>VBSM01001118.1:181999-202369 GCA_008086735.1 Cheirogaleus medius
GGAGGATTGCTTGAGTCCAGGAGTTTGAGGCTGCTGTGAGCTAGGCTGATGCCAGGGTACTTTACCCAGAGCAATGAAGTGAGACTCTGTCTCAAAAATAAATAAATAAGGCCGAGGTGGGCGGATCGTTTGAGCTCAGGAGTTCGAAACTAGCCTGAGCAAGAGTGAGACCCCATCTCTACTAAAAATTAGAAAGAAATTAATTGGCCAACTAAAATATAGAAAAAATTAGCCGGGCATGGTGGCGCATGCCTGTAGTCCCAGCTACTTGGGAGGCTGAGGTAGAAGGATCGCCTGAGCCCAGGAGTTTGAGGTTGCTGTGAGCGAGGCTGACGCCACGGCACTCTAGCCGGGGCAACAGAGTGAGACTCTGTCTCAAAATAAATAAATAAATAAATAAATAAATAAAGTTAAAAATTAAAAACTAAATTACTAATCTATGGAGAAGGAAAAGAGTTTCTTTTCATTATAAAAAATAATTCTTGCTGATGTCATTGCTTTGCAATTTATTTCTTGTTTTTTTTAAGATGGATCATATATCAATAGCAAGTTCAGTGATAAATACTGAGAATTGTACACAAGATGAAAGAAAACTTCAGTTTTAATTTATGTATTAATAGCAATTTAGTGTGACATTTTGGCTAGATGTACAGGAAATGTCGAAGTAAATGTGTAAGGACGAGGTTTGCAGCTTATAATAGATCTGTCATTTGTAATTTCTTCACCCAGGTGACTCCTTTTTGTTGTTCTACAAGTGATTAATTTCATCTTTTTTTAATAAACATTTTTGTGGATTAAAAGAAAAGAAGAAGAAAAGAAAATGGCTGTGCACGGTGGCTCACGCCTGTAATCCTAGCACTCTGGGAGGCTGAGGCAGGAGGATCTCCTGAGCTCAGGAGTTTGAGACCAGCATAAGTAAGAGCGAGAACCTGTCTCTACTAAAAATAGAAAAATTGGCCAGGTGTGGTGGCACACACGTATAGCCCCAGCTACTCGGGAGACTGAGGCAGGAGGATCACCTGAGCCCAGGAGTTAGAGGTTGCAGTGAGCCATCATGACACCATTGCACTGTAGCCTCTGTCACCAAAAAGCAAACAAACAAACTAGGAAGTAGGACTTTCTAAGTGAAATCTTTCAATTTGTATATGTTAGCTCAGAAATGTTGATAACCTTGTGCAGGCCGACAGCGTGTCTGCAGGCTGGATCTGGCTCAGACACTGCTGCCCATGACCACTGCTCTGGCTAGTCCTTAATTCTGCCATTGACACCCTTGACATTTCTTTCTCCTGGATGAATGTCCTCTCCTGACTCCGTATTTCCCCTGAACATGTGGTTTCCTACACCCTTCCCTTCCAGCCACTTCCTCTGGGCCCCTTTTCTTTGCCAGCTTGTTAGTTTAAAATCTTGTCTCACAAGTGATGGCCAGCCCATCCAGTGCTGTTCACACTCCCCTGTGCTGTCTCTCACAGCCGTTTGTTCTGATAAGCAGGATAAACGTGCCTTTGTTTGCAGTAGTAATTTATTAGTAAATGAGCACTGTGAAGGCAAACCTCATTCTCAACCCTTGAGCATAGGGCACGAGGCTTGGTTGCCTGTCTGCAGCCTGAGCCCACAAGGCCCCGTTCCTAGAAGTACGTGAAGGGGCTGCGCTTCCTCACAGGGCCCTGGGTGTGCACAGGATGTGCCAGGCCCCAGCTCCCTTGGCTTGCGGAGGGCAGGGCTGCAGCATGGCTCAGAACTCGGGACCCATGAGCTTTCCTGGGCAGCCCCTCCTGTCTGTCGTGGCCTCCGTGGCCCTGCTGTCTAGAGTTTCTTTCCTGTCACTCCCCTGCCTCTGCTGCTGGGCCTCACTCTGCCTGAGTGGCAGAAGCTTGCCGCTTTATATATACTGGACAGTCGGTGACTCATTCCTCAGCAACCCCTCAGATAGGGAAGTGAAACAGCCACACCTGGCAGGGCCTGACCTTTGGGTAACAGCGGAAGTGGCTATGCAAACATGGGCTCACTGCAAGGAGGAAAAGTCCTCCTGAGAGCCAGGCTGGGAAGAAAGCCCTTGCCTGCCGGGCCCTCATGTGGCCTCCAGGCCTGTGGCTGATGGTAACAGTCTCTCCCTTCCTTCCTCTCCCTCTCTCTACTTTTTCTTGGTGACAGCTGGAAGTAGCAGTGGTTACAACTGAGAGAGCCAAACATTTCTACAGCCCCCAGGACATTCCTGTCACCCTCTACAGTGATGCTGACGAATGGGAGGTCAGTGCTGGGGGACCCCAGGCCGAGTTCCATTGCATTTCCACCAGCAGGAGAGAATGGCCCTCCCTGGCCTACGGTCTGGCTGCCAGAGCAGACAGGCTGGGCTCAAGGCAGCAGTCAGGGCCCTTTGGGCAACAGTGACGAGAAAAACATCTGTCTAGCTTCTGGCCTGCAGGAGGCCCACAGTCCCCCCCAGCCCCAGGCGGAGCTGGGCTTTGGCCTGGTGCCTGAGGTTGAGTGTCCTTGTACTTATCTGGGCTGATGAAACCACAGAGAAGCTCTGTTCCCACCACCCTTGTCCACGTGGCTCCCAGCATCAGGGAGCGCCTGTCTTCCCACGGCCGCAGGGCTCCACTTCTGCTCCCCTGCGGAGGGGGCCCTGGCCGATGCACCAGACGCTGAGTGTAGACCTCACAGGGTTCCCTGCCAGGCGTTTCCAAACACTCTCGGCCTAGAACATTCTGGCTGGCCTGCCTTCCCCACCCCACCCCCGCCGTTTCTCACCGCCCTGGAGCCCTTCCACTGGCTTGGACAACCCAAGCATCCGCCTGAAGCAGACAGGCCAGGAGTTCCCTGCCAGATGCCAGTTCTCTTGAAAACCAAACCATAAAGGGAGTTCCTCAGGGAGACAAGGGGCATTTGTTTCCTCAGGCCTGGTTTCTCTCAGGCGGCCGCTCCAAGGCCGGTGCTCGCCGGCTTAGCTGCAAGAGAGAACGGTGTCAGACTTGGGCAGGGTGGGTCAGTGGTCCACTCAGGTTCCTAACTTATGATGCCTGGCCTGCTTTGGTCCTCCACCCCCCCTCCTCCATGCTGGGAGAGTGATTGTCTTGGTGACCCTGTTTCCTTCCCTCTGCCAGATGTGGAAGCACCGCTCTGACCCTGTCCTTCACATTGACCTGCGGAGGTGGGCAGACCTCATGCTGGTGGCTCCTCTTGATGCCAACACTCTGGGGAAGGTGGCCAGCGGTATCTGTGACAACTTGGTTGTGAGTGACTCCCTGGTACTGTCATCCCTCCCTGGGCCTCACTCCCAGTTGCTGAGCTGCAGACTTCCTTGTACAAGAAAACCTCCTACTGTGGGCCCAGGCTGCTCAGGAGAATGCAGTCCCCTTGCCCTGCCCCCATCCGACTCACATCCCCTCCAGCAAGTGGGCGGAAGACCAGTCCTGATGATCGACTTGACACACTGCTGCTGTCCGGAGTGTCCCCCTGCCACCCGCCCCTCGCTGCCTGGCCAGACACCCCCTGCCCGGCACACCTGTGGGCAGTCTGATAAGGGGGTTCCTTTCTTCCTGGGTCTCTTATACACAACGTAGCTCCCTCATAGCTTTAGCCACAAGGTGGGATACAGTTTTTCTATATATTAGGGAAAGAGCGAAGAAAGACGTGGTGAGAAGTGAGAGTTGATTGACGGCAGAGAGAAACAGAAGTCCAAAGTGGGGACTGTCTTAGCCTAAGAGACCACCAGGGAGCTGGTGCCCCTAAAGAGGAGCTGCCTTTGTTTATGTGATCATCCTGGGAAGATCTGGGTGTGATTTCTCCTCTCCTTCCTCTCTCTCCCTTAGCCCCCTCCCCTTCCCATTTATTGAGTTTTCACCTACCATGGGGGAGCCTGTGCTGAGGGCCTCGCAGCACAGTCTGGAAGGAGAGGGGCTTTGAGCACTGTGCATGTGGGGAGGGAGTATCCTCTGGTGAGTGGTCCAACCTTAAATAACCCCAGCTTGTCCTTTGACAGTGGATTCGCCCCCTACATAGTGCTGGGCAGGTGGCAGGCACTGGATAGAGACTTGCTGCGTGTGCGAGTTAGCTGGCAGGTTTACTTTCACAAATGGCCAGGCGTTTGCAGAGTTTAATATGGGGAAGAAGGCAAAGAACAAAGCTGGGGCAGGATTTTTCAGGATCAGATATGAGATTAATGTCCGTGTATCCTCGTCATGGGCTCTTAAGTCACTCCTGGAAGATCTGCTAGTAGTTTAAGCGTCATTTGTGTAAGAGCCGGGCGAGCAGAAGAGGAGCAGCACGGCCCGTGTGGCCGGGCGCGGGTGGGGAGCGTGGGGAGGGTAGGCCCGGGAGCAGTGCCAGCAAGAAGGCTTCCCAGCTGCCGGTGCCAGCGCCGATTGGGCAGCTGGCACAAGGGAGGCTCCTGGCCACTTTCATCCAAGTGGGTCGGAGTTGCGTGGGCGGCACCATCGCACCCGGTGTCCAGGCCGGTCGGCAGCGGCGGTGTGATAGGCACACTGGCCTCTGGAGTTCACTTGTGGCCTGGGCCAGCTCTCCGAGGTCCCTTCCTTTCCTTCCTCCCTAAAGCACTGCGTCCCTTTTTCCTTCGATGCTGCCATCACTCCAAGAAGTCTTTGGGGTTCCCTCCTCCAGAGTTGGCTGGGCAGTGGAACACGTTCTCGGACCACACCGCAGACCATTTGCCTCAAAGGGTTTCATTTGAAGGCACAGTTATTTCAGGGAATCTCAAATCTTATGAAATTTGAACTGTCAGCATCCTTGGTGTGTGGCTGTGTCCTGTCTCAGTAGATGTTTTCTCCTTATGTCCCTGCAAGGAAGCCTAGCCTGCCTCCTCCCCTGCCAGGTCTTCTCTTTTTCCAGTGCCCAGAACTTGGGGTGCTGTGAAGGTGGCCTGCCAGGTGTGGACCTGTGCCCCAGCCTCCAGCCCTTGGCCTGGGAACTTCTGTCTTCATCTGCCCCGTGGCCCGCTGAGGCCCTGGCACCTCGTTTGTGCTACAAAGGCAATCAGATTTGGAAGGAGGAGGCAGCTTCCCTCCTCCCCAGTCTGGCTGCTGACTGGGATCCAGGCCTTCCCCTGCCTGAGCAGATTCCCAGGAGCTGAACACAGCCTGGCCTGGCGAGTGGCCGTGGGAACCAAAGCCCTCCCCTCCCCTCCCACTGCCGGTGGGTTCGAGGGAGCTGTGGTTTGTCCAGGAAGCTCTGAGCTCTGAGGTGAGGTGTGGAGGAGGCCAGATATGCTGTGGGGCGGAGGTGCTGGCTTTCTGCTCAGTTGCTGAGCTTTGCGTTGAGGGCACTTAGAGAACCCAGCCCAGCCCTCACACCCACCCCACGCACAGTCAAGGGGCTCTTCTAGGCATGCTCTTGGCTTCTGCAAAAGTGGCACGTGGCACAGGGCCAAGAGGAACTGTGACCGAAACTGTCCACTCATAGCCCGGTGGCTGCATTGAGAGGGCTTGATGGGAAACCGCCGCTGCTGTCTGGGATGACGCAAGCAGCCAGATCCCGAGGCTGTTCGCTGTCCACTTCCTCCCTGTCCCCCAGCAGAGGGCGGGGGCACCAAGGAGGGCAGGCACAGGCCTGGCGTGTTCTGACATTGTTCTCTGGACTGCCCTGCTCTTTTCCCAGATGGGCCCACTTCACGGGAGGGTGTTCCAGCTACCGTCACCCCGAGGGGCTCACAGCCCTGGAGGAGATGTCTAGAGCAGTCAGAGCACAGGGCGCTTCTTTCTCCCCAGGCGGCCTCAGCCCAAGGAGCCTATGCCCATGGCAAGAGCAGGAGCCACTGTTCCGGAGCCTGTCCTTTGCGCCAGGCCTGGTGCTAAACATTCTCGACTCAGTCCTCCCAGCGCCCAGGGAGGGGCCTTTGCAGAGAGGAAGCTGAGGCCCTAGCATTCAGCAACCTGCCCAGGTTCTCACGGCTGGCAGTAGACAGCACAGCCAGGATTTGGACTCAGGGCTACGTGATTCCAAAGCCCACAGCTCTAAGGACTCTGTTTCGTAGCTGCTCAGGTGTGTGACTTGGTGTGATGGCCCAGATTTGGGGCTGGCAAGGCTGCGCAGAGCAGCGCAGATTGCATTGTCTGGGGGTGACCCTGGGTCACTGCTCACCTCTCAGAGAACTGCAGCTTCCGTCTGTGAAATGAGACAGCACCTTCTTTATAGGGTCACCGTATGGGTTCATGAGGTCATATATATGAGAAAGTTTCTGTCACACGTCAGATGTTTTCATTGCCAGGCTTTAGTTGGTCTAGAAGTGCAGCCGGTGTCGGGTGCATGGGCCCCGTCTGAGGAACAGTCTGGTTCCTCGTTCTTAGCTTTCTAAGCACTGCAAAGCCGACTTCTCCCCGCGGTAGCCTTGACCTGAGAGGTGGGTAGTCCATGCGGAGAAGGCTTAGGCTTGGGTACAGGGAGACCTTTCCACGTGGGCGGGAGACTTGCTGGAACTGGGTAGGCCATTGTGAGCATTGGTTGAGCACCTCCTGTGTGCTCAAGGTCAGTTATCTGTGCCAGAGCCTGTGGGGAGGCAGAGAGGGGCAAGGAGACACAGCCGCAGGGACATGAGACAGCTCCCCACAGACAGGCTGTGTGGTCACCCCAAGCCCATAGCTGGGCTGGATGCGAGCCTAGAGGGCTGGAGAGGGATGGCAGGCAGAGCTGCAGGACACCCCCCTCCCCCTGCCCTTCTTCACAGACCTGTGTCATCCGGGCCTGGGACCGCAGCAAGCCCCTGTTCTTCTGCCCAGCGATGAACACCGCCATGTGGGAGCACCCCATCACCACGCAGCAGGTGGACCAGCTCAAGGCCTTCGGCTACGTTGAGATCCCCTGTGTGGCCAAGAAGCTGGTGTGTGGAGACCAAGGTGGGCATCTTGCCAGGCTCACAGCCCAGGGCCCCAGAAGGGGCTCAGCTTTGGGGTCACATTTGGGTTCAGTTCTCGGCCTGTTATAGCTTTGGCAAACCAACCTCCTCTGAACTTAGCTTTTTCAGCTGGAAAATGGGAATCACAATCCCCACTAAAATGGGGTAGCATGTGCAAAGTGCCTGCTACAGTCCCCGGCACGCAGCCCACACGCGGTTAATGCTGGCTGCGGGAATGACTGCCAGGGTCTGGTCTGGGTCTCGGGAGGGGTTTCATGGGTCTGGCACAGGCAGAGACGGACTGGGCCTTCTCAGGCCTCGGACTCTGGGGTGGAAAACTCGGGGGCAGTAAGCGGGGGTCTGAGGGCTGCAGGCACTGTTGGCCCATCTGGCCACAGCAAAACTCTGCTCCCAGGTCTGGGGGCCATGGCTGAGGTGGGGACCATTGTGGACAAAGTGAAAGAAGTCCTCTCGCAGCACGGTGGCTTCCAGCAGAATTGAACTGGGATTTCGGTCACGTGTGTCCCTTTGTACTCAGCGTGGGTTCAGGCCAAGCTGGTGAAGAAGATGGACACTGGCACCATATGGTGAGGATTCCTCCCTTTACTGAGTAGGGACCTGGCCTGGGCCTGCTCTGAGCCTCCCAGGGGCTGGACCTGCTGCAGGTTAAACTGCACCGACGGCCCAGCTCCCAGCTTCTTTCAAGCAGGAGACGCTACTGCACGGAGCCCCTGCCCACCTTTTCCTGCGATGGGCTCGGCAAGTCAGGTGAGCAAGCTGCCATGCTGTCCTCACGGGAGGATGACTGAGTGGTGGGGAAACCTCACTTCTACGTCTCGTCCAGAAGCGCCACAACTGGAGAGCCCTGGCTGAGCCGTGAGAGCTTTGGCCCTTTGGTGGGGTGCCCGGCTGCCAGAGTCAGAGGAGCCTACGAGCTGGCAGGACTCTGAGGCTTCGTGCAGACCATGCCATGAGATTGGGGTGCCGGGAAATAAAGGAAATGCCATTTAGGAGACTCCATCCTTCCTTTTCAGCCTGTCTGTGGTCTCAGAGATTGGGGGCGTTGCCAGGTGAGGCTGGGGAAGGGTCCGGGCTGACGACTGACCAGCACTCCTTAGTCCTTGTAGAACATGGTGGTTAAGGACAAAGCTCTGAAGCCAGACAGCCCGTAGTTCAAATCCCAGATCTGCCTCTTACTAGCAGTGGGGCCTTGGCTCAGGACTTAGCCTTCCTGACCCTCACTTTCCTCATGTACATTATTAGCCTAATGGCATTGTTAAGAGGACTCAGCGAGATTATGTGTGTAAAATACTCACCCTACCGAGTGGCTGGAACATAGTAAATGTCCAATAAATGGAAGTTGAAGCTGGACATGTATATATGCCAGGGAGCTTTCAAAACATTTACTGAAATAGCCTGTCTCATCTTGGGAAAAATGGAATCCTGGACCCTAATCTGACATGGCCTTTTATGCCAGTGAAAGATGAGCACTGCAGGGCTGAGCCTGCCCTCGGTCCCAAGCCCCTTACTTGCTTCCCGGTTTCCTCTGTTATCCTCATCCTTCCAGCTTTGCTGCACCTGAGGGGGGTGCGTGAGTGTCTGGGCCCCCCTGCCCTCCCACAGTACAGGTGAACAGGGGAGGTAGATCCAGACAGACCATGCCCCCTGGCCTAGAAACCCTCTGTGATCTGCTTTTGACCTAGTTGCTGTTTGGCTACCTTGGAGAGGGGCTTGTTTGCCTATTTGGGGCTCAGGGTGGGGCTGGCTTGCTGCCCTCCTGGCTTCCAGGCCAGGCACAGGGGGTGTCCCGTGCGTGCCCTGTGAGCACTGAGGGTAGAGGTGTCCTGGGACCAGGAAGCCTGCTGGCTGGAACCAAGGCTCCAGCAGCCTCCAAGAGCCTTTATCTCCACAGCACTTGTTTTAAGGGACCCTTTGGGATAAAATTGCCTTAGGGCACTAAAGAAAGTGGACTAAAATGGTGGCATCAAGAGCCAGTCTCTGTGGCTGGTTCAGGGGTTGGGGCATGAGAGGACCCTGGAGACTGACAGAGACAATCCAGAGACAATTCCCGAGTCGCGTTCGCATGGTTTCGTCTTCTGTCCTGTCCACATCACCCCTCTTCTCCCTCAGCGACCTGCTATAAATGGGGAGGCTGTCCAATTTCAACAGAGACCGCTACATTCACTGAGTGCCTATCATGGACAGCTCCGTGCTGGGCACTTGAGGGAAGGCAGTTGCCCAGGGAGACCAGCTACAAAAACACCTGAAAGGCCATTGGAGAAGAGAACGTCACAGGCCCCGTCTCATAGCTCTGGGAACAGCTGTGGTTACTCAGCAGTACTGAGCCCTGTTGGCTGGAAGGAAAGAGATATCTCCGGGCCAGGCCAGCTGGAGGTCCCGTCGCTGGGGCCTGCCACTCCCTCTTCCACCCACGGCAGTCCTGCGTGTCTGCTGCTCAGTTTGAGTGGGGGTCTGGATGAATAGGCATGGGCCAGGCCTGAAGACTCCTGGTGTTCCCTGAGCCAGACTGGAGCTAAGAGGCGTGGGCAGTTGTGTTTACCTGGCCCCGCCTGCCAGTGGGGTGCTGACGGGGAGTGACTACCATGGCTTTCCCCGTTAAGGGTCCAAGCTCTTAAAGTTGTCATCATCTCGGGTAGAAATGTTTCTCAGAGAGGATGCTAGCTTCCCTGATGATTTTTGTAGAATTCTGGAAGTTTGACAGAAAAGAATGTTTAGGTCTGAAATTGACGCTCTTGTTTGGCAGCCTGTACTTCAAGGGGCAGAAGCCTCTGAGTCAGGGCCCCGCCTCAGCCTGGGGCTGTCTCTAGCTCTTCCTCCATGTGGCTGGAGAGTCCCGCCGCTGTGCCCACACCACCTCTGGCTCAGGCTCTGACTCCTGGGCAATACACACTGGCTCTCGGCAGTCTGGCCTCTGCCTCCCCTCTAGCCCCGCCTTTACCCCACGCCAACCCTGTGGGCTCCCTGTCCTCTTGCCAGACTGGACAGTCTTGAACAAGCTGTGTTGCTTCTTGCCTCTTGCCTTTTGCACAGGCTGATTCCTGTACGTGCCTCTGGATGTACCTGTGTGCCGCCTCCCTTAGAAAGCCTTCCCTGGCTACGCAGACTGGACTGGGTGCCTTGCCCAGGTTCCATTGTGCCCCCTCCTGTTTATGACAGCAGAGTTGTAATCGTCAGTTTATTCTTTGTCTCCCTAAAATTGGGAGCTCTTGGAGAGCAGGAGTTGTCCTGTTCCTTATAGAACCCAGCAGGACATTCTAAGCTTGTACTGACAAAAAAAGATGTGTGTGTGTGGGGGGGGGGGTCCTGGTCCTTTCTATGCAAGACACAAAACCTAGGAGCCATAAAAGCAAAGACTGATAAATTTGACTGTAGAGAGATAAATAGTTCCGCTGAGCAATATCCCAAAGGCAAGTTCAAAAGGAATATCACACTGGGGAAATTATCTGCAGCTCATATAACAAGTTCTCCTAATATATAAAGAGCTACTATAAATCGATTAGAAAAATACCAAGAACACATATACAAAAAGGTAAGCAGAGAATAAAAAACACACACAGACAGAAAAACAAGCACACAAAGGGCCTTAAACATAAATAGCTACTCAGCCACGTGCATGAGCAGAGTGGTACAAAACAAAGTACACTGAAAATTTTTGCCTATTAGATTGACAAAGGTGTGGAGAATTGGCACCTTTGTACATTGCTGGTAGGAGTGTAAATTGATGCAACTTCTTTGGAGAACAATCTAGAAGTATCTATCAAAATTACATATATACGTTACCCTTTGACCCAGCAGTTCTTCTAGGGATTTCTCCCACAGATACACTCATGTATATGACATTATGTCTGAACAGGCTGTTTATTGCAGCATTGGATATGGTGCTAAAAGACTGGAAACACCCTCACTATCTGACCCCCAGAGATTGGGTAAATAAATTAGGATTCATTCATATACTGGAACACTACACAGCCATAAAACAGTGTCAAGGAAGCTCTTGATGTGCTAATTTGGGAAGATTTCTAAGGTACATTGTTAACCACTTTGGTACCAGCGTCGACTATAGTCAACAGCCACAGGTGAACGTGCACAGCCAAGGGTCGACTTTAGCCGACAGCCGTGATATGACTTTTCTAATTTTTCATTTATCAAAATAAAATTGTGAACATTTAAAAATAACGTAATGAAAACATATATGTCTATGTTACCTATTCTGATTTACATTACAAGGAAAGCTGCCTGTAAAGAAAAACAAGCTTTCAGTGCTTTAAAGCTTTCCTCATCACACAAGAGCAAAACGGATCCGTCGTCAATGCACAGCACACACTACCGTGCGGACTGCGAGTGCCGGCTGTGGGCAAGGGTTCGCGGCCGGTGAGCGCCACACCAAAGTGGTTAAACAGAAAAAGCAAGGTACATAACAATGTGTATCACATGCTAGCTTGTGCATAAAAAATAGGGGTGGGGGGAGAAAAGGAGGATATATTCATATTGGCTTATATATGCATCAAATGCCTATTGAAAAATAAATAAGAAAACTGTCTATTGTTTGCCTCTTGGCTGGGGAACTGGGTGGCCAAGGAACAAAGGTGGGAGGTAGACTTCATTTTAAAGTCTCGAGCCAGATGAATATATTATCAACCACAAAATCAATAAACATACTTTTGAAATACTTTTGCTCTGTCACCCTGGCTAGAGTTCAGTGATGTCATCACAGCTCACAGCAACCTCAAACTCCTGGGCTCAAGCGATCCTCCTGCCTCAGCCTCCCGAGTAGCTGGGACTACAAGCACACACGATGCTTGTGTGTTCTTTTTTGAGACAGAGTCTCATGGCCGACCCACCTTAAAATTTAGTGGCTAAAAATAATAATGATTTATTATTTCTAATGACCCTGTGATCTGGCTGGACACATCTGGGAAGTTCTGCTCTGAGAGTGTTGGTCATGGCTGCATTCAGTTGCAGGCTGGACTGGGGCCAGAAAACTCAAGATGGCTTCATTCATGTCTGGTGCCTCACGTGGGGTGGTGGGAAGGCCGGGGTGCTGGCTGGGCCTCTCTCTGCATGTTTTCTAGCCCAAGCTTCTTTTTTTTTGAGATAGAGTCTTACTCCGTTGCCCAGGCTAGAGTGCCGTGGCGTCAGCCTAGCTCACAGCAACCTCAAACTCCTGGGCTCAAGGGATCCTCCTGCCTCAGCCTCCCGAGTAGCTGGGTCTACAGGCATGCGCCACCGTGCCCAGCTAATTTTTTCCATACATTTTTAGTTGGCCAATTTCTTTCTATTTTTAGTAGAGACAAGGTCTCGCTCTTGCTCAGGCTGGTCTTGAACTCCTGACCTTGAGCGATCCTCCTGCCTCGGCCTCCCAAAGTGCTAGGATTACAGGCGTGAGCCACCGCGCCCGGCCTGCTTGTGTGTTCTTAATAAGCCTTTGAGATCCCTGACCTCAGAGAGTTTATGGTCTTATGGGGAAAAGACTCAAGGCTATAAAACAATTAAAACGATCCAATGACAGCAAAGAACAAAAGTGAGGCTGTGTAGCACGGACTCTATGAGCTGCACTTCAGAATGGAGAGGCAGTCAGGGTGGGCGGCTCGAGGGAGCAGAACTGAGGCTGGGGCTTCCTGGAGGACCACGGCAGTTAAAAGCGGATATGAAGGGTGCCACATGCTGCCCCGTGCTGGGTGTAGGAACGTAGACTCCACGTGCTGGGGCAGTCAGGAGCTGTTCAGCAGGGGAGGCACCCGCTGAATGTGGAATGTGTTCCAGGTCGGTGCGGTGGCACATGCAGGACAGACTGGGGGATTAGAAGCCGCCTGGGAGGAAGCCAGGATGCTGAGATGGGGAATCCAGGCTGTGCTGAAGGCCTCGGCCACACCCGTGGTTCTTACAAAAGGGAGTGACAAAAGTGACAATGTAAAGAAAAATCAGCATGGTTAGAAACTGTAAAAACCACTGTCCTAGTGGCTAGTGGGGAGAGGGGAAATTGTCATTTATGACAATCGTGTGCTCGTTGGTGCAGGATTTATTAGCAGTGCCCAGTCCCACCCACTGAGAAGTTCTGCTTTGCTCGCCACCGTATTTCTCTCTGCTGACCTCACAGGATTGTCCGGGCTGCCCTCGTGGTTCCTGGGCATTCTGTGGTGTAGAATAAGGCAGATCGAGATACAGAACCGGGAATATGGGAAGGCAGGGAAGGAGTCTTACTTTTTGGGTTGGTCCTAGAATCTCCTTGGTTGTGGCAGATTCTGGTAATACGTAAAGGGGAGTGAAATTAAAGCAAGGAGCACAGAGACTCGGCTAAGTACAAAGTAAAGGCTAGAGGAGCTTGAGTGAGAAGGTGGCAGCAGTGCTGTGCAGAGCAGCCGGGAGTTGGGATGCAGCGGGGCTGTCTGTAGAGTCTCTGCACACCAAGGGGTACAAGAGGATGAGGACGAGAAATAAAGGGATTTTTGAGGAATGTTGCTGAGGATTGTGAGTTAGACACACTTTTATGTTCTTCAAGAGACCCAAGGCCGGGTGCAGTGGTTCACACCTGTGTTCTCAGCACATTTGGAGGCTGTAGCGAGAGGATTTCTTGAGCCCAGGAGTTTGAGACCAGCCTGAGCAACAACATACTGAGACGCTGTCTCTACCAAAAAAAAGAGAGAGAGAGATCGAGAGAGAGACCCAAGTCAAGATTGGGGTTTCTTTTAAATTCCTTTTCCAGTGTGTGCTGGTCTGAGTGGGACGGAGCAGGGTTGAACTATGTGGAGCTCTAGATTATATGTGGGTTACGTGTACGTGCTACATGTCCTCTATGTTGCTAAGAGTTTCCTTGATCTCATTTCACCCTTGTAACACAACAGCTTCATGATAGAGTCAACTAGTATGTGTATATTAGTAATAACTATGTTTTATAGATGGGAAGTTGAGGGTCATAGCCAGTGCAGGGTGTTAGGGGTTCTCTTTCTGCTCTACAGCTACCTCCAAGCAGGCTCCTGCCCAGGGCTCATTAGCATTTCCCTCCCTGGGGTCAGTTCAAACACCCCTTCTGCCAGGCACCAACACTGCTAGATACCTGTTTTTTCAGTCCCAATTAAATAGCTGCATCATTACCTTTTCCTTTCCATACCTTCCTTCATACATATATTGTGGTTTCTAGGGCAGCATGAAATTCCTAAATGTCATGCAACTGCCTCTGAACAAAGAGCCTTGGCAGCGACCCTGGTGACTGACAGGTTGTTTACACTGAGAGCTTCCTGGTGGAACCAAATATTCTACAATATTCAAGCCAGGTTTGGTACCACCTGGGGCAAGGCACTGGGAAGGATCAGGCCAGAAGAACTGCCAGTTGTCTCATAGCAAAGGAATGTTGGAAGCAGCTGAGTGTGAGGGCAAGAGGCAGAGATTTGAGCTTCAGGGCCTGTGCAGGACATACAGCTAATCCAGGTGGGATCTGGGAGCATGTCCCATCCCCTTGCTGCAATAGGTTGGTCTCATGGTGGCTTTATCTGCAGAGATTACATGGTGACCTTTTGCCTGCTGGCCCAGATAGTGAGTCACTGGGGATTGGAGGCCCAGCAGACTCCCTTTTGAGCCTCTGGATTCCTGGAAGAGGAAGGAGAGTTCAAAGGTGCCTTCTATCTGTGTGGACAAATAGGTGAAGCCGAAGGGTCAACAGCTGTAGAGATGGACTTGGAAGCAGCCAGCAAGGGCAGAAACGCATGGATGCATGCAGGGATGTCACAGCTTGCAGGGGAGCTTAAGGGTGGGACTGAAGATCATTTCTTGCTCTTGGGACAGATCATGGCCAGGCCCTGGCTTGGGAGCTCATGTGTCTCCTGGAACTTCTGAAAATGGCTCTCTTGGTAGGGGAAAAGTTGAGCTCTGGTGCCTCACGCTTGGGGGAAATTGGCATGATGGGGATGAGCGAAAGAAGGCCATGGAACGGAACTCATGTTTATCTGGTTCCTGGCCTGTGCCAGACGCTGTGCTCTGCACATCTTGTCTCATTTAAGACTCCTAACCGTCCTTCAAGATAGGCATTGTTGTCCCCATTAAAAAAATAAGAGCCTGTGCCAGGCATCTGAAGGGTTGTGATCTTTTTGGGGCCCCTGCTGCCCAACATCTGCAGGAGAAGAGCCAGCGTGTCTGAGGGCATACAAAACCCAGGCTGGATGAGTAGGGAAGAGCAGCCTCAGGAGGACAAGACTGTATTCTAGACCTCTGAGGAATGTCTTAGAGGCAAAGTTCAATCCCATAGAAGGAAAATGTCCTGACATTCAGAGCTTATGAAAAATGGGGGAGCTAGTGAGACAGTGAACCTCCCGCTCTGGGGATGTTTGAGCAGATGCTGGAGGACCACAGATGTGAAGAGGGCCCTTGCTCAGCTTAATAGGTGACCTAGGGTCAGTCCTCAGCATTGCTTGAGCATCTGCGGCGTGCTCCCTTCCTCCCACCTCTGAGCTGGAGATACAACACACATGTCCTCAAAATCACAAATGGTGAGGGCTGACCCTTGCTAGCCAATAAAAATAGCACCTCCCTTTTCATCAGAAACAACGGAAGCAAGAAGGCAGTGGATTACATATTCAAAATGCTGAAAAAATTCCATCAGCCAACAATTTTATATTCAGCAAAACTAGCTTTCAAAAAGGAAAATGAAATATAGACATTTCCAGATAAAAATAAAGAGAATTCATTGCTACCAGACCTACATTACAAGATATGCTAAAGGAAATTTTTCAGGATTTAAGCAAGTAACCCCAACAGTAACTCAAAACCATATGAAAAAACAGAGTGTTGGTAAAGGTAATTATGAAATTATTATTATTATTATTTTATCACTCAAAAAACTTCATTTTTTATTTAGTTTTCTGAATCTGTGCTTTTGCCTTCAACACTTTCATAACAATTTTCTCCTCCTCAGTAAGGAAAGCATGCTTGACTCTGTCATGAACACATGTGGCACACATGGAACTGCCTCAGGCCCTGCTGACATGTTTTTGTTTTAGGCAGTCTCAAAAGAACTTTAGGTCTCACAGCGTGAACCCCTCCCTTGAAGTCTGCCTGGGCACGTGTCACATGCAGATTCTGGTGCCTTCCCAACCTTCTTGGTATAAAGGTAAACAATCCTATTACCAGGAGTTTAGGACAGTCTGGTTTTGTTAGCGGTTGTATTGTAGGAAAGCTTAGGACAGTATGTCAAACCTGGACCATTCTGAGTGCCTGTAGACAGTGTCCCCAGAAGAGGATGAAATAATAAAAGACAGTATAAGTGCTTATTTCTTCTTCTTTCTTCTGTTAACTGATTTAAAAAGCAATTGTGTAAAACAATATGTTTATTGCATTATTAGGTCTATAACATACAGAAATGTAATAGATTTAACAATAACAGCACATAACACGTGTTCAAAAACAGGTAGCTGCTGTTGCTGCTATTATTGACTGGACTGGTTCTCAAAATGGAGCACACAGGTGGATTAAAGGAACTCCAGAAAGGGATGTTTGCTTTCATACTCACAAATTTTTAAAGGGATATTAAAATACATATATAAGCATTTTGAAAATAATGACCATTTACTTCTGTATCCAGAAATGTGCAGGCTAGTTAAATAGAGAAATCCCTCCCTAAAAATGTTGAATAAAACATCGGAAACATGTATGTGAAAGCACAGATGGACTGGCATTAAATAAGGGACTCATTCAGAGCCAGAATAACGAAACAGCACGATCCCGTGCAGGTAAGCCTGCGCTGCAGCCCAGCTTCCTGGGCTGTGAATGGCCAGAAGGTCAGGCACCTCCTGGGCTCCACATCAGTCCTCTTGGTCTCAGCTCAGATTCCAGCCACTGCTGAGGGGATGAGTTTCATGTGGCTTCGACCAGCCTCATGCAGGTGTCACCTTGTCTTGAGCACACGGGCCTACCTCTCCCTGCCTGAGTCTCTCTGGCTCCACAGTGTGGGATACTCTTGGGAATCTCTTGGACCCTCACACATGTACAGACACATGTTCAGGGGAGTTAATGTCTGTGGGGCCACTCTTGACCAATGGGGACCCAAGTAAATTCTTCTTTTCATATTTCTTCTTTTCAGATCCCATCTCATAAGGTGCTTCAGAAAATCATGTGAAAATCAAGGACCCACCTTGATAAGGCCACCTTGTACCGGCTTTCCTCTTTCTTTGTTCACTCTCTCCATCTCTCACTCCTGCTTCCTGGGATTACTTCCCAAATTACATACACACAAGCCTTTCCTGAGGCTCTGCTTTTAGGGGAACCTAAACAAAACAGGGAAGAGGAGAGAAAGCCTGAGGTCTGGTCCTGGGAGGTAGGTTATCCTTCCTCTCCCAAATTTGTGACTTCTCAAAAATCAACTCAGCCACAGAAGACTTTCCTATATCCACTTTGCTTTGGCTGCAGAAAGAACACAGGATAAAAAGAAGTCCAAAAATTCCTCACAAAAGCCAAAATTCATGCAGAGAAAAGCCCAAAATTATATTGCCTGTATGACTGGAAAATCCTATGTCAAAAAAAGGTTTTTTTTCAGTGGTTCTGAATTGGAATGATCCCATGGCGCCTAGCAGAAACAAACAAAAATCCTTTCTGGAAGAATATATATTCAACACAGATTCAAGGAATTCCCACAAAGAATTCCAAGGAACACGAGCTCATAATCAAAAAATCAATAAACTCATGAAGAAACAAACCGCAAGGAGCACGAGTCAGCAGAAACAACAGTTTATAAGATGAGACCCATAAATACTGCGAAACATGGAATGATGAGACACAGAATAGGAAATAAATATTTTAATATGTTTAAAGAAGTGAGAAAGGATACTGAAACTGTGATGACGGAGGCAAAGAAACTAATAAAATTAACTAGGCAAATAAATATTTGAAGATGAACCAGAAAAAACTTCTAGAAATGAAACTATAATTATTAAAAAAACCTCCAAAGAAAAGTTAAAAAGTAGAACAAAGTAGAAGAGAGTATAGCAAATTGATATATAAAGCTTAAGAAATTACCAAGAATTCCACAAAGAATGATAAAAAGGTGAAAAATGAAAGAGAATTTAAGAGACATGGAAGAAATTCAACACTTATTCATGATAAAACCTCTCAGCAAACTACCAATTAAAGGGAGCATTGTGGAGGGGAAGGGCATACCTCTAACCCGTGCTAGCGAGAGGCAAAGATATAAAATGCAACCAAAATGTTTGTACTCTCATGTTTTCTTGAAATAAAATAAAATAAGGGAACTTCCTTAACTCAGTGAAAGACATCCACAAAAAAACCTACATCTGCTTCATATTTTATGATAAAAGACTGAATGTTTTTACTTTAAGTTCAAGTACAAGCAAGGATGTCCATTCTTACCACTCCCATTCAGCATTTTACTGGAGGTCCTAACCAGAGCATTAAGTCAAGAAAAATAAATAAAAGGCTTACAGATTGGAAAGGAACAAATAAATCTCTCTCCATTAGCAGAATACATAATTGTCCATGTGAAAAATCACAAAGAATATACAAAAAGGCTACTACAACTAATGAATGAGTTTAGCAAGGTTACAAGATACAAAGTCAACAGGTAAAAATGGTGATGTTTTTGTATATTGGCAATGACCAATGAAATGGGCACTTTTTAAGCGATGCTTTTTAAAAAAAAAAAAAAATAGAAACAAGGTCTCATCCTGTCACCCTGGCTGAAGTGCAGTGGTGTGATTATAGTTCACTGTAACTTTGAACTCCTGGGCTCAAGTGATCCTCCTCCCTCAGCCTCTTGAGTAGCTAGAGCTACAGCTGTGTGCCACGATGCCCGGTTAATTTTTAAATTTTTTTGTAGAGATGGAGTCTTGCCATGTTGCCTAGGCTGGTCTTGAACTCCTGGCCTCCAGTGATCCTCCTGCCTTGGACTCCTAAAGTGCTAGGATTATAGGCATGAGCTACCACACCCAGCCAGTGCCATTTTAAATAGCATAAAAAACATGAAATACTTGATATAAATCTAACAAAACATGTAAGATTGACATGCTGAAAACAATAAAACATTGATGAGACACACTAAAGAAGACCTAAAACATTGCTTATGGGTTGGAAAAAATCAATATTGTTAAATCCTAATTCTCCCCAACTTGATCAGTAAATTTAATGCAATCCCAATCAACATCCCAGCAGGCTTTTTCATAAAAATCAATAAGCTGATTCTAAAATACTTACAGAAATACAAAGAAACTTGAATATCATCAAAAACACATTTTGAAGCTGGGTGTGGTGGCTCACACCTGTAATCCTTAGCACTCTGGGAGGCCGAGGCAGGAGGATTGCTTGAGTTCAGGAGTTTGAGACCAGCCTGAGCAAGAGCGAGACCCCATCTCTACTAAAAATATAAAAATTAACTGGGCATGGTGGCATACGCCTATAGTCCCGGCTACTTGGGAGGCTGAGGCAGGAGGATCACTAAAGTCCAGGAGTTTGAGGTTGCTGTGAGCTAGGTTCTTGCCATGGCTCTCTACTCAGGGCAATAGAATGAGACTCTGTCTCAAAAAAACAAACAAAAAAAACCCAAAAACATATTTTGAGGAAAAAGAACAAAGTTGGAAGACTCACAATACTTGACTTTAAGACTTACTATAGAGTTGTAATATTCAAGACAGTGTAGTATTGATGAAAGGATAGACACGTGTACTACCGTGTTTCCCCGAAAATAAGACAGGGTCTTATATTTATTTTTCCTCAAGAAGACACCCTAGGGCTTATTTTCAGGGGATGTGTTACTATTTTAAACTACAGTACAACAATCTACATTTGTTCAAATATAGTTAAGTTGTCTTCTTCTGGAACATCATCATAACTCTCCAAACCCTGAATTCCATCTTGAATTTCTTGTGACTCTATTTCCTTCAGAACCATTGGCCCCAATCTCTCATGTCGAGCAATAGAGTTCTCATGGGGCAGATGAGAAGGACTGCTTGTGTTCTTTACCGCTGCGCAACGAAATGCATGGGTTGTGCAGATGCGCTGCGTAGCCACGCCCATCACTAGGTCTTATTTTTGGGGTAGGGCTTGTATTGCACAAATGCTTAGAAATCCTGCTAGGGCTTATTTTATGGGTAGGTCTTATTTTCGGGAAACATAGTATGTCAGTGGCACAGAATTGAGAGTACCAAATTAGAGTCACACATATGTGGTCAAATTGATATTTGACAAATGTGCCGAGTCAGTTCAATGGAGAAATAATAGTCTTTTCAGCAAATTGTGGTGGGACAGCTGGACATTCATTTTACAAATTTCAACTCATACTTTACATCATATTTTAAAAGTAACTCAATATCAGAACTTATTAGTGTCAGCAAAGTTAGTATGTAACCCCTCACTGCTAAAAAGGGTTTGACTGATTTAAAAAAAAACAAAGTAACTCAAAAGGGCCATAGACAGAAAGTAAAACTATAAATCTTCTAGATAAAAATATAGTGGAGGCAGGGCATGGTGGCTCACGCCTGTAATCCTAGCACTCTGGGAGGCCGAGG
>VBSM01001118.1:206618-229766 GCA_008086735.1 Cheirogaleus medius
AGAAAAAATTAGCCAGGCATGGTGGCGCATGCCTGTAGTCCCAGCCACTCTGGAGGCTGAGACAGGAGGATTGCTTGAGTCCAGGAGTTTGAGGTTGCCGTGAGCCAGGCTGACGCCACGGCACTCTAGCCCCACCCAGGAAACAGAGCAATACTGTCTCAAAAAAAAAAATCCCATTTTATTGGTCATTCCCAATATATAAAAACATCATGATTTTTCTCTGTTGACTTTGTGTCCTATAACCTTGCTAAACTCACTTACTAGTTATAGTAGCTTTTTTGTATATTCTTTGTGATTTTTCACATGGACAAATATGTATTCTGCTAATGGAGAGAGATTTATTTGTCCCTTTCCAAACCGTAAGCCTTTTATTTATTTTTATTGACTTAATGACTGGTTAGAAAGTCTCAGCAAATAAATAGAAAACGTGATAAAATTACAGTGTCTGATATCCAGTTGAAAGTTACCAGGTGTACAACAAAGTAGGAAAATAACTACTCATAATGATAATAAAAATAAATCAATAGAGACAGACCGAGAGGTAAAACAAATGATAGACAGACTTAGTAGACAAGGACATTAAAATAGAAATTATAAATAGACTTTATATGTTCAAGAGGGAGGACAAAAGCCTGAGCATAATAAGAAACATGAAGCCTATTAACAAATGTCCAAGAAAATCATAATATATAAGATTAAAAATGCACTGGATACACAACTGTATCAATTCCCTTTAGAGGCAGAAAAAAAAAATGCACTAGATGGGATTGGCAGCAGACTAGACATTGAAGAAGAAAATACTAGTGAATTTGAAGACACAGTAGTAGAAACTATCCGAAATGGAATACAGAGAGAAAAAAGACTGAAAAAACATGAGCAGGCTGGGCGCGGTGGCTCACGCCTGTAATCCTAGCACTCTGGGAGGCCGAGGCGGGCGGATCGCTCAAGGTCAGGAGTTCAAAACCAGCCTGATCAAGAGTGAGACCCCCGTCTCTACTAAAAATAGAAATAAATTACTTGGCCAACTAAAAATATATAGAAAAAAAATAGCCGGGCATGGTGGCGCTTGCCTGTAGTCCCAGCTACTCGGAGGCTGAGGCAGAAGGATTGCTTGAGCCCAGGAGATTGAGGTTGCTGTGAGCTAGGCTGACGCCATGGCACTCACTCTAGCCTGGGCAACAGAGTGAGACTCTGTCTCAAAAAAACAAAACAAAACACGAGCAGAGCATGAAAATGCTGTGGGACAACATCGAAGCCAAATATACATGTAACTGAAATTGCAGAAGAGGAGAGAGTCGAGTGACAAAAACATTTGAAGAAACAATGACATAAAATTTCTAAATTTGATGAAAATTAGCAATAATTACAAAAAAGCTCAATGAACCCCAAACAGAAGAGACATGAAGAAAACTACACCAAGTTACATCATAATCAAATTGCTTAAAACCAGTTATCTTCAAAAGACACTGTTTATAAAAACAAAAAGACAGCCCATGGCGTGGGAGAAAATATTTGCAAAACAGATATCCAACCAAGAACTTGTGTCTAGCCAGTATAAATAACTCTTAACACCTGAATACTAAGAATTCAAACAGCCCAATAAAAACATGGGCAAAAACATTTTTTTTTTTTTTGAAATGGGGTCTTGCTCTGTCACCCAGGCTGGAGTGCTGTGACATGATCATAGCTCACTGCAGCCTTGAACTCCTGGGCTTAAGAGATCCTCTTGCCTCAGTAGCTAGGACTACAGACATGTCCCACCATGCCCAAAAATGGGTAAAAGATTTAAACAGATGTTTCACTAAAAAAGATACACAGATGGCAAAGAAGTACATTAAGAAATGCTCTATGTCATAGTCATTTTTGAAATGCAAATTAAAACCACAAAAAGGCCTGGCGCGGTGACTCACACCTGTAATCCTGGCACTCTGGGAGGCCCAGGTGGGAGGATCGCTCAAGGTCAGGAGTTTGAGACCAGCCTGAGCAAGAGCTACTATAAATAGAAAGAAATTGGCTGGACAACTAAAAATATATAGAAAAAATTAGCCGTGCATGGTGGCGCATGCCTGTAGTCCCAGCTACTCGAGGCTGAGGCAGGAGGATCACTTGAGCCCAGGAGTTTGAGGTTGCTGTGAGCTAGGCTGACGCCACGGCACTCTAGCCCGGGAAACAGAGCAAGCCTCTGTCTCAAAGAAACAAACAAACAAACCATAAAAAGATACCGCTATGTCCCCCAATAGAACGGTTGACATGTTGAAAACTGACCATAGCAAGTGTTGGTGAGGATGTGGAGAAGCTGAAACACTGCTGGAGGAATGTAAAGCAATGGGACAGAGTAGGGAAGAGTTTGTGTGGCTTTTTTTAATAGTTAATCATCAACTACCATATGACCTAACCATTCCACTGCTAGGTATTTACCCCAGAGAAATAAAAGCATATGTGCACACAAAAACATGCACATCAATGTTCATAGCAGCTTTATTTGTAATGGCCCGAAACTGGATAAAACCAAATGTCCATCAACAAGTGGGTGGATAAACACATGGTGGTATGTCCACACAATGGAATACCACTCAGCAATGAAAAGGAATGAACTACGGTATCACTATAGTTATACATGCAAAGTGGACGAATCTCAAAAGCAATTATGCTAAGTAAAAGAAGCCAGACAAAAAAGAACATATCCCATAGGATTCTATTTATAAAATTCTAGAACATGCAAACTAATTTGTGGTGACAGAACGTAGATTAGTGGTTGCCTGGGAGCAGGGTCAGGGGAGAGTTAATAAATTAACAGAGGAGCACAAGGGCAGTTTTGAGAGTGGTGGGTATGATCACCAGCTCAAGTGTGATGATATGTACACATAGATGTCAAACTTAAGAAACCGTACACTTCAAATATATTCAGTTTTTTTATGTTAATAATGCCCCAGTAGGTCAATTTAAAAAAATTTTAAAGGATGTGTATATTTGATGGGATCGTGGCCATAACAATTCAACTCTAACTCAAATTTTGGAGAGATTTGACTTGAGACTAAGTATTTCATGATGTTAAGAAATTATTGCTAATTTTGCTAGTTGTGAAAATGTAAGAAAATTTTCTTATTTACTTAAAAAAATGTGAGGCGGGGTTGAGAGGGCTCCAAAGTGGGCTCCACAGACAGCCTTGGAGACGGCTCCCGCCGCAGGTCAGCCGGCCTCTGAGGCTGTCTAGGTCAAGTTTCCGTCCACACCCCTCTTTCCTGCCTCTTGGCAGAGACCCCATTTGTTGGCGTGCCCCACCCCTCGCAAGGGCTCAGGAAGACCACTCCATCCTATAAGGCTAGCTCAGAGGGTAAATCCTGGTTGGTCTAGGCTAATCCTCTTTGCAGAGATTGGTTTAAGAGTTGACATGTGAGCCAATGAGATTTGAGAAAAGGGTGGAGAGGGAGACTGTCTTGGTCCTTTCCTGCCACTATAACTAAATACCTTCAACCGGGTAATTCATAAACAACACAAATTTATAGCTCACAGTTTTGAAGAGTGGAAGTCCAAGATCAAAGCACGAGCAGATTTGGTGTGTGATGAGAGTCTGGCTCTGCTTCCAAGAGGGAACCTTGCTGCTGTGTCCTCTGGAGGGGACCCACGTTGTGTGGAAGGGCAAAGGGCA
This sequence comes from Cheirogaleus medius, assembly GCA_008086735.1. Taxonomy (NCBI): domain Eukaryota; kingdom Metazoa; phylum Chordata; class Mammalia; order Primates; family Cheirogaleidae; genus Cheirogaleus; species Cheirogaleus medius. The sequence goes on from VBSM01001118.1 coordinate 210,268, forward strand.
GAAAGGCCAGCTAGTTCCCTCAGCCCTCTGTAGGGCACCAACCGCATCGGTGAAGGCAGAGCCCTCATGGCCCAGTGGCCTCCTAAAGGCCCCACCTCTTAAAACTTTTGCATTGGGAGTTGAGTTTCAACATGAATTTTGGAGGTAACACAAACACTCAAACCACAGCAGAGACTTTTGGGAAAAGTTTTGGTCAAATATATTTTTTGGTCAAATTATTTGCACATGTTTTCTGCCAGTCTTTAGCTTGCTTTTTCAGTTTTTTCATGGTACCTTTTGATGAGCAGTTTAAGACTTTTTTGAAGCCTCTACCTTCTGTCTTGTGCCTTTTGTGTCTGACTTAAGAAATCTTTGCCTCCTTCAATGTGTGGAGGTATTATCCTACAGCTTCTTCCTACAGGTTTTCTTTAAATGCTTTAATAGTTTTTCTGTGATCTATTGAATGAATTTTGTTCATTTTGAAACTGACAATCTTATTTTGTCCTTCATTTTATTTTATTTTTTTTTATTTTTAAAGGATTCAACGATAGAGAAAGTTTATGAACTCACAGCAGGAAGTGGGAGGCGAGGGCAGCTCCAGCACTAGCCGAGCCTGAGCAGCAGCACCAGGGGCTCCAGCTCCCTGCCTTTGCTGTCTGCCACGCTTAGCGGTGTGGCCTGTCCTCAGAGGGCTCTGCTTATTGTCTCGGGACAGTCGCCACAGCTTCAGCCTTCTTATCCAGAAACAACAAAGTCCAGTATGAGCGGATATATAAGGAATGCCTACAAATCAATAATAAGACCAATAATGTGATTTTTAGAAATAGGTAAAAGTGTTGAACAGGACTTTATAAAAGAAGCTACTTAAATGGACAATAAACACATTAAAAGATGCTCAACATCATGAGTCACCAGGAAAATGCAAATTAAAACCACAAGGAGATACTGCTATGCACCTACCAGAATGATTAAAATGAATGACTATACCACATTTTTGCAAGGCTGCAGAACAACTGGAACACTCATACACTGCTGCTGTGAGTGTAAAATTGCACAACCACTCTGGAGGCCTGTTTAGCAGTTTGGAATAAAGTTAAACATACACCTACCTTATGACCCAGCAATTCTGCTCCTAGGTATAGGAGGGCTGGAAAGAATCCAGCCATGGATATAATGGATACATAGATACAATGGCTGGATACTTTCCGGACAGCCCTAGTATGTGCAAGAGCAATGAGGCATATATGTCCACAAAAAGACTTACACAAGAATGTTCACAGTAACTTTATTCATAATAGCTGAAAATGAAAAGCAATCAAAATGTCCATCATCAGAAGAATAAACAAAGTGTGCTCTGTTCACATAATGGCATAATGGCATACTACTTAGCCAGTAACAAGAACAAACTACTACGGATACACGCAATAACATGGATGAATCTCAAACATGTTATGTTTAGTAAAAGAAGCCAGACACAGAGTTCATACTATAGAATATTATTTTTATGAAGTTTAAGACCAGGCAAAACTACCTGATTTAGAATAGTGGTTAGCTCTGGTTTGAATGAATATTGCCTGAACAAAAGCGCAAGGGAACTTTCTTCTGGTGTGATGGAAATGTTCTATATCTTGATCTGAGTGTCAGTTACATGGGTGTACACAAATAATAAAATGTATGAAGCTATACATTCAAGATCTGTGACTTTTCTCTGTGTATATCATACCTCAGTGAAGTGCTACAGTCACACATTACTTAAAGATGGAGATACGTTCTAAGAAATGCATAATTAGGTGATTTCGTTGCTGTGCAAACATCAGACTGTACTTTACACAAACCTAGAGGTACGCCTACTACATACCTAGGTTATATGGTAGCCTTTGCTCCTAGGCTACAAACCTGTATGGCGTGTTACTGTACTCAATAGTATAAGGCCACAGTAACACAATGGTAAGTATTTGCACAATAGTGATTTTTATGCTCCATTATAACCTTGTGAGATTGCCGTCAAATATGCAGTCATTGACTGGCACGTCATTATGTGATGTGTGACTGTATATGATTTTTTTAAAAAAGACCATTCAGCAGAGAAGCCAATTTATTAGAATTTTAGAAATAGTTTAGCAAAGCTTTTCCAGGTATAAGTTCAATATCCAATAAAAGTCTAACGAATTAATAAAAATCATCAACAATTAGAAAATACAGTTTAAAAATTTTACAATAGCAATGAAAAATATAAGGTAGTTTAGAATAAATCCAACAAAAGATGTGCAAAAGCTTTATGTAGCAAATTATAGTACCTTATTGAAAGACAACAAGAAAACCAAGTGGAGAGCAACACCGTGATTATGGGTAGAAAGACTCAAACTATAAAGCTGTTTTTTCTCTCCAAATTGATCTATAGCTTTATTGCTATTTCCATCAAATTATAATAGAATTTTTTACACATTTTACCAAAAAACAATTAGTACCCAGTTTCTATAAATCAATTAAGACAAATAATCCAATAGGAAAATGTTTGAAAACATGAACAAGGCTGGGCGCTATGGCTCATGCCAGCCTGAGCAAGAGCAAGACCCCGTTTCTACTAAAGATAGAAAAATTAGCTGGATGTGGTGGCGCTTGCCTGCAGTCCCAGCTGCTCAGGGAGGCTGAGGCAAGAGGGTTTCTTAAGCCCAGGAGTTTCAGGTTGCTGTGAGTTAGGCTGACACCACGGCACTCTAGCCTGGGTGATAGAACAAGACTCTGTCTCAAAAAAAAAAAAAAAAAAAAAAAAAGAACAGGCATTTCACAGAAGAGAAAACACAAATGACCCACTAAGTATATGAAAATACACTCAACCTCATTAGTAAAAAAGGAAATGTAAATAAAACCACAAGTTACTATATCATGCCCGCTAGTGTGGAAAAAATTAGAGGGTTGGTTGACAAAATGCTGGTAAAATGGAACTATTAAACTGCAGTGGACTAGGGATTGGTACACTTCCATTGGGGAAGAATTGTGCGTTATTTGGTAAAAGTGAACATTGGTGTACCCTGTGACCCAGTGCTTCTGCTCCTGGAGACGTGGGCAGAACATTCACAGAGCACTGTTAATAAGAGCATAAAAAGGAGACAGCTCAAATGTCCACTACAGGAGAGTAAATAAATGCCTCGTGGTTCAGTCACACAATAGGATACTATACTGCGGTGAGATAGAAAAGCACAGTTCCCTGTATCGACCTGGGTAGGCGACTATATTTTCCAAAGATGGCACCTCAGTACTTCCTATCCCTTATGCTCTTCTCTCCTTTTGAGAAACAATGACATGAATGACATGAATATCAGATCTTTTGTTACAGTCCCGCAGGCCCCTGAGGCTCTTTTTTTTTTTTGGTCTATTTTTTTCTCTGTTCAGTTTCAGTCTATTTTTTCCTCTGTTGTTCAGACTGAGTAATTTCTATTCTATGTTTCAGTTCACGGATTCTTTCTTCTGCCCTCTTCCATTCTGCTGTTGGGCATATCCACTGATTTTTAAAATTTCAGTCATTGTACTTTTCAGTTCTAAAATTTCCAACTGGTCATGCACATGTTAATTAGCTTGATTTAGCCCTTCCACAATATCTATCTACATCTCAAAACATCATATTGTGCACCATAAATACACCATTTTTGTCAATAAAAAATAATAAAATTTCCATTTGGTTCTTCTTGTCTTCTATTTCTTTCCTGAGACTTTCTATTTTTTAATTTGTAACACCATTGAAGCAGTTTATGACAGCAGCTTTAAGATTTTCATCGGATAATTCTAACATCTCTGTCATCATGGTGTTGGCATTTGTTCATTGTCTTTCTTCATTCAATGTGAAATCTTCCTGGTTCTCAGTATGATGAGCGATTTTCTATTGAAACCCAGACTTTCTGGATATTATGAGACTCTGATCTTATTTAAACCTTCCATTTTAGCTGCTTCCTATGACACTGCCCCAGCAGGGGAGGGCGGCTGCGGCCTCATTCCTGTGAGGTGCAGGTGGCAGTCCGGGTTCCCCACTTATCATCCTCACTTTGGGAGGGTGAGAGTTCTGGCTCCCACCAGAGCCCACTGGCTGGGAGGGGTAGGAGTGTCTCCTTACTGCTGCTCACGTGGTCTCCTGGCCTCCACGTATACCATTTCTTTTTTTTTGAGACAGAGTCTCACTCGGTTGCCTGTGCTAGAGTGCCGTGGCATCAGCCTAGCTCACAGCAACCGCAAACTCCTGGGCTCAAGCGATCCTTCTGCCTCAGCCTCCTGAGTAGCTGGGACTACAGGCATGAGCCACCAAGCCCGGCTAATTTTTTCTATATATTTTTAGTTGGCCAATTAATTTCTTTCTATTTTTAGTAGAGACAGGGTCTCGATCTTGCTCAGGCTGGTTTCGAACTCCCAACCTTGAGCGATCCTCCCGCCTCAGCCTCCCAGAGTGCTAGGATTACAGGCGTGAGCCACCACGCCCGGCCCAACCAGTGAGTTTTTAATTTCAAGTATTGTATTTTGCAATCTAAATGTCAGTGTTTTCATTTTTATACATTAAAATTTTCCATTTAAATATTCTATCTTTTCACCTGTTTTGTGCATTTTTTGCTCTATTCTCTTTAACATATTAATCTTCTTTTTAAGCCCTTGTTTACTAAATTCAATATCTGGATCATCTGTGGGTCTGTTTCTGTTATCTCTTTTATCTTCCAATTATGTGTCACTCTTTTCTGCTTCTTCACATATCTAGCAATTCTTGATTGTGGTTGCTCCATTTTAGAATCTCTGAATCATATTATTTTCCTCTAAAGAGTATTAGAGTGTTAGGTTTGGTTCTGGTAAGCATTTAGATCACCAGTGGGTCACCTGTGTCTGTATAGGCTTGGTTTTAGGCTTTTGAAGGGTGGGGCATTTAGTTTTGTCCTTTCTCCTGGAGGATAGCCTTCACTCCTGGGGTATAGGTAGCCTTTCTGGAATCCTAACTGAAGGCCTCACAAAGCTCTCTCCCTTCTGCCTGAACCTGAATTCTAAGGTCCTCCAGCACCGTTTGGCCTCTGAAGTCTGTGACTCCAGTTTCTCAATGGCTCTTGTCTGCCGGACCTTTCAGAGTCCTGCCTTGAATATGTACAGCCAAAGAACCAAGTGGAAATTTTATACAGCTTTTTGTATCCTGTACTCCAAATCCAGTTGCAGATATCTATTTTCTTGGCCCAGTGAGACTGTCCCCTCCTGCTTGGTCCACCTCACTGCACCTCAGTTTGGAAAATGGCCTCATAGAGAAAGCAGGAGAAATGTGGAGTTCACCTCATGCGTATTCCTTCTCCGGCGAGCACACCCCTGACGGGCTGCCGTCTAATGCCTGCAAGCTGCTGTTGGATATATTTCGCTCAGCATTTATGGTTGCTCGCCATGGAAGGTAAATCTAAAACCAATGACCCTGCCATGGCTGGACTCAGAAGTTTCCCCCTGAGGGGCCTGAGCGGTTAAGGTTAAGTTGAAAGGGTGCATATCAGAGAGGCTGTGAAGCTGTCTGGACTCTGAGGTCATGCCCAGCAAGTTCAAAGATAAGGAAACGGAAATAATGAGTTTGTGGAAGCCAGGAGGAAGAGAAAAGCTGAACAAGTGGGGTGGATGTGGGGGTGGCGAGAGAGGGGAATCGATGCTGCGGGAGCTCAGGAAGTACCAGGGGGCCATCCACCATGCCCTGTCGTCTCGACCCCACAGTGCACTACTCCCAGTGCCACATGCCAGCTCCAGAGTCCATGGCTGGACAAGGGCTGGACCCTACTCTTAGAGTCCTGTCAGGGTCTGTCTCCCTTACTGATCATGGTCCTCCAGACTCAGGCGACCTGAGGGAGCTGCTGATTCAGCATCCAAAAGAACTCAACCTCCTACCACCCCAACAGGTGCAGGAACCAAGGCACAGGGAAGTCAGGCCACCTTCAGAGGGCCACACAGTAGTATGCTGTAGAGCCAGATGAGCACCTGAGCCTGGGCCCTTAACCACTGAGCTCTTCTACCTCCTATGAACAAGTACAGCGCCAGGCCCTTCTCATGGAAGAACATCTCCTAGACTCCTAGCCCCTGAGGACTTCCTCTGAGCTCAAGTAGCCTGTTCCCCCTTCTTCCTAGAAAGGCATGAGCTAACGTGGGCCTGGACAAGGAAGGGAAGGCCTTGAACAGTCAGCAGAAGGTCTCATTATGCCCCTTGTTCTGTTGACAATTTGTAAGGACGCAGTGGCTTGCGCCTGTAGTCCCAGCTACTTGGGAGGCTGAGACAGGAGGATCGCTTGAGCCCAGGAGTTCTGGGCTGTAGTGAGCTATGCCGATTGGGTGTCTGCACTAAGTTTGGCATCAATATGGTGACCTCCGGGGAGCAGGGGACCACCAGGTTGCCTAACGAGGGGTGAACCGGCCCAGGTTGGAAACGGAGCAGGTCAAAACTCCCATGCTGATTAGTAGTGGGATGGCACCTGTGAATAGCCACTGCACTCCAGCCTGGCCAACATAGCAAGACCCCATCTCTAAAAAAAATAAATAAAATAAAATAAAATAAAATAATTTGTTAGGCAACCTCAGGTAAGTCACTATCCTTCTCTGAGCCTCAGTTTCCCCCAATACTTGTGAGGCTATTGTGAGTTTCTGATAAACTCATGTGGGAACAGCCCAGGGGGCTCCAGGTGCCCAGCAGTGCAGGGCCTGCCATTGACAGTGCCCTGATGGTTCCACAAAGGCATGGCAGGTAGGCAAAGCCCGCTGCTTGCAGCAGGCAGAGCAGGCTGGCCGGGCAGAGGCAGGGGCATGGAGGGCCAAGCCTCAGGGCTCCAGTGGGCAACAGGGGTCTCTGTAGGTGCTGGGATAGGGAGTCAGGAAACAAGAATAGCCTCAGGCCTGGGTCTCCCAGCCAGAGGGGCTGTGGGGGAGACCTGGGAGGAGGATGGGGCAGCCATCTTGGAACTACCCTTCACCCAAAGGGAGCCAGTAGCCCATGTCTACCAGGAGCACCAATGCTCTCAATATTGTCCTTATGTTTATTTACATATTGTTGCATATTATTTGTCATTTGAGTGGGGTCTCATTTTATGTCAAATTCACAGTCTCTACTTTTTCCTCCCTATTTGGGTGCAGGGAGAGGAGGACCTTCAGCTATGACTCCCTTGGGGAATTTCATTTAACTCTCGGGTTGCCCTCAGAGTCCAATAGACCCAATTTTAATCTTTAAGTTTCTTTTCTGAGCAGTTCTAACTATTTGTAAGGATAGATATTTTATGACTTTTATTTTTTCACAGAGGTCTTCTAAAAATCGAAGAGAAACTTTTACTTATTTTTTAAAAAATAGAATTAAGATTTATTCTATCTTATAATTACCATATGAATCCACTGGACCATTTATAAATCTAAAATATATTATGGGACCTTCATGATTTTATTTTTCCTGTATCTTAAAACATTTTGCTATTTTATTCTCCCAGGAACTACTTTCATCATTACTCATCAATTATTCCCAACCATGCTTTTAAAAAAAGACTAAAATAGTAAGAAAACAGAAGAATGATGGAATCACCTTCTGAAAAGATGACTCAGTAGTGACATGAATCATTACTAGTTCACCATTCTTCCATTTTCTTACTGCTTTGTCCAGAGCATGAGACCATCTTTCAAGAAAGTATAAAAGAAGCCTGGATATATCATCTCTGTATTTTTTTTTTTAGTTTTATTGCACATAGTTAAGAATTCAGAATTTTTCAATTTCCTGCAAAGAGGAAAGAGAAGAAAACTGACAGAGAAGACATTTCCCAGTTATTCGAGGAACCGGTAGATGAATGTGACAGATCTAGACTATAATGATGACAGTAAAATAGAAGCAAAGTCATAGACTGTGAGTCTTCAGATGATGATATTGTAGATGAATTTTCTCAAATTCAAGGATTGTGTATTTCCCCAGGGAGGTGGGGGAGAGCCAGAGAGGAATGGCTCTTTGCCTAGGGTCACCCAGCTCTTGCTGTGTCCTGCTGCGCAGAGAGCTCAACTGTGCCAGCCTTTCCTGTCATACATACTAGGTGCTGCCCCGCAGGCTGGGACAGGCTGGACCTGAGTGCTAGCTCTCGGCCCGGCCCACCTGCCACCTGTCCTCTCGAAGCTGTGGTTTCCTCTGGGCGGTGCGACTCAGTGTCCATGGCCCACACTACATACCATCCTCCCTCCCCTGGGCCTCCCTGCCCACCCTGTGCAAGAGGCAGCTGTGGTTTCCCCTGAAGCAGCAGCCACGAGCTGCTAAGCCTGCCCCAGCCCGCAGTGCCCTGGCCCCAGCTCAGGGCCTCAACCCAAAGGGGAGGCTTCCCCCGTCTGTGGCACTTGGTGTTCACAGTGTGCATGTGAAGATACTATTACCCCCATGGAATGACAGTGAAAGTGAGGCCAATATGTTTTAGGGGCTCCATTCATTCATCCACTTACTCATTCAGCAAGCAATCCTTAAAAGCCTACTAAAACCCAGGACAGTAGACTCGAGACAGACTCGCAGACGCGCCTCAGGGAAGGACGCGCCCCCACTGTGGGAGTGCGGCGGGCTCTCAGCCCTCCGGGGATCGTCTCAGCTGCAGAGATTTACCACTGTGCCCTCCTCTGGGCAGCCTATGTCCAAGGACTAATCCGGCTGGGGCATAAAGGCCCAACCATTTCAGCCCAACACAGGACTGACAGGTCATTCCCTGTCGCAGGTGACTCAGCGAGGCAGCCGAGGCTGGGGTTGGCCTGCCATGCAGCTCCACTTCTCCCTCTGCCCGCTTCTGCCCCTTTGTGCCCATTCTACAGGTGCTTGTTGCCGGAGCTGTCCCTACCAAACATCCTGCAACCAGCCCACCCCACAGCACTCAGCCTTCGAAGAGCTGCCAGCCTTGTGGCACAGGGGCATGTAGACAACCTGGGTGGGAGAGAGTAGGCCCAGAGTGACACCGCCACCAGCAGCTGGGTGGGCACAGAGTTCAGTACTGGGGAGCATGGAGGTGAGAGCCCAAGCACCTGAAAACCACAGTCCATCTGCCTTGGCGTGGAGGAAGGGCAGGGTCCCACCTGTATGCCGTGATTTTCTCAGACGCAGTCTGTTCCCATGAGCAGCCCCAGGCTGGATTCCTCCCAATTTCCCTCCCCCAGTACATCCTGTAGTTGTGGATCTAGGTACCTCCAGAGTGCCTGGTGGCCAGCGGAGCAGCTGCAGAGCCCTGGATCTGCCCAGGAGGGCTGTTCTGGGTCTGGAGGGTCCTTAGGTCAGGCTGAGGAATCCCAGGATCCCCTGGGAGAGGAGCAGAGCTGGGCTCCAAACCACAAAGAGAAACGTGCCCAAGAGAGTACCCTATGTCCACCTGCTGCAGGGCTGGGCGGTGGCGCCATGCTGCGGCCCGGACTGTGCTTGTGGGCCTCTGGTTATGAGGAACTCGTAACCCCACGCCGCTTCCAACCAGAGGTCCCAGGGCTGGTGACCGAGGTAAGTAGCAAGGTCTTCCTTCCCTGGGGCCCCACCCTCTGCCCAGGGACCTCCTCTGGCCTCAAGAGCTACAGGGTCTTCTCCTTTTCTCCAAAACTGGTTTTCAGCATTGGGAATCCACACATTTGGCCCCTATTCTTCTAAATCATTGTGGAATCTCAAGCAAGTTCCTCTGCCAGGGGCTCAGTTCTCCATCTGTCCAGTAAGGGCGAGAGGAGGAGGGTCAGTCTTTCAGCATCCTGCCTGCCCTGGCATGTATGACTCAGTGATATATTACCACCTGTCCCCTGCTATCTCACCTTCTCCCCTCCAGCTTGCCAGCACCAGTGACTTCCACTGCCACTGCCCTGATCTTCCACCCCTCCTGGGCTGATGAGAAATGAGGATGGTTAGAAGCGGGCATGGCCAGCCACCTGACACAGAGGACTGCCTGGGCGAGGAGCCAGGCACTAAGAGCAAGGCAGCAGCTGCAACGAGCCAGCATTCTAGCGGCTCCTGGAAATCATGCTGGGAAAATGCTGGCCTGGTCAGGGGTGGGAGTAATGGGTCAAGGGTGGGGAACAGCCAGCTCAAGGTTGTGCTTGAACATTTGGACTAGAGGGGTTACTCGCTTGCAGTAGAGAGGCAGAACAAGTGCTGTCCATGCTGGACAGCTTCATTGTGAGCAAGAATGACTCATCACAGACAATGTCTGCCCACAGTGGTCATTACCAGGGGCTGCACAATCCCCCACCTGCGCAGGAGGGCAGTGGGAAGGGACAGAGATGGATGGGGCACAAGCTGTAGCTTTGAGTCTGGTCTAGGATGGAGGGGAACTGTGTCAGAGAGTTTAACCAGGCCACAGCTGCACCAAGTCTGCCCTGAGAAAGGATTTCTGTAGCCCTGGGGGGATGGCACCCAGCCATCCATGTCCTCTGGGCCAGGCCCAACTGGTGTTCACTTGTACATTTTTAGGGGAGTTGGTGGCAAGGGTTTGGGGCTCAGTCTATGACCAGGATCACTGCTTTATCTAGGACCAGGGCCAGGACTCATTCTGTGAGCAGGATCAGGGCTCAGTGTGTGACCAGGATGAGGGCCCAGCCTGTAGCTCACAATAAGCATCACCCTCCAGGTGGGGCTCAGAGCCAGGGAGGCTGTGGAAAGTGTCTGAAGGCAAGGTGGGGTCGGCGTGAGGAGAGGGGAGATGGCACAGCATGAGGGCCAAGAAGCCCGGGGCCTGTGGCCAGCGGAGTGGAAACAGGACAGGGAGTCAGGATGCCGGCTCTGCTACTAACTGGCTAGGTGATTTGGGAGAGTTACTTTCCTTTTGGGGGCCTGTGTTATCATGTGTGTAAAATGAAAATATTTACATCTGTCCTGCCTGATAGCAACCATATAACCAACATGCAACTTCATATTTCACAAAGCACTGTAAAAGAAAATGGGTAACCTGTCTATTTGGGGCTTCGAAATGTCATTAGGCCTGAAGGAAGGTTGACTTTGGAGACCAGATACTTTGGAGTCAGAGAGCTTGACCTTTTAATTACTGACTTTCTATTACAGATTAACTTCTTTCCTTACTTTCTTGTTCCCAGCTCAGACCAGATGGCTCCTGAGATAAAAGACCTCTTGACTAAGATAAAAGACCCCTTGACTATTACATTCTTAATTTGGAATGTTAAATATACTCTTCCCGGAAGGAAGCACTGCCCATAACCAATCAAAGTGCGGTAACTATTCACTAACTTTCTATGGAAAATGTCGAACTCCTGTAAAACTTCCACAGACCTTGCCTATGTAAACATCCCTCAAACCTCTCCGCTTCAGAGCACTGACACCATCTCTTGAGTCTGTGTCTTCTCGCGTGGCGAAATTTTGTGCTCAAATAAACTCAATATTTCATCACACTGCCTGAATCTTGTTACTCAAGGTTGACAGCACCAAAATCCCTTATCAATACCTGCCTCCCAGGGCTACTTATAAGGGTACACTTTATGAAACGCCTGAAAAGCTGGCTGCAGTTATTGGCTCACTTTTCAAAGAGGAATTGTTTCAGAGGACAGGAAAATCTCAAAAAGAAAGACCCTTATTGTTATCATGGTTTCTCCTCATAGGTCTTCAAGTTAATTTTTGTTTCCCAAAGTAATGCAAAGTGTTTACAGAGTCAAAGTGTACCAATGAATTAGAATTAAAATAACACTTTCCCTACCTCACTTCAACCTACTAGCCAAAAGCAAACATTTCTACTCATTTAGTTGTTACTTCTAGTTTTGACTTCCTAAATAAAACATTTATTGCTATTATTGTTGTCTCCCAAGAGGTCCAATTTAGATACTATCTCTTGACACTCCTGTCGTGACAGATGAGGTTCACTAACATCCTTTCTCCTGTCCTGTCCATGCACCATAACACCACATTTCTTTGTTACATTCGCACTCAGTAGTGTTCACGCCTGAACCAACTAATATGCTATGACCAGCTTTCCTTTCCTTTTTAACTTCTTTTCCTCCTCAGAGTTAATCATTGTCTCATTTTTTCATTTGCTTGTTTTCTTTGACCCATGGTTAAATCTCCCCATCTTCTGCAAAAGCCTGGCAAGATAATTCTCAGTACACATTTTCACTATCAGTTCCAGTTCCTTAAAAAAGTATTTTTTTCCTCTGAGACACCCTTCTGGATCCCTTGGTTCTCCTGCCCCCATCTGAGCTGATAGCTCTCTAGATCAGCTACACAGTCTTCATCCTGGGACTTCCCTTTGCCAGAAGGAACTTTGTTTCTTCTCTTTCCTCCATGGATCTCTTTCCTGGATTTCATTTCTTCTGTTTTGGTTTGTGCCCTTCTTTGGGTGGAATACATCCTCCAGCAGCTTCCTGAGGAAGTATTCATGGAAGTTAATTTCTTTAACGTTGTGTATCTGAAAAAGTCTATATTCTGCCCTCATACTAGATTGATACTTTGGCTGGGTATATAATTTTCAGCTGAAAATAAATTTCCCTCAGCATCTTTAAGACGCTGCTTCATAGACTTTCAGCTTCTAGTGTTGCTATTGAGAGGTCTGATGCTGATCTGATTCCCGATCCTTTGCGTGAGATCTGATGTCACTCTCTAGAATCTTATAGGATCTTCTCCCCATTTCTTAACACCCTTATTGAGATATAATTCACATACCATATAATTCACTTATTTCAACTGTACAATTCAATGGTTTTTAGTGTATTCACAGAGTTGCACAACTATCATCACAATCATTTTAAGAATGTATCATCACTCATAAAAGAAACCCTGTGTTTATCACTGTTCACTCTGCACTTCCTCTCAACTCGCCTTGACCTAGGCAGCCACTAATCTACTGTATCTCTTTATAGATTTGCCTATTCTGGACATTCATATACATGAAATCATACAATATATGATCTTTTGTGACTGGCCACTTTCATTTAGCAGAAGTTTTTCAAGGTTAATTCAAGTTGTATCATTTATCAGAACTTTATGGCTGAACAGTAATGCATTATATGGATATACCACATTTTGATTATTCATTGAAATGTTGATGGACTTTTTGGTGTTTCAACTTTTTGGCTATTATGAATAATGCTGCTATGAACATTCTTGTACAAGGTTTTGTATAGACACATGCTTTCATTTCTCTTGGGTATATACCAAGGAATGAAATTGCTGGCTTATAGGTAACTCTATTTTAACCTTTTGAGGAATAGTCAGATTGTTTTTCACAGCAAGTGTACTATTTTACGTTTCCACCAACAATGTATGAAGGTTTCAATTTCTTCACATCCTAGTCAATACTTGCTATTTTCTGTCTTTTTTATTATAGCTATCCTAGTGAATGTGTAGTGGTATCTCTTTGTGGTTTTGATTTGTATTTTCCTAACAGTTAATGATACTGAGCATGTTTTCATGTCCTTATTGGCCATTTGTATATCTTCTTTGGAAAACTGTATATCCATACCTTTACCCATTTTTAAATTGGGTTATTTGTCTTTTTATTGTTGGGTTGTAAGAGTTCTTTATGTAGTTTAGACACAAGTTTCTTATTAGATAAATGATTTTTGCAAGTACATACTCCCATTCTATGGGTTATCTTTTCACTTTCTTGATAGTGTCTGGTATGGGTTGAATTGTGTCCCCAAAAAAGATATATTGAAGCACTAATCCCCTAGTACTTCAGAATGTGACCTTATTTGGAAATAAAATTGTTGCAAATGAGATTATTTAAGATAAGATCAAACTGGAGGAGAGTGAGTCTTAATGCAATATGGTTATTGTCCTTATAAGATGACATGAAGTAAAGGCACACATGGAGAACACTGTGCGGTGGCAGAAGCAGAGACTGGAATCGTGCAACTGCAAGCTAAGGAACACCAACATTGACAGCCAGTACCAGAAGCTAGAAAGAGGGGGAAAAAAAAAGGATTCTCCCACAGGTTTCAGAAGGAATATGACTTGCCAACACTAATACAGTGTCCTTTGAAGCAAAAGTGTTTTTAATTTTCATTAAGTCCAATATATCTATTTTTTGTTGTTGATTGTGCTTTTGGTATTATATCTAAGAATCCTTTACAAAATTCAAGGTCATGAAGGATTATCCTATACTTTCTTCTAAAAGTTTAATACTTCTAGCTGTTACATTTAAGTCTTTGATCCATTTTAAGTTAATTTTTGTAGATAGTGAGAAAAAAATGATTTAACTTCATTATTTTACATGTGGATATCCAGTTGTCCCAGAACCATTTGTTGAAAAGACTATTCTTTCCCAATTGCATGATTTGGGCACCCTTGTTGATAATCAGTTGACCATACATATATATGTTTATTTCTGGACTACCAGTTCTATTCAATTGATCTATACAGTATGTCCATTTGTGTACTAGTACTATATTGTCTTGATTACTGTTGCTTTGTTGGCAAGTTTTGAAATCAGGAAGTGTGAGTCCTCCAACTATTCTTTTTCATGATTACTTGGCTATTCTGGATTCCTTGAATTTTCATATGTACTTTATTAATCAGTTTGTCAATTTTTGCAAAGAAGACAGCTGAGATTTTGATAAAGATTGCATTAAATCTGTAGATCAGTTTGAGGACTATTGCTATCTTACTAGTAAATCTTTTAATCCATAAACATGGGATGTCTTTCCATTTATTTAGATCATCTTTAATTTCTTTAAACAATGTTTTATTACTAGTTTTCAGAGTACCAGTTTTGTACTTTGAAAATTTTATTAAGCATTTTATTCTTTTTGATGCTATTATAAATAGAATTGTTTTTTGAATTTTATTTTTATATTGTTCATTGTTAACATATAGAAATATGGTTGACTTTTATATACTAATATTGTACTGTCAAAACTGGTTGGATTTGTTTATTATTGGATTTCTTAGGGTTTTCTGTATACAAGATGATGTCCTCTGCAAACAGAGATAGTTTTACTTCTTCCATTACAATTTCAATAAAATTTGAAATGGACCTTAATTGCCCTGGCTATTATCTCCAGCACAATGTTGAATAGAAGTGGTGAGAATGGGCATCCTTCTGTGGTTCCCAATCTTAGGAATGAAGTTTCAGTTTTTTACCATTAAGTATGAAGTTAGTGGTGAGTTTTTCATAGATGACCCTTAACATGTTGAAGAAGTTCCCCTCTATTTCTAGTTTGCTGAGTGCTTTTATCATGAAAGAGTGTTGGATTTTGTCAAGTGCTTTTTCTGCATCATTGAGATGATCCTATGGTTTTCTTCCTTTAATCTATTAATATGATGTATTACATTGATTGATTTCCATAAATTCAGCAAACCTTGCATTCTTGAGAAAAATCCTATTTGGTCATGATCTATAATCTTTTTCATATGTTGCTAGATTCAGATTGATAGTATTTTTTTCTTTTTTTTTTTTTAGAGATAAGGTCTTGCTCTGTCACCCAGGCTAGGGTACAGTGACACAATCATAGCTCACTACAGCCTCAAACTCTTGGTTTCAAGCAATCCTCCTATCTCAGCCTCCCGATCAGCTAGGACTACCAGCATGTGCCACCACACCCAGCTAACTTTTTTATTTTTTGTAGAGACTGAGTCTCTCTATCTTGCCCAGACTGGTTTCAAACTCCTTACCTCAAGCAGTTCTCCAGCCACATTCTCCCAAAGTGCTGGCACTACAGTTCTGAGCCACTTGTGCTCAGCCGCAGTTTGATAGTATTTTGTTAAAGATTTTTATATCTATATTGAAATGTTGGTCTGTAGTTTTTTGGTTTTTGTTTTTCTTGTGATGTCTGTTTGTTTTTTGTATCAGGGTAATAACTGGCCTCATAGAATGGGTTGCAAAGTATTCCCTCCTCTTCTAATTTTTGGAAGAATTTATGAAGAATTGGTGCTGATTTACCAGCGAAACCATCTGCGCCTGGCCTTTTCTTTGTGAGGAGCTTTTTGATCATGCGTATTCACCTTGCACAGGTGACGCTAGTGACCCTGCTACACTTGCTTATTAGCTCTGCTAGCTTTTAAGCACATTCCATGGAATTATCTACATACATGTCTTCTGCAATTAAAAACAGTTTTAATTATTATTTTCCAATCTGCGTGCCTTTAATTTCTTTTCCTTCCCTTGCTGCTCTGACCAGAACCTCCAGTACAATGTTGAATGGAAGTGGGGAGAGAGTATTCTTGCCTCTTCCCTGCTCTTACCGGGAGAGCATTCAGTCTGCACCATTATATAACGAGTCAGCTGTAATTTTTGGTAAATGGTCCCTTGTGATGTCCCCTCTTTCATTGCTGATTTTGTGTATTCTCTCTTTTTTACTTGGTCGGACCAGTTAAAGTTATATCAATTTTGTTGATCATTTTAAAGAACCAATTTTTGGTTTCACTGATTTTCTCTAGTGCTTTTTCCCCCATTTCATTGATTTCTGCTCTTGTCTCTATTATTCCCTCCCTCCTTACACTGGGTTTTTTTTTTTGTTTTTTTTTTGAGACAGAGTCTCACTCTGTTCCCTGGGCTAGAGTGCCGTGGCGTCAGCCTAGCTCACAGCAACCTCCAACTCCTGGGCTCAAGCGATCCTCCTGTCTCAGCCTCCCGAGTAGCTGGGACTACAGGCATGCGCCACCATGCCCGGCTAATTTTTTCTATATATTTTTAGTTGGCCGATTAATTTCTTTCTATTTTTAGTAGAGACAGGGTCTCGCTCTTGCTCAGGCTGGTTTCGAACTCCTGACCTTGAGCGATCCACCCACCTCGGCCTCCCAGAGGGCTAGGATTACAGGCGTGAGCCACCGTGCCCGGCCTACACTGGGTTTGATTTGCTTTTCTTTTTTGAACTACTTGAGATGAAAACTTAGATTATCAATATTTGATTCCTTTCCCATTCTAATATAAGCATCTAAAGTTATAAATTTCCCTCTAAGCATTGCTTTAATGATACCCAATAAATTTTGATATGCTGTGTTTAAATTTTCATTCAGTTCCACTTATTATCTAATTTCCATTGTGTTTTCATTTTGACCCAGAGGTATTTAGAAGTTCCTGGTTTAGTTTCCAAGTATTTAGGGATTTCTCAATTTTCTTCTCTTACTGATTTCTAATTTAGTTTTGTTGTATATAGAGAACATATTTCATATGATTTCAATTTATTTTTTTAAAGAGATGGAGTATCGCTCTGTAACCCAGGCTAGAGTGCAGTGGTACAATCGTAGCTCACTGCAAACTCCTGGGCTCAAGAGATCCTCCTGCTTCAGCCTCCCCAGTTGCTGGGACTACAGGTGTGAACGACGGTGCCTCATTATTTTTTATTCTTTGTAGAGAGGGTGTCTCACTCTGTTGCTCAGGCTGGTCTCAAACTCTTGGCTTCAAGTGATTTTTCTGTCTCCACCTCCCAGAGTGCTGGGATTACAGGTGTGAGCCATCTTGTGCAGCCTAATCATATTTTTAAAGTTATTTACTTAGTAGTTGGTTAATAATTAAAATTCTAACTTATCACTATATGCTTTTATACTGACTTAATTCTGGTAAAATATAGCAACTTTGCTCCAATACAGCTTCATTTCCTCTCCTCTCTTTTGTGCTATCTATTTCATACGTGTTACATTTATATACATTATAAACCTAACGATATTATGGTATAACCATTTTTATATAATTCTAGGCTTTTTTAAAGCAACTGAGTGACTCAAGCCAATTGCAAATGAACAAATATTATTTGATTCCAATTATATGAGTTCCTATAGTAGTTAAACTCATAGAGACAGAGAGTGAAATGGTGACTGTCAGGGTCTGGGTGTAGAGGAGAACAGGGAGTTAATATTTAATGGATAAAGAATTTCAGTTGGGGAAGATGAAAAGTTCTGGAGATGGATGGCAGTGATGGTTGAATAACAATAGGAATGTACCTAATGCCACAGAATTGTACACCTAAACGTGATTAAAATGGTACATTTGAAAATTACAATTAAAAACATCTCAAAAAAATGAAGAGAAGAAAAAAGAAAAATATAATTAGTCTTCTTTATTTACCCAATTGTTTACCATTTACAATGCTGTTTTTTTTCCCTGTGGATTTCAGTTACCATCTACTGTCTTTATCTTTCAACCTGAAGAACTTCCTTTACTATTTCTAATAGGGTGGGACTGCTAGCAATGGGTTCTCAGGTTTTATTAATCTATGAATGCCTTTGTTTTGACTTCATTTTGAAGAATAATGTTTCTGGATATAGACTTCTTGGTTGCCAGGTGGCTTTTGTTTTGTTTTGTTTTGTTGTTTTGTTTTCTCCTGGCACTCTGAATGTGTGATCTTGCTGCCTCTGTCTTTGTTTCTGAAAAGTCACCTGTTATTTGTATTATTTTTCTTCATAGCTGATGAGTCATTTTCCCTTCCTGCTTTCAAGATTTTCTGCTTTTTTTTTAAAAAAAAAAAAAAGATTTTCTGCTTTTAGCAGTTTGACTAAGATATATCCTAGTGTGGATTTCTGTTTATCCTTCTTGGGGTTTGTTGACCTTTTTGGATCTGTAGATTAATATTGCATTAATTTGGGGAAGTTTTCAGCCACTATTTCTTCAAACATTTTTTCTGTCCCTTTCTCTCACTATTCTCCTTCCGGGAGTTCCATTACATGTAAGATATGCCTGATGTTGTCTCACAGGTCTCTGAAACTCTGTTTATTATTCTTCAATCATTTTTTCTCTGTTCTTTAGATTGGATAATTTTTTTTTTTTTTGAGACAGAGTCTCGCTCTGCTGCCCAGCTAGAGTGGCATCATCATAGCTCACTGCAGCCTCAAACTTCTGGGCTCAAGAGATCTTCCTGCCTCTGCCTCCCAAGTAGCTGGGACTATAGGTGTGCACCACTGTGCCTGGCTAATTTTTCTTTTTCTTTTCTTTTTTTTTTTTTTTTTAAGTAGAGACAGGTCTCACTCTTGCTCAGGCTGGTCTCCAACTCCTGAGCTGAAGCAATTCTCCTGCTTCGGCCTTCCAGAGTGCTGGGATTACAGGCGTGAGCCACTGCATCTGGCCCAGATTGGATAATTTTTATTGATCTATTTTCAAATTCATTGTTTCTTCTGGTATCTCAACCCTGCAGTTTAGCCTTCATAGTAAATTTTTAAATTTTAGTTATTATACTATTGACTTTCCATTTCATTTTTTAAGGTTCTGTTTCTCTAGTGAGATTCCCTATTCGTTGAATTATCATCATATTTTCCTTTAATTCTTTGAACATACCTACAATAGCAGCTTTAGTTTTTGTTTGCTAAATCCAACATCTGTATCCAATCAGTTTCTAACAACTTTTTTCCTCAGTAGGGGTCACACTTCTTTGTTTTTTGCATATCTCATAATTTTTTATTGATAATACTTTATAAACATCTGGGTTATAATTCTATTTTTCCTAAGGGTTTTTTGTGGTTTTGGGGGTTTTGGTTTGTTTGTTTGTTTGTTTTTGTAACTTGCCTGGACTTAGACTACAGATACTGTCTCCCCTATGGCATAAATCCACTGATGTCTCTGCTTAGGATTTTCTTCTTTTTTTTTCTGAGACAGAGTCTCACTTTGTTGCCCAGGCTAGAGTGAGTGCCG
>VBSM01001118.1:229866-246227 GCA_008086735.1 Cheirogaleus medius
AACGATCCTCCTGCCTCGGCCTCCCAGAGTGCTAGGATTACAGGCGTGAGCCATCTTTCTTCTTCTTCTTCCTCTTTTTCTTCTTCTTCTTCCTCTTCCTCCTTCTTCTTCCTCCTCCTCCACCTCCTCCTCTTCTTCTTCTTCTTCTTTTTCTTCTTCTTCCTCTTTCTTCTTCTTCTTCTTTTCATTTTTTATCCTAGCTTCCTGGGAATTGCTCCTGAGTCTGCACAGCTTAGTGGTCAGCCAATGATTTGAGCAGTCGGTGTTCTCAAATACCTTGAATTTATAATGTGTCTGTCCGCTCTCTGCCAATTGATCTGCCTGTGGGTTGCAGAACTTATTCAAAGTTCACCCAGTTCTCAAGACTGCCTTGGCTTTTACTTTTCCCTAGGGCTCTCAAGGATTTCCCTTTTCCACGTGTGCACTGTCCTGGTCGGCCAGCCATGCATGGAGAGCTGATCTGGCCTTTCTATGGCTCTTTAGTTTCCAGGCTCTCCCCATTGCATTTCTGTCTGATCTGCTGTTCCAACCAGGCTAGCAAAGCTACAAGCTTTCTGCATTTGTTTCCAATTTTTACTAATGCTGCTGCTGGCTTAAGTTTTCAGCTTCTACCTCAATTTAAATATAGGCCCTTTTGTGAATATATTTCTGGTTTTCATGGCCAGCCTACATTATCATTCTCAGTGACCAAGCTGGGAGATGACGGGAGCAGCTGAAGACAAGAAGTCTATAAAATTTCATGAATGTTTACTCAAAGTTCTGGCAATTTTTAGGAATAAATGCTTGTCAATTTGTTGTTTGTCTTTGGTTAAATTCCAGAACCCTGACAAAGCTGTTGTTGTGATTTCCTCTAATTAGATTTTGTGGTCTCTCTCTGCAGGGCAGCTGTAAGCCAAGAGAGCCACTTTCTAGGAACGCCCAGATGGGGAGGAGAGTTAGGTTCAGGTGTGTCAGTCAGGTGAGACACAAAGGAGGCAGCACAAGACATATGAAGTAACAGAAGCATTTTATCACTCACAGATCCATGAGAGAACAGGGGCACCCGCAAGAGCTGATAGGAAATCCAGAGACAGCAGGGTGCTCAAGTAGCCAGTGGGAAACAAGAAAGGGGGTACCTATGGACAGAGGCCTTTATTGGGGTCCAGGGTGTAGCCCAAGCAGGTTTCTTGTGGGAAGGCTACAATTGGTGGTTTAGAACAAGCAGGCAGTGCTGTGGGGCGAGGTGGTCACAGTGGCGTATCTGTGCAGTCCGTACAAGGTGTCCGGTCAGTGGGGTGAGTGAAGTAGGTTGTATCTAGCTGTCCTATAGGGAGGTGGTCGCCTGGAAGCGGTTGCATAAATAGATATCTAGACTGACCACACTGAGGAACTGGTAGTGATTGTCACAGGTCACTGAACCCTGCTTCTGGTATGAGAAAGTTCAACTTGCATTCAGAATGGATGCTGAGGGAATATACAATTATAAGAATTTACTACAGTTGTTTCTTGAAAAAAACGTGTCTAGTTTTATACTTATTTTGGAGGAGAGTGTTGAGAATATTTGCCAACCTCTTCATGCCACCACTGCCCAAGTCCCCCTTCCTGTCACTGACTTTGGAGAATTCTTCGTATATTCTGGATACTAGTCCTTTTGTTAGAGGTGGGTGTTACCAATATTTTTTCCCAGGCTGTGGCTTGCCTTTTCATCTACATAACAGTAGGTTTCTGAGCAAAATTTAAAAAATTTTATGAACTGTAATGTATTGATTTTTCACTTTTATGGATTGTGCTTTTGGTGTAATATATAAGAAATCTTTGCCTGACCCAAGGTCACAAAGATTTTTCTACTATTTTTTCTTCTAGAAGGTTTATAATTTTACATTTCTCTACAGCTGTACCACCTTGAACCTGCCCGATCTCATCTAATTTTACCTTTCTGTCTATGGTCCTTTTGAATTACTTTTAAAACAATATGTGAATTATGGGTTGAAGTTCTTTTTAAATGAATGTTCAATTGTGCCAGCACAATTTGTTGAAAAAACTATTATTAATATTTCTCCATTGAATTGACTTGTCAAAAATTGATTGACCATGTATGTGTAATTCTAATTCTGTACTCAAAATTCTGTTCCATTGATATACATGTCTATCCTTTTGCCAATATTATACTGTCTTAAATACTGTACCTCTATAGTAAATCTAGAAATCAAGTAGTGTGAGTCTTCCAACTTTATTCTTTTTTGTTTTCAAAGTAGTTTTGGATATTCAAGTTTCTTTATATTTCCATAAGTATTTTAGAATCAGCCTGTTGATCTTGTGAAAAAAGCCTGCAAGGATTGGGTTGGTATTGCATTAAATCTATTGATCACCTTGGGGAGAATTGGCCACCTAAAAATATTGATTTTTCTAATTTATAAAATTTTATGTAGATCTTTTTTAGTTTCTCTCATTGATGTTTTGTTGTTTTCAGCATACTGATCTTGCATGTTTTGTTAGATTTGTACAAAGTATGAATCTGTTTTTTATGGTGTTGTTGTAAATGGTACCATTTTTTAAATTTCCATTTTATTTGTACGTTGCTAATATATAGGAATACAATTGATTTTTCTATGTTGACCTTGTATCCTGTAACTTTGCTAAACTCCCTCATTCACTATAGTAGTAGCTTCTTTGTAGATTTTTTGCAATTTTCTACATAGAAATTATGTATTCTGCTAAGAGAGGCAGGTTTATTTCTTCATGACCAATCTGTAAGCCTTTTATTTATTTTTCTTGACTTATTGCACTGTTTAGAACCTCCAGTAAAATGCTGAATGAGAGTGGCAAGAGTGGACATTCTTACTTATTCCTGAAGTTAGAGTGAAAACATTCAGTCTTTTACCATAAAATATGACAGCAGATGTAGGGTTTTTGTGAATGTCATTGAGTTGAAGAAGTTCCTTTTAATTCTTAGTTTGCTGAGAAGTTTTTTTTTTATCATGAATAAACATTGAATTTCTTCCATGTCTTTCAACTTCTCTTTCATATTTCACCTTTTTATCATTCTTTGAAGAATTCTTGGTAATTTCTTAAGCTTTATATATCAATTTACTATACTCTCTTCAACTTTATTCTGCTTTTTAATTTTTCTTTTGAAGTTTTTAATTTTAATAATTACAGTTTCATTTCTAGAAGTTTTATCTGTTTCATCTTCAAATATTCCTAGTTAATTTTTATTAGTTTCTTTGTCATCATATTTTCAGTATCCTTTTTCACTTCTTTAAACATATTAAAATACTTATTTTCTATTCTGTGTCTCATCATTCCATATTGTGCAGCATTTGTGAGTCTCATCTTGTTATTGGTTGTTTCTGCTGACTCATGCTCCTTGTGGTTTGTTTCCTCATGAGTTTATTGATTTTTGATTATGAGCTCATGTTCCTTGGAATTCTTTGTGGGAATTTTTGAGTCTGTGTTTAATATATTATATATAATATATATTATATTATATATTATATATATTATATTATATAATATATAATATATTATATATATTTCATTTCTTCCAGAAATGATTTTTGTTTGCTTCTGCCAGGAACCTAGCGATACTTCCAAATCAGAACCACTTAAAATTTTTTTCCTGCTTATAGTTTTTCTAATCACATAGGGCTTCCCTCTATGTGAATGTTGGCTTATGTTAGACATTTTACTGGATTTTTGTTGTTGTTTTTTGAGATAGAGTCTCACTCTGTCACTCTGGGTAGAGTGCAGTGCCATTATTGTAGTTCACTGCAACCTAAAACTCCTGGGCTCAAGCGATTCTCCAACCTTACCTCCTAGAGTGCTAGGATTAGAGGCATGAGCCACTGCGCCCAGCCTTACTGGACTTCTGTTTACCCTGTGTTCCTACTCTAGCCACAGCTAGATTGATATAGGAAAGCCTTCTGTGGCTGAGTTGTTTTTTTCTTCCCCCTGTTTCTCTCCTAAGGAATTGACTTTCAAGAAGTCCCAAATTTAGGGGAGGAGAGGAGTATTTGATAACCTACCTCCCAGGACCAGACCTCAGGCCTTTTCTCCTCTTCCCTGTTTCATTTAGGTTCCCCTAAAAGCAGAGCCTCAGGAAAGGCTTGTTAATTTGGGAGGTGATTCCAAGGAGCAGGAGTGAGGGATGGAGAGAATGAAACAAAGAAAGAAGAAAAGCCAGTACAAGGTGACCTTATCAAGGGAACCTCTGGCAGGTGCTTGATTCTCCTAAGATCTTCTGAGGTGCCTTATGAAATGGAAAGTGAAAAGGAGAAGCATTTATTATTTGCTTGTGTCACCCACTGGGCAAGAGTGGCCCCACAGACACTAACTCCTCTGAATTTAGGATTTGCACATGGCAGGGTTCCAAGGAATTCCTAAGAGTATCCCATGCTGTGGGGTCAGAGAGACTCGGACAGGAAGGAGAAGTAGTCTGCAGGTGCCCAAGACAAGGTGGCACCTGCCTGAGGCTGGTGAAAGCCACATGAAACTCATCCCCTCAGCAGTGGCTGGAATCAGAGTGGGGGCCAAGAGGACTGAAGTGGAGCCCAGGAGGCGCCCGATGCTCCGGCCATTTCCGGCCCAGACCCTCAGAAACTGGGACGCAGCGCAGGCTTCCCCCACGAGATCATGCTCTCTGGTTACTCTGGCTCTGCCCGAGTCCCTTATTTAACACCAGTCTGCCTGTGCTTTCTCATACACAGTTTGCTGTTTCATTCAGCATTTCTAGGAAGTGACTTCTCTACTCAACTAGTCTACATATTTCCAGATACAGGAATAAGTGGCCATTCTTTTCAAGATGCCTATACACATACCTTAATATTCATTTCATTATTATTTGCTGAGTATTGGATTCAAGCATCTCTTTCTGTAGTTCCATAACTCACCTTTGTGTCTTATTTTGAAAACCAGGCCAGTCAATAACAGTCACGTCAGCAGCAACTACCAGGTTTTGAACACCTGTTATGTGCCAGGCATTTGCTGTGGCTTTATAGGCATTACATCAGCAAATTCTCAAACCATCCTAGGATAGTCACTCTGGTTCCCCTTTGACAGATGAGGAAAAGGAAACTGTGTCCTAGGAAGGTTGCCCGAGGCACAAAGCATTTAAGTTGTTGAGCCAGGCTTCAGCCTGGAGCTTCTCCACCTTCACCTTACAGTGGTCTTTCCTTTCTTTTCTTTTTTTTTTTTATTTGTTTTGTTTTGTTTTTGCGTCAGAGTCTCACTCTGTTGCCCGGGCCAGAGTGCTGTGGCGTCAGCCCAGCTCACAGCAACCTCAAACTCCTGGGCTCGAGCGATCCTTCTGCCTCAGCCTCCCAAGTAGCTGGGACTACAGGCATGCGCCACCATGCCTGACTAATTTTTTCTATATATTTTTAGTTGGCCAATTAATTTCTTTCTATTTTTAGTAGAGATGGGGCCTCACTCTTGCTCAGGCTGGTTTTGAACTCCTGACCTTGAGCAATCCGCCCGCCTGGGCCTCCCAGTGTGCTAGGATTACAGGCGTGAGCCACCGCGCCCGGCCTTACAGCGGCCTTTCTACAGGAAAGGCTTCTCTTCTCCCCTAGTCCTTCCTCCAAAACACACACGTGAGGATAGGAGCACTGAAGCTCCAGGGTCCCTTGACAGCCGATTGGGGTGGGCAAGCTGAGCTCAGGGAGCCAGTCAGCACACATAGAGCTTTCCTAGCCCTCAGGAAACCTGCAAGGGCCCTGATAGGCCTTAAAGCCAGTGCCGGAAAATCCCAATGCCACCGGCAAATCATGAACCCACCAGCCCTGCAGACTGGTGGCTGTCCCTGCTGGAGCTCTGTGGAAGTGGGTGGAAACCCAGGCCCAGGGAGGAGCTACCGAGCTGGAGTCGGCTGCCCCTGCAGCCCAGCCCAGGACTACCCGGTGAGCATCCACTCTCCTCGGGTGATACAGTCAAGGTAGAAGGCAAGCTGCAGCCCGAGAGCTGGGTGTTCATGAATAGGACTCTTTCTGGCTAAAATGTGTGGGGGCTGGGAGAGATCACCGGGAGACTGGGGAACTCGAGCATCACTGGGATAATCCTTTGGCTTGAGTTTCTGTGAGCGTGCATATACTTTGAACACCACAGAGTCTTATTGTCAGTGTGGGCAAGGACCTTGGGGACAGCAGGGTATTAAGACCGACACCTTGTTTTATAGATTAGTACATTGCAGTCTAGAGACCGGCAGCCTAGTGAAGGAGCCTGGTTTGAGCGCCAGCCTCCTTGCCCACAGCCCAGTGCCGAGACTCCTCTCCTACACTACCTCGGTGTGTGTGCATGTCAGTGCGTGGTCTTGCACATGACCGTGTGTGCAAATGTCTTTATGCATTGGGGTGCATGCGCTCTGTGTCCCATGAGTGAAGGCACAAGGTGTGCATATGTGGGGGCTGGGGGTTATATTATCAGAAAAAGCAGACTGCAACACGAGGACACATATCTCTCTTTGGGGCCCAACCCATGTTTGGAGAAGACAGGAGTTTTCTCATACACAGGCATGAAGGGAGAAAAGTGACCCCATGTTTACTGACCCCATGGCTGTACTGACTTGTGTCATAGACCATGTGGAAGCTTGAAGATGCCCAGGGTCTTGGTAGCATCATTGTCCTTAGCCACGCACCCACTTGCAACAGTGGCTATCACCCTTACTGTGTGCTAGGGCAGCGCTACTAAAGTCCCTGAGGCCCTGCGGGATGGTCAGAAATCTCTGTCCTTGCCCCAGTATCTCCTAGTCTTCTCTGACCTCTCCGGTCTCCCGATCCCATGCCCTGCCACTTTAGAAGAAGGAACTTGTCTCTCTACCTGGATCTGTCCCCTCAGAGGCCAGAATCACTTGTCTTGTGGTTCCCGCAGACCTGGCACGTTGTCCAGGATGGGTTGGCAATGTGTGGAGGGCAAGCTGGTGGGGCACAAGGCATGCCTCTGCCCCAGGCATCTCAGCTTCAGTGTTGACCCAGCATCTGCGAGTGGCACCACCGTAGCTCTGCAAGACTTCAAACTGAGAGTCAACCTACCTCCCGCCACTGCTGACTTTCAATCAATCCAGTGAAAAATGCCCCTGGAAAGCGCATAACTCAAGGTCTGGGACAGGCGATAGAACAAGTGAGTCCTGACTGTCCTGCTATAATAACACAGAAAGCCAGGGGACACTACTGAGGTTGGGCCAGAGGACACAGGAGCCAACCTGAGCACGCCTCCACTAGCCAAAGGCAGGATTATTTGAGCATCAGTAACTGCAATGGATTGACACTCGTCAAACATATTTAAATCCACTGATTCATAGACAGTTTTAAAAATAACTCATCTGTCACCTTAGGGGGATGCTAGGCAACAAATCAATAAGGGAAAGCATTAAATATTTATTTCGTATATGATCTCTCCCTTGGGGCAACTAAATAATCAATGAGGGGAAGTTTCACTTTGTAGAAGTATGCAGGCTAACATAAGAAGAAATAATGGGGCAGAAATATCACCATTTTGCAACTTCTCATTAATCTAGGCAATGATCATCAATGGCTGCAAACGTCACAAACTACCAGAAATCAGGTGCCTCCCGATGGAAGCACACGTCACCAGCTTGGAAGTAGTCTTGAAAAGATAGTTGGAACTGAATTTGTTCAAGCCTCTGTACTAAAAATTTATAGAAAATACAGACGATAGAATAACATATTAAATAGTACCACAGGGATGCAAATGCAGCCAAATTCGGACTGTGGGAGACTACAAGGACGGACAACTCAATTTCTTTAACAAAACAGCGTTACCAGAGAAAAAAGAGAGATAGAAGGGGAACCAACATATTTAAGATCTATCCCTCTGCCTCCTCATTATCTGGAACAAAATAAAAAAAAGAATAACAAGGTAAAATAACAA
The DNA here is from genome assembly GCA_008086735.1 of Cheirogaleus medius. NCBI lineage: Eukaryota > Metazoa > Chordata > Mammalia > Primates > Cheirogaleidae > Cheirogaleus > Cheirogaleus medius. The sequence continues at coordinate 237,730 of VBSM01001118.1, forward strand.
TAAAAAAAAAGATCTACCCACCACACTCTATGTATAGACCTTATTTGGATATCAATTCAAACAACTGTTAAAAAAGAAAATAAAGGAATAGAAAACTGTAAGATAATTGAAGAAATAGGAATCACTGGATAGTAGTTTCTATTGATGAGACTGATTTTTTTGTGTGATATTGTCTTTTTAAAAGATTCCTTATCTTTTAGAGTTATATATCAAAATATTTACAGATGAAATATGATGTCTTGAATTAGCTTCAAATAATCCAGGGGCCAAGGTGGGAGGATCGCTTGAAGGTGGGAGTTCCAGACAAGCTTGGGCCACATAGCAAGACCCCATCTTTACAAAGAATTTAAAAATAGCTGGGCATGGCCGGGCACAGTGGCTCATGCCTGTAATCCTAGCACTCTGGGAGGCCAAGGCGGGAGAATTGCTTGAGGTCAGGAGTTCGAGACCAGCCTGAGCAAGAGTGAGACCCCCTTCTCTACTAAAAAAAGAAAAAATTAGCTGGGCAACTAAAAATAGAAAAAGAATTATTGGCATGGTGGTGCGGCACCTGTAGTCCCAGCTGCTCAGGAGGCTGAGGCAGGAGGATCACTTGAGCCCAGGAGTTCGAGGTTACAGTGAGCTATGATTGCTCCACTGCTCCCCTGTCTAGGTAACAGAGTGAGACTCTGTCTCTAAAAAGAATAAAAATAAAAGTAAAATAATAATCAGGGGTTAAGGGAGGAGTGGGTGAGTGTATAGGTGGAACAAGATTGGCCATCTGACACATAGGTACTCAGAGGTTCCTTATACTATTTTCTCTACTTTTGTATATGTCTGAGATTTTCCCTAACCAAAAGGGGTTTTAATGCCTCTGCATTAGTCAGTTATTGCTACAATGTGCATAACAAATGACCCTCAACACTCAGAAACTTATCTACCATGAAAAAAGCACTAAACTACCAAGCTGACTTGGCCATCTGACATCAGCCAGCTTCAGTTATGGGCCACCCTGGTGTTGGAACAAAGGACACATAAGAGGAGTGCCACAGTCAGAGAAATGGAGGCTGTGCTTGGGCCCCAGGAATGGCATAGGCTCCCGCTAGCCAAGGCTGAGTTAGCTACTGTTGGCAACGAACGTCCAACCTGCCAGCAAGAGGTGAACACCGAATTCCCCATGGAGCACCATTCCTCAAGGATGCCAGTTACTTCCTTGGGGGCAAGTTAGCTGTTTTAGGCCCCTTCTATCCTGCAAAGGCCAGTGACTCTTTATCATAGGATAATGTCTATTCCACACAGCATCTTAACGAAATAACCCCAGCCTGTAAGATATATATTCATTTCAATCACTGGACTCAAGCCACTCCAAAAAGATTACGGGAAGCACTGTAGACTCTGTTTTCCTATGGCGATTCACGCCAACATCCTGATAGGAGCTATGGCTAAGGTCTGAGGCTACTACTCTCCCCGCTGTGAAGCAGTGCCTGGGACTCTACCCTGCGCTCTCACTAGCAGTCTATGTGAACGTAAACCACCTCAGCACCCTCCTGACTGCCTTTGGAATGTCGCTGGATCACAAGTTTGCTATCTGCCAAATGAGGGTTGAGGTTATAAAAGCCTGTTGAATGCCATTATAGAATGGTTATTTGTGCTGTAAAACAACAGCTCAGATGCTTACAACAATAATCACCTATTTTCATGCCTATGGGTCTGTGGGTCAGCCGTACCTTGGCTGATCTAGGCTGGGCTCCCCGGTGCAGGCTGAGTTCAGGTCTATTCTAGGAGTCTCTCATTCTCCTGGGACCTGGGCCTAGCAAGGGAACATGGCCCGTCCCTGGACACTCACTCACCCAAGCTGAAGGGGCAGCAGCCATCTGGGGCGTGATCTTACCCTGGCAGATCACTGCAGCACCAGCGGGCGAGTCCGACCGAGCCGGCACATTTCAAAATTCTCGTGCCAGGTTCACAAATTTCCTATTGGCAGAATCAAGTCATATGGCCAAATGTGAAGTCAAAAGGTAGGAAAGTGCCCTCTGTGCACCATGGCAGGGGTGTGGATGGATAATTCTATTACAGGGGAGCCAAGATTTGGACCAATAATTCAATCCATCACAGTCTCTTCAGACCCACACCACTGCCTTGGGTCAAGCCCCAGTATTTCTCACCAGGACAAAAGGAATATCCTGCTAGGAGACCCCTGCCTCTGGTATGGCCTCTCAAATTTTGCTACTGCCAGAGTGATTTATTTATTTTATTAGTGCTCCTCTAGTTTTTTTTTTTAATGTGTGTGTGCGTGGTAAAAAATGCATAACATAAGGCCAGGTGTGGAGGTTCACACCTGTAATCCTAGCACTTTGGGAGGTCGAGGTGGGAGGATTGCTTATGGGAGGATTGCTCTGTACCAAAGCTTCCCGTAGCATGACTTCCCTCTGCTGACCATGTAGACAGACCACACTCAAGTTAGTGTCCTTCTTGCTAGCCCCACTGCTTTGTGGTTGAGGACTATCAGAGCCAAGAGGGACCTTACCACCCCACTTTGAAGACAGGGAAACTGAGGCCCAACATTACACATCCAGTGGGGGCAGAGCTAGAAGCAGGACTCACAGCACCTGTGGCCTAGCCCAAACCCAACACTTTATTTTTTATTTTATTTTTTATTTTTGAGACAGAGTCTCACTCTGTTGCCCGGGCTAGAGTGCCGTGGCGTCAGCCTAGCTCACAGCAGCCTCAAACTCCTGGGCTCAAGCAATCCTCCTGCCTCAGCCTCCCAAGTAGCTGGGACTACAGGCACGTGCCACCATGCCTGGCTAATTTTTTTTTTCTATTTTTAGTTGTTTGGCTAATTTCTTTCTATTTATAGTAGAGACTGGATCTCACTCTTGCTCAGGCTGGTCTCGAACTCCTGAGCTCAGGCAATCCTCCCGCCTCGGCCTCCCAGAGTGCTAGGATTGCAGGTGTGAGCCACCGCACCCGGCCCCAAAACTTTAAATTCTGGGAATGACCAGGTTTAAATTCCAGTTCTACCACTTATTCTCCCCACCTTGGGCAAGTCATTTAACCTCTTTATGCCTCAGTTTTTGCGTTTTTAAATAACAGTGCTGACCTCAAAGAGTTGTTGGGAAGACTAGATTAGATAACATATATATAAAGTTTAGAAGAGGGCCTGGCATATTGTACATGCTCAATAAAGGTTATCTACTATTATTTTTATTATAATCATGTTGAGAGTGTTCCGGCAAGTGTTAACAGCTCTCGACCAGCTCTACCTCGGCAAGTGTCAACAGCTCTCACAACAGCTCTTGATACTGGAAATAACCGGGCAGGATGCGGAGAGTCGGAGAACTGCCTTTATTCCATCTGCACCCTCAGCCATCTTCTGTTCTTCTGCCCCCCTTCCCCGTTCTCCTCCTGCTTTTATACCTTTAGTAGGACTCAAAAAGCATCCAATCAGCAACAAGCGTTAACAGCCAATCAGCAGCAAGCGTTAACATCCAATCAGCAACGAGCTATAACATCCAATCAGGAACAAGCTATAACAACCTATCAGGAACAGTGGGATTCAAAAACTACCCAATCAGGATTGCGCAAGCAGCGCGGCCAGAGGACGGGAGCAGGCGGCCGAGCATGGAGCGCGGGCCCAGACTGGCACACGAGGCCCAGCTCCAGCAGTGTGCACCTGCATACCTGCCCGCGGCTGCCTCCAGCCGGCTCCGCACAGCACCGGCCCGCGGGGATGCGGAGCGGCGGGGAGGCGGCAAGCAGCCACGTCCCAGCACCGGACAGTTTTCCCCATCAAGAGGAAAAAGTTTTCCTCTACACACTTAGGTTCCGTGCTTGGGTGCTTGTGAATTAAACTGCCAAAATATTAACAGGCAAAAAGACAAAGTTTATTCATAAACAAAAGTAGGAGCTCACAGAAAATGTGGTTCAAAAAAGTGGTTTAGGCCGGGTGCAGTGGCTCACGCCTGTAATCCTAGCACTCTGGGAGGCCGAGGCGGGCGGATCGCTCAAGGTCAGGAGTTCGAAACCAGCCTGAGCAAGAGCGAGACCCCGTCTCTACTAAAAATAGAAAGAAATTAATTGGCCAACTAAAACATATATATAGAAAAAAAAATTAGCCGGGCATGGTGGCGCATGCCTGTAGTCCCAGCTACTCGGGAGGCAGGAGGATCACTTGAGCCCAGAAGTTTGAGGTTGCTGTGAGCTAGGCTGACGCCACGGCACTCTAGCCCAGGCAACAAAGTGAGACTCTGTCTCAAAAAAACAAAAACAAAAAAACAAAAAAGTGGTTTAGAATTTAGGGCTGATACAACGTCTTAATGGGGAAGGAATGGAGAGAAAGGGCACTTTTGGGAAAACAAATGACTTTTAGGAAAGATAAATGGAAATGGGCCCTTAGAATAGATGGGAGATATGATAGTTTGTGACAATGTTTGTTTAAGTGACTTCTTATCTTGGTGTAATTTCTCTTCTAGTCTCATAAAATGAATCAATCTTCCCTGCTTGGGAAACTCCCAAACTCCAGGGAGGGGATTTATGACATTTGAATTCTTTTGGAAGGCTCTGCTTTCAGAAGATAAGAGTAGTTCAGAAAAAAGCCTCTTGCTGTGTCTGTTGATTCTCAAATGTCTTCAGCTCAAACTAATCCTTATGCCAGAGAGGTATATTTTGCACCCCTTCTATTAGTACAGTGGGGAGGGCAGGGTAGGATGGAAGAGGGCAGGATCAGGCTGGTGGGCACCTGGCATACTTGGGGCCTCTGCTCCTTATCAGGCTTTGCTCAGGGCTAAGCTAGAGCCATTCCACCTCCCCTGCCCCTCCCACCCAGTGCAAGGGGGTGGCTGCAGGCTCCCCCGGGCGAACCTCATCCCTAGATGGATTGAGCTGGGGTGGGGGTAGGGGAAGACTGCGGTTAGGCTGGGAAGCCCAGGAAATCAGAGGTCCAGCCCAGTCCATCCCTCTGACCAGGGAGGCTGACCACTTTCCCAGCCATCCCCAGGGGATCAAGGTCCCCTTCTGCAGAATTAAACAAGCCAACGGCATACATAGCACATTCATTCTCTAATATTTCCCTCCTCTACATGATTACACAGTACAGATAAGAAATGAAACAAATATATTTCATAATTGCTGTGGTCTGAATGTGTCCCCCAAATTCATTTGTATCCCCAAAATTCATATGTTGAAACCTAATCCCCAAGTTAATGGTATGAGGAGTTGGGCCCTTTGGGAAGTGATTAGATCATGAGGGCTCTGCCCTCATCAATGGGACTAGTGCCTTTATGAAAGGGCTTGAGGGAGCCTGTTTGTCCCTTACCATGTAAGGACACAGCATTGGCCCCTTCTGCCATGTGAAGATGCAGTGGGAAGGCGCCATCTATGAAGCAGAGAGCAAGCCCTCAGCAGGCACCGTAACTGCTGGCGCCTTGATCTTGGACTTCCCAGCCTCCAGAACTGTGAGCAATAAATTTCTGTTGCTTATAAATTACTCAGTCTAAGGTAATTTTGTTTTAGCAGCAGGAACAGACTAAGACAATAATGAACTAAAATTTGTATTCATCAAACCAAAAAATTATACCTCCTACTATTCAACTATTTAAATTTTAAATCCAAATAAAACCTCCAAGCTGCCACATAGAGTGACAGAATTCAAGAAACTCAAGATTTGTTTCTTTGTCTTTATAATCACTGTGCTATCATTGTGTATTTAGAATCCATTGTTTAAACATGGGCATATGTACCATAGGAACCGGAGACAAGAATTGCAACTAGAGTGAAGGAGAGACCAGTTAGGCGTCACAAACAAAGCGCGTGCCTGCAGTTCAGTATGTGTGTGTGCAACAGGGAACTCTTTGAATTGACTTTCTTGTAGAACACAATGTTTATTAAAGAATAAGCAATAAAGGTGCTAATTTGAAGCTTTTTAAATATATTATTAAAATCCAACAGTAATTATAGCAATCATTTACAACTTTGACCAATGAAAGACTTTTTCAGAGAGAAGTATTTTATCACTGACATTATTTAGAATTACCAGCACATGGTGAGAATAAAAAGCAGATACACTTCATTCTATTTTATTAAAATAGAATCTGTCACCTTTCGGCTGGTGGCTGACTGCCACATGGCTAGTGTCAGGCCCCAGGGCTGAGACTGCTTTCTCCTTTCTCTTGTTCCCAAAAGTTTGGTACTTGTGAAAGTTTGGTACTTGTCCCCAAGGCTGAACAAAGAAGGAGGATAAATGGTTTGAGGAAAAAGAAAGAGAAGTTTATGAATTTGCTGGCAAATGAGGAGGAGGGCAGACTCTCATCTTAAAGAACCATCATCCCATTTAAGCAGAAATACAGAGCTTTTAAGGGGGGGTTTTGGCTTTGGGCTATTGCTGTTTAACTGTGGTTGGTGGTCCTGGTTGGTGTAGATGATCCCATGGCCTTTGCTCGAATGACTCAGTTGAGCCATCCCCTGTGGTTTAGGATACTAGGAAACAAAGAACAAGGAACACTCCTCTGCTTCTCTGTTTACTGGCCTGGGGCAGGAATGCAGGTTTTAATTCCCAAAAAGAGTGGGGGGAGGGTTTAAAGAGACAGCTTGTGATACATTTTGCCCTTTTTTAGGCCTTTACCTCTGCTACACTCTGGCCTCCAAGACCTCCCCACCCCCACCTCGCCTGCACCCCCAGGCCTGGCAGGACAGCCTCCTAGACCTCAGTTCACTGAGACAAGCTCATAAAGATGGTTAAAGTGAGGAAACTGAGGCTTCGAGAAGGAAGGAACATCTCCTGGGGGCAGGAGTGTGACCCAGCTCCCGGCCCACTCTGGAACTGTTCAGACCTGGCTTCCCTGGGCCATCAGGCAGGTGAAGGGGGAAGAGGGGCCAGGACTGGCTGGGGCACTGCAAAGGTGATTTGTATCTCATTTGAATAGGCCCCTGTGGCCTCACACTCATAGTAGGCAGACCTATAGTGTCCTGGGACTCAGGAAGATCCACTCCCCTGTGCAGTGTCACCAGACTCCAGTTCCCTATCAGCCCCCTGTCTGTGACAGCAGCCTCAGCCTTCTTGAGCCTGGTTACGAAGCAGTCCTCCCTGGGGAGGGGAAGGCCTGTTTGTCAGACATCAGACACCCCAGCAGCATGTCAGGGCCCTGAGAAGGGCCACCCCTCACTTACCTGGGGCCAAGAGGCACTAGAGCGAGGCAAAGCCCAGCCCTGACTCCTCTGAGGGGATGTCCCGGTCTCATGCTGGGAATAGATGGCCTGTAAACCTCTAGTCCTGCCTTCACCTGGCTGTGACAATGAACTGAGTCAGGCGATGGGCTGAGAAAGCAGAAGGGCTGAGGGATGAAGCCAAGGGCAGAGGGCTGGTGCCCAAAGAGGAGGCCTGTTCCTGACCAGGGGATGTGCGGGGAACACTCAGGCCACCTCCCCATCCCACCAGCCCTCGAAGACAGGCCAACTAAGATTGTGGGAAGGGACACTCTTCCTGGCCATCCTTCTAGAGTAGGTAAGATCCTATCCCTTCAGTTGGGGACATTCCTGAAGCCCTGGGAGCCCTGACCATGGGCTACTCTCTACCTGCAATCCCCAGTGACAGAGGACTCATTAGCTCCCCCAGATGCCTTATCACTGGCCCCTAGCTCTGTCGAGAGGAAGTCCTTCTTCCTGTTGAGCTGATATCTGCCTCCCTGGAACTTATCCCCTTAGCTGGCTGGCCCCAGACACTGTCACAGGTGGGGGCTCAATGGTGTGACATCTGTTCTACCAATTCTGGCTTATGATCAAGTCCTTCCAGCTTCGCCAGGCCACCACCTCTCAGCCCCATCTCCAAAGACTATTCTGTTTTTATTAATCACCTAATAATTCTCTGGGGGTTGGGGGATAGTGAGCTCCCCATCACTGGAAGGATGTAAGCCAAGGCTAGAGGTCTGTCTGTCAAAAGTCTCCTAAGTGTTGGGTGGAAGCTGAGTCTCATCCTACTTGGGCTTCCCCAGCCCTGGGGGAGGTGGGAGGAGAGACGTGAGAGGCCACCAGTTTGGGATCACTTCCCACCTTGGGAGCTGAGGCTCAGCGCCACCAGCCAGCCATGCTGTCTTTGTTTTTTCCTCTCCCAAACAAAAGTGAGGAGTACCTCCTGAAAACAATGTCCCACCTGCCAGGGGCAAGGGTGGGGGCCAGTGAACGCGGGCCTCCTGGACATGCAGGGAATGGGATGCAGGGGCCCAATCTGGAGTAATTGGGAAGCGCCTCCCCACAAACACACATCCTAGCTCCAGTTGGCACCCCACAGACATAGGAGGATGCTCACCCTGCACTTGGTTTACCCCCATCCCACCCTCATGGGCTTAGAGACCCTCCAACACTACCCAACCGCCAGAAGAGGCCAGTGAGCAGAGGCACACCCTCCTTCACCTAGACTCAGGAAAACACTGCCCACGGACCACAGACCACGACCCGGGCACAGAGGGAAGGCAGTGAAGCCCTACACGCTTCTGTTGCCTCGGCATCCACGCCGAAGAGCAGCC
>VBSM01001118.1:248934-259182 GCA_008086735.1 Cheirogaleus medius
CTGGGCGAGGCACTCCGGTGCTCAAGCTTCACTTCCTGACTCACCCCTTTCCCCACCCCAACCCCACCCCACCCCACCTCACCTCAGTACTTAATACATGCCCCAAAAGATACACCTGACCAGATGTGGTCTGGGATCTCCACTTGTTTTTCTGGGTGCTCTTAGGTGTCCTGCCTCCCCATCTGACTATATCACCCCAATCAGATGTGATATCATGGAATGTGCCCCCACCAAGCAGTGTCCCTGTCAGGCTGGCACTTGGAGAGCAGGGCTGTGTCTCCCCTTCAGTGGATCTCCCTTAGACTGAGCCTCTCCCCCTCGCCTGTGGGCCCCACAGAAGACTTTCTGGAGAAACCCCCTCCATCCAGTCTCCTCAGCCACAGCCTCCCTCCCCAGTTCTCAGAACACCACAGGAGAAAAGAAGAGGACAGGGTTTTGGAGAAGTAGCCAGAAGGTCCTGAAACCAGCGGGGTGGCTGTGGCCAGGGGCCCCAAGGAGCCCGCCCCAGCCTGGGTGTGTGTGGGAGGCGTGCAGTACCACGGCCTCTGGGACGCCTTCAGGGTATATATCGGAGACAGTGAAGCTGAATTCAAAATACTAGCAGGAAATAAGGCGAACTCTGCTCACCAGCAACTACAGACTCCAAGCAACCCACAGGTGATCTTATACAGGGGATGGAGAGCATGGCCTTGAGCAATTGGCTGCTTTTCATCAGCCAGACTGTCTGCAGATTGGCTATCAGCCTTGGCGTTTAGGGATTGGCTAGCTTTCAGAAGCGCCACTGGAGTAAGACCGTTGCTGATTGGCTGGCTCTCAGGGCACTGAAGTAACGTTGTCAGTGATTAATTGGGCCCGGTTGAAAATCGGTCTGTAGGACTTGTTCCTGGCTTGGGACTGGGTCACAAAATGTTTTTTTTTTTCCATTTTCGAATTTAGAGAATTGAAACGTTTTATTTTTACCTTCCCCCAGATTCCTGAATGCTCCCATTTCTGAACAGCGAAGCACTGATATCTGTGCCCACACTCCAGATTGTCCAGAAGTTAGAGTCTGCGCAGGCCTGGCCATTCGTTCCTTTGACGACTCTTCCCGGAGTGCCCACAGTGGAGCCCAGACTTCTAGCAGGCAGACTGGCGCCTTTTCCTTCTGGTACTGGACACACCCCAGAGGGTGCTGTAGAAGTATTTGTTGGGAGTGGTGGCCTATTGGACCTCACACACCTGGTGGCTGTGGGTCTGGCCTCCAATAGCAACTGGTCAGATGGGGTCCAGAGCCTGCCAGGTGACAACTCAGCTGAGAGAGAAGAGAAGTAAGGAGCCTTGGGCCCCTGTTGGGGAGGTGGCAGTTCAGAACACAGCACAGTGTTGCCTGCTGCATACTTACATCAACCACTGGGCTTAACCAGCTTCTGGACTTGGGCCTGGGTCCCAGAGCCAAGGAGTGGGATGCCATTACAGACAGCAAAATCCCAGAGGGTGCTTCTCTGGAGACTTCTCAGCACAGGGAGCCAGGTGGGCAACTTTGGCTTGTCCCCTTGCACCTCCCCCACACCCCTTCCCCCGTATTACTGATGGACTCTACTTTATTCCAAACAGGACTGGAACATAAACATCATAAAGACTGGAACCTTATCTGTCTTCCTCACCATTGCATTTTCTGCTTGAATAGATGAATGAATGAATGAATGAATGAAAGGCTGTAAGGGGTCGCATAGTAGATTTGGCAGAACTGGTGTAAGTCATACTGTTCCTTTTCAGGCCCCTGTAAAATCCAGCGTCAGCATTCCCCACTCCACCCCTACCCACACACACATGAGTGTGGACTGCCCACAGCTCACTGGTTCTTGCCTCTAGACCCAGTTTGAACCCCTTGTGACCGAGCAGGGCCTCCAGTCCTCCTTGGGTGTTAGGATTTCTGGGTTAGTCGACTTGAACTATTCTAGAAAATGGCAGAGTACCTTTGGGGAAAACAAAATATATTAATTTGGGTCCTAGGTCAGAAAAACAAATTTATATTTGGCTTTGGTCTGGGTTGGTTTTGGCCTTTGGCCACTGGTCAGGAGAGTGAGAGGACAGGGAGGATTGTTTTGGCCCTAAAGCAAGAGAAATGGTTTGGAGTCCAGGTCTGGCAGGATCATGTAGGAAGCTGGGCCAGGCATTCCCCCATCTGGACTGTTCATTTCAACCCACATTTAGTGAGTACCTGCTATGTGCTAAGTTCTGTGCAAGTACAAGTAGACTCTGCCCTAGCCCTCAACGGGCCCAAAGTCTAGAGGGAAGACAGATAAGTGAGTAAAGTCTCACAGTTTAGTGTGGTCAGGGCTGGTAGGGAGGGGAGTGAGTGCAGGGGCTGTGTGAGCCCCAGTGAGTCACCAGATTCCGCTTAGATTGAGGGCTAACATTAGAAAGATGTTATGGAGGCAGTACCTGCTACATTATTTGTATGGCCCAGTGGAAAATGAAAAATCCACTTTCAGTGGAAAATGAAAAAGGCCCCTTGCTCAGATTTTAAGTTTCAAGATGGCAATAGCAGAGCATTAAACCAAGCACGGGGCCCTTTTAAAGCACAGGGCTGGGTGACCCCACAGCTCTCACCCCCATGAAGCCAGCCCTGCTAGAAGGAGGAGACGCCTCAGCTGAGTGTGAAGGATGAGTGTGAGTACGAGTGTACCAGGGGAAGAGTAGGGGAGAGCATGGTGTGCAAGGATCTGGCAGCTCTGTGGATTCCAGGAGCCTCCTTTCCTCAGATCTGGGTCTTTTTTTTTTTAATTTCTGAGTATTATGGGGGTACAAACGTTTTGGTTACATAAATTGCTTTTGTACAATTTGAGTCAAAGTTATAAGTGTGTCTGTCACCCAGATCTGGATCTTAATATCTGCCCAGGGGCTGATGCAGCCCAGACAGGCTTTCCCAGGCCTTGGGGGTCATGTGAGGTTGCCAACTGTCCTTTCTTGGCAGGGGGTGGGGCTGGGAGTTAGGGAACACAATCATTTTAATCTTATGTCATAACCTTCCCACTCATTAGGAGTTAAGTGTCCTTTAAAAAAAAAAAAATAGAAGTTGCTTTGTGTATTGTAGTTGGCAAACAAATAAACATACAAAGGTGAAGTGAGAAGCCAATGTTGTTGGTTTCCCTAATTTTTTTTGTTTTGTTTTGTTTTTTTGAGACAGCATAGTCTCTCTCTGTCGCCTGAGCTAGAGTGCAATGGTATCATCATAGCTCACTGCAAACTCAAACTCCTGGGCTTCAGCAATCCTCCTGCCTCAGCCTTCCAAGGGGACTACAGGTGTGTGCCAAGACACTTGGCTAATTTTTTTTATTTTTTGCAGAGACAGAGTCTCACTATGTTGCCCAAGCTGGTCTTGAACTCCTGGCCTCAAGCAGTCCTCCCACTTCAGCCTCTCAAAGTGCTGGGATTATAAGTATTAGCCACCAGGCCCAGCCTGGTTTCCCTAATAAAAAAAAAGTGAACCCCAGATCTTGGCTCCATAAGGCCTCCTTCTTAATGTTCTATGTCCTTGGAGAAGTCAAAGTGACATCCATCCAGCCTTGATGAGAGCTGAGGCAGGACAGCACTCCTTGGCAGGTTCTGGGCGTTGAGAATGGGCGATGGGGTGGGGAGGCCTGGCTGCAAGGGCAGTCTCTGGCCCAGCCCAGTCTCGGCCCCTCCCCCTCCAGCTCTACGTCTCAGCTCTCAGGCTGTGAGGAGCTGAGAGGGCAGCTTTGAAACCCGACAGGGAGATAACGAGAGACAGAGAAAGCAAAGGCTTCCTGATAACCCGCCAGGAAGCCAACACAGAACAAAACAGAGAGATAAGGAGATCGCCTCTCTCAAGGCCAAACTGTTTTAAAAGAGAGTCCTGGTGTGGATGGCAGGGTTTAAAGACTGGGCAGCTGATAAAGATCCTTTGATGGAGAAGAAAGAGATAGATGAGGCTCCCCTGGGCTTGGTTTGGTGACCTCCAATAGGAATGGGCTCCTGGCTGGAGGCAGCTGGACAGCTGGATGCCTTCAGCTCTCTGAGCTCTGGTCTTGTCCCCCAGGTTTAAGGCCAGGCTCTCCTATTTCAGGCTCCCTGGGGCTCCCCATTTAGGCTAAAGCTGATTTAACTTTGATGTTGTTTTTAAACAAATGTAAGGAGGCCATATTCCTAAGAAATGCTCAATCAAGTGTCCTTGAGCCCAGAAGAGCCTTTGAAGCAGTGTGGTATAATGGAGAAGACCTGGCCTTGGCTTCAGATGCTATGCCCGTGACCCGGGATGTCACTTACTTTCTGTGATCTCAGTGTTCTCATCTGGGCAATGAAGGTAGTAAGCCCAGTAGGGCAGGGCTGGGTGAGGATCAAGAGATGATGGATGTAGCCAGGCGTGGTGTTGTGCACCTGTAGTCCCAGCTACTCTGGAAGCTGAGGCAGGAGGATCGCTTGAGCCCAGCAGTTGGAGGTTGCAGTGAGCTGTGACAGCACCTGTGAAAACCACTGCACTCCAGCCTGGGCAACACAGGGAGACCCTGTCTCTAAAGAAACAACAATCATTTCATTGCTCTTCCTCATGATTCTGGGGGTTGACCGGCTCAGCGGGGAAATTCTCTTTTGGGGTCCCTAATGTGGTTGGTATCAGAAGGTGGCTAGGGCTACAGTCAATTCTGAAGTTCCTCACTCAGATGCTGGCTGCAGGCTGAGCACCTGCACCTAGGCCGGCATCTGTGTGGCCTGGGCTTTCTCGTGGCATGGCAGCTGGGCCCAAAGCAAGAGCACCCAACAGAGTCAGGCAGAAGCTACATCTTCTTTTCTGACCCTGTTACAGAAGTCACACAGCAGCATCATTTCTGCTGCAGTCACAAACCTGCCCATATTAGTCCCATAGACCCTCAATGGGAAAAGTGTGCAAGTACTTTGTAAGAAAAGTATAGGGATTAGGATATATTGTGAGGTCATTGCTGAAATATGTCATCTGCCACAGAAGAAGGGGGAGCCAGGCACAGGTAGAAGCCTCCATATGTACTCTTGCTCTAGGCCCTACAAATGACAAGGGCAGTGGCAGTCTTGTGCCACTCAGATCAGGGTACCCATACCTATGGCTGTGGGTGCTTATCCTATGTAAAACAGAAAGCATCCAGCCGGGACCCATCCAACCAGTCTGTGAGCACTGACCTTGCAAATCCAAGCAGTGGCAACTGGGGCACAGGCCAGGGTCACACCAAGTAAGCCAAAGAGGGAGAAATGCTTGAATTAGCCTGAGAGTTATTTCCTGCACAAGACTCATCAAGAAGCTCCACACTGTCCCTACAGGAGCAGGGGAAGAATCTGCCACATGGCCACGAGGACACTCTTCCTGAAAGAGAGCCCAAAGCCCTGGGTTCTAGGCTCAACTAGATCACTGTGCGATCTTGGGCAAGTCACCTCTTCTGGGCATCAGTTTCTTCATCCGTGAATGGAAAGGGTAAGGCTGGAAGGGAGGGCCCTGCAGCCTCTGCCCACTTCCCCATACCCGGCAACAAAAACCACATGGCCTCAGGCAAAGCCCAGCTCTCCTGTTACCCACCCCTGGGAGCACAAGGGACCCCTCCTGGAACACACCCCTCCCTGCCGCCACGGGAACAAACCCGAGCCAGTGCTAGTCACCACTGTTTCCCCAGACCGGTGCCCAGCACTGTTCATGGCTCTGACTTCATAGCCTGGGGGCGGGTCAACCTGGGTCCCAGGCCTGTCCCTCCAAGGGACTGGCCTGTAGTCAGGGGTGCCTCATCTGAAGCTCTTCCCCTGTGCCCCCTTCCCAGAGGGGAAAGCAGAGGGGCAGAGAGGGCAGATTTGAGCCATTGGACCAGATGGTTCAGCAGGAGGTATTTTCGGTTTCTGGGGGGAAGCTGGGAACACCAGCCTGGAAGGAGGGAAAGGTGCCTTCGGCGTGATAAGGGGGGACCGTTCTCCCCCCAGGGAAGAAGGTCAAGTCATGTGAATGGAGTAGAGTGAGGGTCTCAAGCTAGCTGGAGGATACACACCCCACTCTGGGACCTCTGGGAGGAGGAAGTCCTCCCACAGGGAAGGAGAGTTGCCCTCAGGACTTTAAAAGGAGAAAACTCGGGGCAGCTGTGGCTGGTCGAGCCCCTGGCTGGGAGGGAGAACTTGTCATCGTCCCCCACCTGGGGCAGAGCCCGCCCACCAGGGGAATGTCAGGCACCCAGGGGCCCTCTGCAGGGCTACAGCTGGGTGTCAGTCTCTGTGGGGAGTGGTGGCCAGTCCTGGGGGGAGGGATTGCAGAGACACCAACCCAGGAAGGTCAGAGAGAGGAGTAGGTGGCAGGGAGCAGGGATTGGGGAGAAGTGGACCAAGGAAAGGGGATATGTCCCCAGAGGCACCCCCAGAAGGTGTAAGCTGTGGGAGAGACCCCCTTCTGCGGGAGCAGTTAGCTACACAAAAGCACAGCCTAATTCCCAGTGTCCAGCCCACACCACAGTTTGCCTCTGTTCCCCGGCTCTGGGTGGCTTTGAGACTGAAATCGTCATTTCAAATAGCTGTGCGAGCTTCTGTGGAGGCAGCAGGGACTAGGTCTGGGAAACCCAGGCAGATGGCAAGGTGTGTGAAAAGGGGCTGATTTGCTTGGGGCTCAGTAGTCATGGCTTGCCTAGGGTTGCCAGATTTAGCAAACAAAAATAGAGGACTCCCAGTTAAATCTGAATTTCAGATAAACATTGAATATTTCTTTTTAATATAAGTATGTCCCATACAATATTTGGGGTATACTTATACTAAAAATTATTTGTTGTTTATCTTAAATCCAATTTTAAATGAGCTTTCTATATTTTATCTAGGAGCCCTAGGCCTGCTCCCTTAGGGTCCCCAGTGGCCCCTCACAAGGACCGTCCCCAGACACCCCTGCCATAAAGCATAGAGGGAGCCAGGAGCTTGGCACCAGAAAGTTAGGCATGGCCCTCTGTGCTGGACTCCGGAGTTGCTGACAGGATTCCCCCATCCCCAGCAGCTGCCCCCATTCCTCCTGCACAGATGTTTAGCTTTCACACCGAGATCCTACGGCAAACTAAGCCCTAGGAAGATGCTGGGTTAGTTGTACATCATCCCGCCCACCCTGCGCATCCACAGTCATTCACCGGTCACCGCAGCACCAGCCTTGTCCTGGGGAGTGAGGGGAGGTGACTGTGGGACTTGGGCTTAAAGAATGCTTAGGAGAAAGTGAAGCTGGATGGAAGGGCAGAAACACATGCCAGTGCCTCGCATTCCGTGCTGGGGCTCCCTGGTAACTTCCATAGCGTGGCCGGCGCTAGGATTGGGGTGAGGATGCACAGGAGACAAGGAGGGAAAGACCAGTCACTTAGGGCTTTGGATCTTAGGCCAAGGCGCTTGTACTTTACACTCGGCAGTGGGGAGCCAGGAGGGGATGCTTTAAACTTATTCGTTGGTTAAAACAAACAAATAAGTAATGCAATACAGAAAAGCAGTGTTGTCAAAGTATGGTCCATGGACCCTGGAGGTCACCAGGATACTTACAGGAGATCTGCAAGGTCAAAACTATTTTCATAGCAATACTGAGACATTATGTGCCGCTTTCACTTTGTTACGTGCCTGATTGCTCAAAAGCGGTGGTAAGTGAAATTGTTACTGCTTTAGCACAGATTAAGGCAACAGCACCTGAAGGGGATCACAACATGCCACCCCAAAACAAGCCACTATGGCAGAATGATTATTTTGAGCTGAAGGCAATTGAAAATCAACAGATGCAGGAAGAGTTCTCTGCTCTCCTCTTACTTGCCAAAAGCAGGGCATAAATTTCCCTTTGTGAAAACCAAGATGAGTTTGCATTAACAGGCCTCACTAAAATAACCCTTATCTTCCATTAGTTCTCCCATATATGTCCTGCCCACTTCCCCGCAATGTATCACCCATGAAGCCCACACCCTCTTTCCTTTGTTAAAGTGGTATATAAGTCCCGTGTCTAGGTACTTCTTTGAGTTTCAATTCTTTTCTGTGAACTCCTGTGCACGTAAATATTAATAAAAAGTTGGCGAGGCATGGTGGCTCACGCCTGTAATCCTAGCACTCTGGGAGGCTGAGGCGGGCGGATCACTCAAGGTTAGGGGTTCGAAACCAGCCTGAGCAAGAGTGAGACCCTGTCTCTACTAAAAATAGAAAGAAATTAATTGGCCAACTAAAAATATATAGAAAAAATTAGCCGGGCGTGGTGGCGCATGCCTGTAGTCCCAGCTACTCAGGAGGCTGAGGCAGGAGGATCACTTGAGCCCAGGAGTTTGAGGTTGCTGTGAGCGAGGCTGACACCACGGCACTCTAGCTCGGGCAACAGAGTGAGACTCTGTCTCGAAAAAATAAAATAAAATAAAAAGTAGTGTGCCTTTTCTCCTGTTAACGTCTTTTGTTAGTTTAATCTGTAGACCTCCAATCAAGGAAGCTAAGAGGGTAGAGAAAAAGGCTTTCTGTGGCCGGCGCGGTGGCTCATGCTTGTAATCCTAGCACTCTCAAAATAAATAAATAAATAAGTGAAATGTTTTTATACATGGCAGTGAAGAATAGAATGACTACTAGTACAGTTTGGTGTGTCAGGGAGTAAAGCCCTTTTTTTTTTTTTTTGAGACAGAGTCTCACTCTATTGTCCGGGCTAGAGTGCCATGGCGTCAGCCTAGCTCACAGCAACCTCAAACTCCTGGGCTCAGGTGATCCTTCTGCCTCAGCCTCCCAAATAGCTGGGACTACAGGCATGCACCACCATGCCTGGCTAATTTTTTTTCTATATATTTTTAGTTGCCCAATTAATTTCTTTCTATTTTTAGTAGAGACGGGGTCTCACTCTTGCTCAGGCTGGTTTCGAACTCCTGATCTTGAGCGATCCTCCCGCCTCGGCCTCCTAGAGTGCTAGGATTACAGGCGTGAGCCACCGTGCCCGGCAACATTTCATTTATGAATGATCTTGATGGAGCAGTAAAAAATGTTAATCTTATTAACTCTCAATCTATGGTAGTATATATCTTTGTCACTTTAATATTTTGTGTGACAAAAGAAGAAGTATGTATAAGGCACTTCTGCTGCTTGCCAGAGATGACGTTTGTCTTAAGGAAAAGTGCTTGTGTGATTATGTGAGGCACTAGCCAAATCAGCTGTTTTTTTCATTGAACACCATTTTTACTTAAAGACTGACAAAGTATGGTTATTTATTTATTTATTTATTTTAAAAAATCAATTCAATTTATTTCAATATACATTTAAAGGCCATCAAGAATGCAATATACTTCATTATTTGAAAAAAAAATAGGCGGGTTCAAGGTGGCCCTGCCCTTAGAATCCAGTAAGGAGAGAGATACATGTGTAGTTAATTATAACCCAAGACAATGTGAAGACTTTTAGCATAGAATTCCAAACCAAAGGCTATATAGTCACAGCAGAAATGTGAGTTATTTTGTATTTGGAGAGATGAGGCAAAGAGAGACAGTTTCATAGAGGAACAAATTTTTATATCTAAATTTAATGCTTTTAAAGAATGAGTACCATTTTTGAAAGTATGGTTATTTAGACTGGTATTTAACAGACATTTTCTCAACAATGAATGAAGTGAGCCAGTCATACCATGAAAGACAACTGACAGTATTTGTTGAGAATGATAAAATTCGAACTTTCAAGCAAAATTTAGAATTTTGGAAAATTTGTATCCATCACCATGAACTTGACAATCTTCTTAGTACTTAAACATTTTTCTGATGAGATTAGTAGTAATATTAACAACTGTGATTTTTTAGTATTCCATAATGAAGCCAGGTGTAGTGGCTCATACCTGTAATCCCAGCACTTTGGGAGGCCAAGGTGGGAGGATCACTTAAGGCCAGGAGTTTGAGACCAACCTGGGCAACATGGCAAGACCCTGTCCCTACCAAAAATTTTAAGAATTGTGGGGTGTGGTGGCACATACCTGTAGCCCTAGCTACTCAGGCGGCTGAGGCAGGAGGATCCCTTGAGCCCAGGAGTTCCAGCCTGCAGTGAGCTATGATTGCGCCACTGCACTCTAGCCTGGGAGACAGAGCAAGACTCTGTCTATAAAAAAAGAAAAACAAATACATAATGAAATTCATCAAATTTTGGAAGATCTGCATAACTCAATCAATACCTTCTAAATGGCAAATGAATGATGTTACAAAATCATGCACACATAAAAGATTCATTTAAAGTGCAAGACAGGGCCGGGCATGGTGGCTCATGCCTGTAATCCTAGCTCTCTGGGAGGCCGAGGTG
>VBSM01001118.1:282294-313111 GCA_008086735.1 Cheirogaleus medius
CGGGGGACTGGGGGCGGGGGCTGGGGGCGGCGGGCGCTGAGGCGCCGCGGGCCCTGGACGCGCCCTGCTGGGACGGGACGGCCCTGCGGTTTCCTCGCCACCGTTTGACTCACCCTCTGGCCTCAGCCCAGGCTGGCCGGATCGCCCCGAGGCGGTGGCTGCCCGGACTCTGCAGCCAGGCCGGCCCCTGCTCCGGGACCTCCCGCCGCCTGCGGGCGTCCGTCCGCGGGTGGGTGGGTGCGCGGGGCCGCCTGCGTGCACACATGTGCCTGGGCCCGGGCCCGAGTGAGGGGAGTCGCAGTTCTGGAGTGGCGTGCGTGCAGATGTGGGCCATGCACGTACGTGCAGGCATGGGATTGTATGCGTGGCGGCGGCCTATGTGTCAGCCTGCTGGGGTGCACGTGCGCCCCAGAGCCGCCGGGAGGGGCTCGGGGACACCCGGAAGCCCGCAAGGTCCAGTGCGCGGCAGCCCCAAAGCGAGGCCGGTCGTGAGCTCCAGGCACCAGTTGCGGACAGGGCGGGTAGGGGAAGGCGGCGGAGGCTGCTCCTGGAACCCTTCCCCCTCCAGCGGAGACTGGGCTGCCCCAGGCTGGGCTGTAGCTCTGGAGAGCCCGGAGCCTCCGCTGGGGGGTTGGGAGGTGTGAGGACACCGGCGCCGGTCGGGTCCGGCCCTCCAGGAGAGGCCAGATGCTGGCTGCCGCTGGGCAGGAACCACGCTCTTCTTCCTGGTGTCTCCCAGCGTGCGTCCCGAGGCCCCAAGGAGGTGGAAGTGGGAACTGGGCCACGGAGCTGTTTGTTTTCCCTGCTGTGTGGGGCAGGCGTGGTGGGCTCTTCTGAACCCTGCCCTGGGTGCTGGCTGGGAGGACCAACAGAACCGCCCCCGGGGGTGATGTGAGCCTGCTCCCTGGGCTCCTCCCTCTCCAAGTGCTTGCTGGCCCCTCCGTGTGGGGGTCAGGGAGGCAGGCACCTACATTTTGGCTAGTCTCTAATAGGGGAGGGGCCTCACTTGAGGGAGTGTATACTGGACTCTCCCATCTCCTAGTGACAGGAGATAAGGTCAACCCCCCCACACCCCTCAGGGTTCTCTGCTGGCTCCCTGGAGTCCCTGCCCCTCCCCCAAAGACTCATCAGGGTCCCAGGTGGCTTTGTATCTATGGGCTGGGTCTCAGGCGTGGTCTCTAGAAGTCTCCAGGGCAAAGGGCACTCATTGGGCTGAGCTCAGGAGAGAAGGACTCCTGGGGCTGGGGGTGGGTACAGAGCAGGCCCCAAGGAGCATGTGGGGGAGGTGAGAGGAGCCAGCACTTAGTTAACACAGAGCCTCCCTGGGCAGGGCTCAGCACCCCCAAAACCGTTCGACTCCTTACAACATTGCTGGGCAGTGAGGTGGGGCCTTTCCCCCTGGATGCAGGTCCCTGTTATAAGACACTGCTATTGGTTCTGTCACCTGTGTCCTGATGACCTTCCTGTCTCCTCCAAGCTGGCCTGAGGTGTCAGATTCTGTTTGGGAGATGCGTCTCCTTTCTTTCTGAGAGTCCTGCCTGGCTCCCTTGGTGCATCAGGCTGGGGTGGGAGTGAGCGTTTATTTCCATGCTACCCTTGCCTTTCCTGTGCCCAAAATGTACTGGTCTGGATCTGCGGCTGTCATTGGCCACCAGCCAGAAGGGACCAGAAACCTGTGATACTTGGCCTGTGGCCTAATCATAGCAAGATTGAGCTGATCAATCCTTTCTAAGCCACTGAGAGTTTCAGGGAGCTGGGTGCTGGCTGGGTAGGTAGAGGCAGGTCAGTGTGGCCCCAGCAGACTGGGCTTCAGATGGAGCCCCTCATGGGTCATTAGGTGCCTGCTGTGCTAAGGAAACCCATGCTTGACCTCTCTGGGCCTGGGTCCCCATCCTTGGTTTTGCCTTAAGGTCTTAGTCTTTCTTGGCATATAGTTTTTCAGTCAACACAAGGGAAGTAGTTGCCAGCTAGCACTGGGGCCCCCTTCCCTGGACTTTCTCGCACGCACACGCACGCCCAGTCCCTGGTGCTATTTTGCCCCATGTGCCTTGGAGTAGCCTTGTGCGGCTTCATGGCTGGGCATGAACACGGCTCTGTGGGGCTTTCCCGCCGGCACCACAGCGCCATCTGCCGGACAGCACTGACCCTCCTGGTGAGGGGGCGTGGCTTGTGTGGGCGTGGCCTGCACTCATCACGCCCCCAGTCGCCTGAGGCGGGCCTGCCCTCCAGACCCGATGTCGCAGTGTCTGGCCCCTGGCCCAGGGACCTGGGTTTGACGTACGGCTCTGCCATTTTTTCATGAGACCGGCAGGTCAGGGCAGTGTCACAAGAAGTCTGAGCATCTGTAGACAATACCCAGACCCCAGGTCTTGGCTGCAGCGGGCGTCTTTCCACAGGAGCCTGTAGCGGGAGGCAGGCGTCCTGCTTCTCCTCGCGTCGCCGTCGGTGGTCCCCTGGGATGGCCGGTCTCCTGTGTGGGGGCGGCAGGGTAAGCCTCAGGCTGTGCCGGACAAATCTGAAGCCCCGAGGAGAAGGGGTCTTGGCAGGTGTGTGTGGGGAAACGGAACAGAAGGGGCTCCTGGAGCGAGGTGGGGTGTGTGCGAGAATCCGCTAAAGGAAGCTTCTTTCTGCAGCTCCGCAGGTGGGGTTGGAAGCCCCGGGTTCTGTGGCGCGTGCGCATGGTCTTTGCTGAGCCTCAGTCCAGCGCCAGGTTCTCACGTGTGGCAGTGGGCGCCGTAGCCCTTCATTGCTTGGTGTAGCCTGTATTTCTGACAACCCTGCCTTTCTCCCTCTCCCAGGTCGGCGGTTGAGTAAGGAGGACCCCAAGGGCTTGAAGCCTTCACCGCTATGGCGGAGAAGCGGCCACTGGGGACTCTGGGGCCTGTGATGTATGGCAAGCTGCCCCGCCTGGAGGCAGACTCCGGGTCTGGGCACAGCCTGCTACCCGCTGCTGGAAGCCAGGACCGCTGCAGCTATAAGGAAGCCTACTTCTCCTGTCCCATGGCGGGTACTCCCAAGGCGGGGTCTGAGCGGATGGCATCCTGGACCCCATACCCACCCTTGTACTCCCCCAGCATGGCAGGACCTCCACTTCGGACAGACAGCCTGCTGACCAACTGCCTGCTCTACCGCTCGCCAGCAGAAGGCCCTGAGAAGATGCAGGACTCCAGCCCTGTTGAGCTCCTTCCCTTCAGTCCCCAGGCTCATTCCTACCCAGGTCCGCCACTGGCAGCACCCAAACCTGTCTACCGAAACCCTCTGTGTTATGGGCTCTCCACTTGCCTGGGAGAAGGGGCAGCAAAGAGGCCACTGGACGTTGATTGGACGCTGGTGACTGGGCCTCTGTTGCCCTCAACTGACCCACCCTGTTCTCTGGCCCCGGCTCCTGGCAAGGGCCAGTCCTTGGATGGCACCTTCTTACGTGGGGTGCCAGCTGAAGGGTCCAGCAAAGACTCCTCGGTGAGCTTCTCCCCATGCCAAGCATTCCTGGAGAAGTATCGGACCATCCACAGCACAGGCTTCCTGGCCTCCAAGTATACAGGTCCTTACTCTGGGGACCCCAAACAAGCAATGTCCAAGGGGCCCTCCAGTCCTTGGACCCAGCCAGCCCAGCCCCTGGGGCCACCCTGCCAGGAAGTCATGCCCACCCACTACCCATTGCCCCCACCTCCACAGGCCCTGCCTTGCCCTCCAGCCTGTCGCCACCCAGAGAAGCAGGGAAGCTACAGCTCAGTGCTCCCCCTACAGCCCCTGGGAGCCCACAAGGGCACTGGGTACCAGGCTGGTGGGCTTGGCAACCCCTACCTGAGGCAGCAGGCAGCCCAGACACCCTACGTGCCCCCAGTGGGGCTGGACACTTATTCCTATCCCTCCGCCCCCCTCCCAGCTCCCTCACCAGGCCTCAAGCTGGAGCCACCTCTTGCTCCACGGTGCCCACTGGACTTTGCCCCCCAGACCCTGAGTTTCCCTTATGCCCGGGATGACCTCTCTCTCTATGGAGCATCCCCGGGGCTTGGAGGGACACCACCTTCCCAGAACAGCATGCAGGCTGTGCCACAGCCTGGTGCCTTCCAGAGGACATGCCAGCCTTTGCCAGCCAGCGAGCCATGTTCGGAGCCTGTGAGGGCTACAGAGAAGCCAGCCCAGGAGGCCAGAGAGAAGACGTGGCTACCTAGCTGCAGGAAAGAGCAGCTGCAGCCCCAGCTTAATGAGCACCCTGGGGCTCCCATTGTCATCCGGGACAGTCCGGTTCCCCGTACCCCACCAGCACTTCCTCCCTGTGCCCAGGAGCGCCAGTCTCTTCCACAGAAGGAGGGTGCAAGGCCACCCAGCTCTCCACCGATGCCTGTCATTGACAACGTCTTCAGCCTGGCCCCCTATCGCGACTATCTAGATGTGCAGGCACCTGAGGCCACAGCTGAGCCTGACTCGGCTCCAGCCTCCAATGAGAGCTATGACAAAGGCTGCAGGGGGACCCTGCCTGCCCAGGAGGGCCCCTCAGGGGCTCACTGCTCACGTAAGGAGGAGATGGCCCTGGACTTGAGTGTGAAGAAGTCCACAGCAGAGGCTTCTCCTGTCAAGGTCCCTAGTCCTGTGGTACATGCCAAGCCCACCGAAGCCATGGATTTGCCCGATGGGAACACAGTGTCAGATCTGCCAGGCCTAAAAAAGATAGTCACAGAAGCCCCAGGGTTGCCTGGGGTGCCAGCGACCACAGAGGCCATGCCAAGGACCAACTTCCATAGCTCTGTGGCCTTCATGTTCCGAAAGTTCAAGATCCTCCGACCGGCACCCTTGCCTGCAGCCATGGTCCCATCCACACCCGTTTCAGCTCCTGCCCCTGCCCCTGCCCCGCCTGCCTCCACTCCCACATCTGTACCCATTGGACTACAGATTCTCACTCAGCCCTTGCCTGTGGCCTGCTTCAACCTGGCACTGCCCAGCCCTCCAGTAGCTGTGGCGTCCCCTGTCCCCACCCCTGCTCCAGATCTCCTTCCTGGGCAGTGGGGGCCGGCCTTCCAGGGTGGGCTTTAAGGGACACCCCCACCCGTGTTCCCCCAGGCATCAGTGAGCACCTTTGTAGAGTCCTTTGTAGGCTTCTGAACAGCCAGCTGCTCTTCTGTCTCAGCCTCCCCTAGTGCTGCGCCTCCCTGCATTCCCTCCTCCTCCTCTGCCTGTGCCTTCTCCATCTTTGGCGCAGGTTTCTCCCTTGGTGTTCCTGGGGCTCTGGCCAGGCCTCATTTCTGTCTGAGGTCACTTCCTCCTGTCTTTGTCCAGCCCAGCCTCTCCTCGTCTGAGCTCTCGCCCCAGATAACCCACAGCATGCCGGACTTTTGTACCTGGGTGTCTCTGCCACACTGAGCTCATCGTAAATCGAGCTCCTGAGCTTCCCCTAAGCTTACTCCCCACCCTACTCTTTGCCATCTCAGTGAAGGGCACCCTGGTTCACAAGACCTGGCGGGGCCCCCACCCTCCCACTCCATACACTGCTGCCTTTCGAACACGTACTTTTTCAGTCCTCTGGGAACTTACATACACAGAAGCCCCTAGGTCAGAACGCTTCTGTGGTTTGCTTTCTCTCTACTAAATGATGTCTGGTGCCTGTTGTTCTCCAACTTGTTTGGGTTTTGTTTTTTTTTATGTCTGGGAGGACCACACAATCGCAGTGTTGTAAGGTGAGTACGATCACACTTCCTCAGCCAGGAACCTGGTGATGGGATCAGGCAGTTTCTGTCATTGCCTCTCCTGCATCAGTACACCTGGCATCGAGGTCCCCTCTGTGGTCTTTCTCTCCCTTCTGTCCCCACATTCCCACCATCCAGCCTCTGTCTAGGCTGTTTCCCTGTAGAAACTGTCCCCAGTCCCAACCACATCCTGGCAGCCCTGTCCTGGGCCTTACCTGGTCAAGGCTCTAGGTAGGGTGAAGGGCCCCAGGCAGTGAGGTACAGGTGTGGGGCTTGGCTTCTGGCTGAGCAGCACTCCCAATCGCTGAACACTTAGGAATTTGGAGCAGATGCCTTAATGGGGTGCAAAGAAAATGCAGGTGCGGGCGTTTTGTTTCTGAGTGAGAAGGTGTGCAGGTGGGTGTCCTGCATCCCCCAGAGCTCCTCAACCCAGCCCTCTCCCTGTCAATTTGGGATGTCAGGGGCCCAGAGAAGCTCATGTCTGCCTTTCCTGGTATGCCTGGTAGGCAGTGGAGCCCAGGCACCCACACTGTCCCCTCCTACTCTGACTCCAGTCGGCAAGAGTCCAGGGCCTGGTAAGAAGTGACTAGGGCCCAGCGTCCTGCCACTGGCTAGAGTTGGGTGCCCCTGTCCCACTCCCTCCCCCCATCCTTAGAGGCCACCTTCTGTGGGTGCCCCAGTTACTTCTGCCTTCATTTCTCATGGGTGCCTGTGCTCCCCAGTGCTCTCCCTTCTCAGGAGGAGTGCTCTTGGTCCCTCCTCTGCGCCCTCCACCACCTCCCTCAGGCGGTGCTTTCAGGGCCGGCCCTGCCCCGTTGGGCTCTGGCTCTTGCTTCAGCTCTGCAGGTGGTATGCAGAAAGGTGGTGGCTCTCATGTATGGCAGGGCCCTCTCTTTCTATACCTTGGTTTCCCCACTTGTACACTGGGGCTTTAGGCCAGGCCAGTGGTTCCTGGCCTGCTGGGCTCCTCCGCTCATCCTTGTACCCAAACAGCCTCTCCTGAGCAGTGCCCTCATCAGATAGAGTTCTGGTGTCACCTGGGGAGAAGCGCCTTTTTGGCTTGGATGGTCTGGCCAGTGGGCACATGTGGGGAAGAGTTGTGATATCTCGCTGGCCTGGGGCAGAGCATAACCACTGTTCTGGATGGCTTCAGAGGCCAGGAAGTGGGACCTGAGGGTGTGGGGTCTGCAGCCTGACTATTTGTTCATTTTCCAGGTGACTTTGACACTGAGGCTGGAGCTGTGTCCCCCTCAGAACCCACCACGGCCAGAGATGAGCCAGAGAGCCTAGCCTTGGCTCAGAAGTCACCAACCCCCAAGGTCAGGAAGCCAGGGAAGAAGCCACCAACCCCTGGCCCGGAGAAAGCAGAGGCAACTGCCAGGGCAGGGTCCAGTGGTGCCTCACCTGCCCCTGCTGCCAGTGCCAGCCCAACCGGCCCCACGCTGAGGGCCCGCTTCCGCAGCCTGCTGGAAACTGCCTGGCTCAATGGCCTGGCACTGCCCACTTGGGGCCACAAGGCCTCAGGACCAGACCGGCCCTCACCCCACCCACAGCTGCTGGGTGGCCAGAGCCATCACCTGTAGCCCTGGTGGCTGGTGCTGTTTGGGCAGCTGTCTGCGGCTCACTCTACCCCTCCTTTCGGCCTGTCTAGTCCTGGGCCAGGTGAATGTCGGGGCTAGGGCAACTCCCTTGGAGGGTCCCCAGCTTTCACCCTGGGCCTGCCCAGGCTGGGCTGAGAGCCCCTGAGCTTTCAACTTATTAGATAGGACCACTTCCTGTTTCTTCCTAGAGAAAACACATGGACTTTGGAGCCAGACACATCTGGGCAAGACACCTCCCCCCTGTTGAGCCCTTATTCCCCATTTGTAGAATAGGACAACGCAGCCTACCTCACGGGGTTGTCATGGGCACGAAGCCTGACACACACCCGTTATGGTTTGGTCTCTGCTTCTTCCCTGGGCCAGGGCCTGGGTTAGGAAGTTGAGGCGAGCAGAACCTTCCTGTAGAGTCTGTATGTGTCATAGGACTTGCTGTCTTAGAGTGTACATTGTCCAGTGTGTGTGACTCACACACTTCCGGGAGTCACCACTGCCCCCCTCCACCCCAGCCTGGAGCTCCCCGAGGGAGCCTGCTGTCTCCACTCCCCATCCCTGCTGCTGGTAGGGGACAGGCCTGGGGCTGGCATCCTTATTCCGGGCCTGCTGCTGCCACCCCTGGAAGCCCCAAGCTGGTCCCGAATCAACATCAGTGACTTTCTGAGCTGCCTTTTCCATGTCATGCACTATTCCTGGAAACTTGTGTTTCTGGAAGCCTGGCAGCTGCAGGACTCAGGGACTGGAGCAGGCAGGCTGAGTGGCAGGCAGCTCAGTCCTAGGAGGTCTCTGAAGACCAGGATGAGACCGTGGCACTCCCCAAGCCAGAGCTTGGCAGGCCTGCTGTGGACCACCTGCCTGCGGAGTGCTGACTGAGCCAAGGGCTGGCATGAGGGTGGTTGGCCTTACTTACGGGTTTGTGAAGGGCCTGTGGGCCCTGGGGGCAGGCCATTAAAGCGTCCGGGTTTTTGGAACGGGGGCCTGGCAGTGTTTGTGGAGGGTGGTTTAATCCTGCGTCACTCTGTGCCTGGCCTTTCCCTGTCCCAGCCTGGAAGGTGCAAAACGTCTTGAGCACCACTGTGCTGGCTGGCTCTGGCCTGCGGGTCCTGGTAGGGGTTGGTCAGTGGCCTACTGCCCTGCAAGAAATGCTGGTCACCAGACACCAGCACTTGCCCCTCTCCCAGAACCAAAAATGTGCCCTCACAGTCTGGCTGGAACTGTCACCCTCTCCTCATGCTGGTGACTGTGCATCCCAGTGACCTTAGGTGGTGGGCCACTGGGCAACCCCTCCAGAGCCCTGCCCTTGCTGGGCTCTGTTAGCAGAGATTTGTTCTCAGGGCAGCCAGGGTGGCTTCCTGGGTCTGGTTTTCCACTCCGCGTGGAGAAGAGTTACCTGGCCTGTGAGGGGATAGGCAACCACAGCACATTCGCCCTGCAGTGACAACCTGGGGGAAGGGGTGCTATGGAAGCTCGAGGGAGGTGTCCTTGGGTACCAGAAGAGGTGATGCCTGAACAGCGCCTTGGAAACAAGTATTATTGGAAGTATCGAGAACACATGTCAAGCAGGGTCTGAGTAGAAATCCCCTGGTGGGGGAAGGGTGGGGCTGGAGCTCTGGGAACTGAAAGGGCCATGGGTGGGCTGGGAAGCCTGGCTTCAAATCTAGTGTCACATCATCAGCACTCTCAAACCCACAATCTGAAGAATAGGGCATGGGCCACGTGTTTACAGAAAGCTGAGGGCAGAGTTGGAGTCACTTGAGGCTGCTCCTGTGGGGAGAGAACTGCTGCAGGGGGGGCCACACTGGGCCCGGCTCCCCCAGCCCTGGGCCCCCCACTACCACCCACTGGCTCAGGCTGTCTTTCCTTCGGTCCCCCGCCTTCCCTCCCTCCCTTGAGTACCTTGCCCCTGCCACGTGTTACTGAGTTCAGCACTTGTCCTCGAGGCCACATCAGAAGAACGAGGACAAGTGGTTTGAGGAGAAGGAAAGAGGACTTTATTAATTTTGGGGCAAATGAGGAGGCTGGCAGACTCCTGTTCCCAAGTACCAGCGTCCTGCCTCTGAGCAGAAGTACGGAGCTTTGAGTCATCTCATCTTCAGCAAGACTGCCAGGACAATCCCCTGGAGCCATCTCCTGTGGCACAAAGGCCCCTCCCTGCCCCTCCCGCCCACTGGCCTGAGGCAGGGATGCAGGTTTTAGTTCTCAGAAGGGGGGAGGGGTTTGAAGGGACAGAACACACTTTCGCCCTTTTCCAGGCCCTGCTCTGTTGCAGGCGCACTACATGCCGATGGGCACAGGGCAGAGTGAGGCCTGGGACGGGCAGGGCTCGCACCCCGTCGGCCTGTGGCCCCAGAAGGTCCTGACGGTGCAGAGGCCGGGTTGGGGTGGTGTAGAGCGGACATGCTGGAGGGAGGTGGTGTCCCCAGGAGACAGCTCTGTCCCAGGAGCCCCACCTGGGAGAGAGGAGACCTCGCCCTGCCCCAAGGTTCTAGATGTGGGGAGGAGCCCAGCCTAGGGCTGTGGGGCAGGACCGGAACTCTGCCCCTCCTTGCTGCAGGGAGGCAGGGCCTTACCCTGGGTACCACCCCTCAGTTTTTCACTAACCCTGCTGGGAGCACAGGAAGGAGTATGGAAGCTCTGCATAGGGCCCTTAGCCCTCAAGGATGTGCCCACCTGTCTTGGTTGAATGTGGCTCTTCTGGTCGCACAAGCCCCCTTAACCATCTGAATCTCCTGGGCCAGACTAGGCCAGGCAGGACTTCTCAGACAGAACCACCTGGAAATGGTTTCAAGAATGGTCTTAGAGCCCCGGAATCTGGGTTTTAATCAAACTCCCAAGAAGATCCTGAGCTGGGTGTTTTGAGTAACCACCACCATGCCCCTCCCATCAGGTGTCAGATGGGGAAACAGCAGATCCGGGCAGTGTCAAGACAAAGAGTGGGTTCTGAGGGCGCTGGGCTCGCTGGGTGGGCCGTGACCCCTCGCACCTGGCTCTGCCCAGCCCCCATCGGCCTACCCAGACCTGCCCTCAGCTGGGCTCCTCGCCCTGCTGCAGGAGGCCTTGCCAGGCCCACAAGTGCATCCCTTGCCCTAAGTTACTGGGATGGGGCTCAGGTGAGGCTCCAGCTTGGGTGGGGCCCAGCCTCCCGGGTGCCCCACCTGGCAACCCAGCCCAGAACAAAAGGTTGAGAGGCCCAGCGGCCAGCTTTGCTGATGGAGTTAAACCTGCAAGGAGGCGAGTGGGAGCCAGTGTCTTGGGAGAGGAGAGGAGAGGAGG
The DNA here is from genome assembly GCA_008086735.1 of Cheirogaleus medius. NCBI lineage: Eukaryota > Metazoa > Chordata > Mammalia > Primates > Cheirogaleidae > Cheirogaleus > Cheirogaleus medius. Next base: position 292,847 of record VBSM01001118.1, read on the forward strand.
GGAGTCGGGGGGTGGGGATGGCTGTGTCTGGGGTGGTCATCGAGACTCCCATCCCCTTGGTGAGCTCCAGGCGCCTCTTCCCCTGGCTTGTTCTCACTGAGGGGGCTGGGTTGAGCAGGCTGGGTCTACCCCAACCCCCCCATGCTGGGGGCAGAGCCACCTCTGACCTGACTGGCTGTGTCTCCTCTCCCCCCGCAGTTGCCTTGCTGGAGATGGGGTGCGTCCAGCCCATGGGGCCAGGGCAGGCCCCTCTCCAAGCCCTAACTGTAGCCCCTAGCTGCTCTCCTATCTGTAATTCCTGGAACCCCAAGCTTGGTGGCTGCATCTCCTCAAACCATGCAAACCTTTCAGACCCAATCCCCCCTCTCAGAGGGGCTGGGGCTTCAGCTTGGAGCCCACAGCACAGATGCCAGGCGCTTCCACCAGCTTCTCGACTGCTGAGGCCTTGGCCCGCCCTTCTGAACCCTCTTCAATGAGGCCTGGGCTCCCAGTGCCTTGAGGGTCAGGAGACCCTGGAGACAGCCCCTACTCAGGGAGGCGTGGGTTTTGCCTGCCTTTCCACAGGGCTTGCACCTCCCACTGGACAGGTAGCCCTGTCCAGTCTTTGCTGCCACCCCTCAGCTTGCCACCTCTTGGCCCTGTGGACACACCCTGCCCATCACCAACCACCCTGGCACTGCCAAGGCTAGCTGGTAGCAAGTCCCCAGCTGCTAAAGGCTCGGTCCTCACCAGATCTGCCTGCTGCTGCCTCAGCGCGGTCTCCCAGCTCAGCAGCCGTTCCAGGCCCCGGCTTCTGGTAGCCCAGCCCCTTCCAGGTGTTTCCTTTTGTCCTGGATGAATCTTAACAGATTCTTCTCCAAGACACAGCTTTGCTGGCTATGCCAATCTGGGCTGGGCCCCTGCCCCGGCCCTAACGCAAGTCTCAGCCTGACCATGAGCTGTTGCTGCAGGGCCAGGACAGGGGCTGACTCAAGCAAATATGAAACCATTAACAGACCCAGACTTGAGTTCTTGGCCCCTGTGGTCTCTTTTGGGCATGATGTCCCCCTGCCCCTTGCTTAGGTACCCGAATGTGGCCACAAGGGAAGTCTGTGACTTCCCTCCCCCCATCCCCACCCGATACCTGTGCCTGTCTTACCCCTGCAGGTGCATCAGGGGCTGAACTCCTTCCCTGACCTCGTGCAGGTGCTGACCTGAGGTTTCCAGTGAGTTTTGGGGTAGGCTTCAGTGCCCTCCCGGGCCTCCTGGCCCTGGGGAACCCTTGGCTCAATGAGGCATTGGCCTGGGCTGTTTCCCACACTGTCCCCTCCCAAACATGGGGCTGCGTGCTCTGTCCCCTGGTGGGGCGAAGGAGACAGCAGAGTTCCACCTTCTGGGTTCAGGTCCTAGGGGAGCCTCTGCGGTCGGGATGTGGCAGAGAACACAGGCTCTGGAATCAGGGGGCGAGGTGAGCCCAGCCCTGCCACTTCAGCCTTGGGCAAGTCATTTATGCCGTGCCTCCCTTTCCCCAGTGGTAAAATGGGGATAACAGTACCTAGTTCACAGGTGCTTGCTGAGTGCTTGGCTGTCAGCATGAACTGAGTCCAGGAGCAGGTGCAGCCAAACCTGGGTCTGCGCCCTGGGCCCGGCTGTGAGATGCGAGTCTCTGAGCCTCTGTTCGTTCATCTGGAGAGTAGGGCGGCTCCATGCCAGGGTTGCTGTGACAAGTAAACAAGCCCGTGTGAGGCAGGGGCCTCCTGAGACGGTTGGAGGTGGGCTGTGGAACTGTGTCCCCATGCTGCCAGCAGAGAAGACTCGCTTAGCAAAGACTCACCCGTGTCTGTATGGTCCCTTCATTGTCCTGCAGACCCTAGTGGTGGCCATCCAGCCTGGTGGCCATCTGGCTGCCTCACCTCTCCAGGTGGACCCTTTGTCCTGTGCGTTGCAAGTACCACTGTGCCGCGTCTGGAGAGGCCATGCTTACCTGTGGGTTCTCTTCCTTGTGCCCCCCGCTGACCAGGTGTGTGCCACCTCCCTAAAGCCTGCTGTGTTCACTGATGGGTCTGAACTACATCTTTGTGCAAGGCCTCATGCAAAGCTTGAAACAGCCTGGTTTGCGGGGGAGGGGGGGCAGGAAACCAAAGCCTGAAGAGGGAGAGGTCTCCACAGCCCACCTGGCCAGCTTCAGCCTCAGGGCTCTGGTGTTGTCCCACCCCGTTCTCTCCCTAACACCTGCAAGGACCCTGGTGGTAGCAGAGGTGGCTGGAGAGGACAAGGCTGGCATGGCCTTTCCTCTGCAAGAAGAGAAGCCCTAATGGGGATGTTTCAGGAATCACAACAGCCTGAGGAGCGTCTCCCAGGGACCCCGTCCTACACCTTGGACTGCCCTGGCTCTAGTCCTTATCTGTGTGTGCTGGGAGCGTGGGGCTGACTTGGGACCTGTGCATGTATCAGGCTGGTCTTCAGGGTGCTGGTGTGGGGCAGCAACCCTTCAGGGGCAGGAATGAGAGGCCTGTATATTCCAGAGGCACAGAGGAACCTGCTACCTGCTACCAGCTGCAGTCAACCCTACGTGATCTTTCTGCCAACTCTTTGGCAGCTTGGTGCTGGCCGCTGACTTCACCCAGGTAAGCTCATGGTCTGGGCTCCTAGGGTCCCCGCACTGGGCCTGCTGGCTCTCCGCAAACAGGGGAGCCTTTGGGCAGGACCATGCCCGACTCCTTCCCTTTTAGGTCATGGCTTCAAAAACCATCCCTGAGTTCTACCACCACTAAATCTCTCTTGTATCCTGGTGGGCCTATGAGCTGCTGGAGCTTTCTTGGTTAAGGCTTTTGCCTACCCATGTCCCCCAGGAGATTGCCAGGCCTGCCCCCCTATAACCCCTCCCCTAGGCCAGTGAGGAGCTACAGGGGTTGGCCTCGGTCCCAGACCTCCCTAGCCAGGACTGCCTGCCCTGGGAGCTTGTCTTGTGCCTGGTCTGAGACTGACTGTCCCTGGCAGTCCTCCTCCCCACCCTTGACCCCAGGTAGTCCTCCTCCTCCTGTGGGCTCTACTCTGGGGCGCTCTCATGTCTTCACACTGGATGACTGTCTAATGTTTAGAAACAGAAGCAATTTTTTTACCAACTTCAGATTGCCTTCTAACTTTTCCATACCCCAAAGGACCAGAGTTTCTCTTAAGACAGATGATGCCTCCAGCCCTCCTGGGCCTGGCTGGCAGAAAGGCGCCTCTGCCCCAGCCCTCTTGACGGAGGGGATTGGCCCTTCCATGAGGATGCAGGTACCTATGGGGGCTGCGCTCTGTTCTCTGATACCCGCGATGCTGGACCATCCCCAGGCCTGGCCCCCATGCCTGACCTCCGAAGGTGCCGGGTGTGGACGTGCACGTGCAGGATTGGACCTTGCGCTTCCTCCCGCCTGCCCCCTTCTCAGCCCTCCTCGTGTGCGCTGGGGCAGGGGCTCCTGGCTCCAGTTTCCTCCTCTGTGAGCAGCTACCTGAGCCAGAGGGGGAGGCTTGTGTGAGCGTGTGAAGCAGGTGGAACAGGCCTGGCCCGAGTAGCACGGGTTTTCCCCGACTTTATGCACTTTGCGGGTAGGGTAGGGAGGCCCGTCTTCCAAGCACAGGTAACAAGGTGTTGCTCCCCCCACCCGCCTCCGTCCCAGCCTAAGAGTCCAGTCTTTAGGTGTCCTGGGAGGGAAGAAGCCTCCCTCGCTGTGTGGCCGCTGCTGGTGCCTTGCCCTCCCTGGCTCTGAATTCCTGGGCAGGTGAGGGGTGCGGGAGCACAGGATTCACCCTTCAGGGTGGAGCACTGTCTACGGAAGCCCTGGGGCGAGGTGAAGGGTGGGGGGGAGGAGAGGTTTGGAGTTTGGGGTTTCAGTGGAGGGAGCAGCAGCGTGAGGACCACCTGGAGGTGTAGAGCACAGGGAGCCAAAGCCGGGAGTTGGGAACAGCTGAACGCACCCAGGGCGGCACTGCCCACCCTTGGCAAGCCCACCTGGCCCTGGGGCAGAGGGGGCAAAGGCCAGGAGACACAGGGGAGACCGAGTTGGGTCCACACGTGTCCCACAGCTCTTCCAGGACTTGGAGGTGCCACTGAATGGGTCCCCATGTCCCAGGAGGTATGGGGAGAACCAAGCTCCCCCCACATCTGCATTTCTGTCCCAGTTCTCCTGGCCTCCCGTGGGTGTCTGTCAGCCCCCGGCCTCATTTCCAGGGTTGTGGGAGGCAGGCAGGAATGGGCGGGCTGAGGGGGCCTGTTTGGAGGAGCCTGACCACCTAGCCGCTGCCCTCACCACCTGGACACTGCCACCAACGCTCCCTGGGAAAGGGTTACATGAGGCCTTGCTGGCCAGAGGGGCAGAGCCCACCCACAGTAAATACCGGGGGTCAGGGCAGATGGACATCCACTTGCCTGTCTGGAGAGGCCACGGTGCACTCCTACTCTGGGGGTGGGGCTTTGGGCCCCCCAGGCTGAGCTCCCCAAAGCAGGCCCTCCTCGTCAGCACCTTGGAAGAAGGGTGGGTCCTGGGATGAGGCCAAGCCCCCTGGCCAGAAACCCCTCGGCTCCAGCTGGAGTCTGAGGAGGCCCTGGGCAGAGGGGGGAGCAAATGGTAGAGGGGCCTGTTGACCCCCCAGCTAGATCCAGAGGTCAAAGGCTCAGGCTGCCCCAAGGAGCCCCCAGCCCAGCCAGCCACTCACCAGGACAAGGCTGAGTGAGACGGGCAGGAGGCTCGGGACAAGAAGGGCCGTGGCGTAGCTGGGCAGGGAGGTGGCAGGCTGGCCTGAAGCTTCGGGGCTGGGGCGCCTGGAGCAGAGCAGGAAGCCCGTGGCCAGGTGGGGCCCACTTCCCAGACCTGCCAGGAAGCCCTGGTGCGGGGTCCTAGCCCAGCAGGTGCTGCAGGAACACAGGCTGGGGCTGCCTTGAAGGGCGCCCAGGAGGCGGCAGGTCAGGGTGGGCAGGGGCGGCAAGCCCAAGGGAGGAGGCAGATGGACAGAGGACACGGACAGAGGGAAGGCGCCGCAGAAGGAAGGAGCCAGACGCACTGACCGAGGTCTGGGATGACCATTTCTACCAAGAGGCCCTCGGCCTCCCTCAGGGCGCACAGACCCCGTACCCACAGTCCCACACGGGGGCCAGGCCGGCGCGGCCCTGAGGAAGGCGGCGCCCACTAAGGCGGTCAATGGGTCTGGCCTGGCAGAAGAATCATCACAGTTCTCAGGACGCTGGGCTGCAAGGGGGACTTAGAGAGGCTATCTCTTCTAGCCTGCTGCCTCCACCTGCAAAGTTCAGGCCTGGGCTCTGGGTCACCCAGAGCCACCGTGGACTCACCGGAATTCCTCCACCATCACTTGGTCAAAGTTCCGCAGCAGTCTGAGGCTGGGGGTCAGCTGGGGGTCAGGAGAGGAGGAAGAGAGTCACGGCTCTACCAAAGCCTCGTCCAGCCGTCCTCCATCTCCTGGCCCACGGCCTCCGTCCGCCCACTTCGCCCATCTCGTCAGCAGCCCCTGAAGCTCCCGGCACTTAGGGCTGGTTTTGTCCTCCAAGGCCTTAGCGAAGGGCTGGCCCGGGATCTGCGGCCACACCTTGTGCAGCACCCTCTGCCTCTTCCCCTAGAGTGATGGGCAGGATGGTGGCATCAGCCTTGGCCCTCTCTCCCGGGAGCCCTGAGGTAGGTCCGAGCCCGCCCCAGGCCCACAGCCAGGCTCGGAGGCGTCCCTCCCTCCAGTGGTCAGCCAGGGCCAGATCCCATGCTGCTCGCCTCTGCACAGCCTGCGACCTATGAGTGGCTTTTATGTTTAAGCGGCTGAAAGACATCAAAAGTAGAATATCTTGTGACACACGGAAATTATGAGATACACAAATTTCCATGTCCATAAATGAAGTTTTTTGGGAGCACAGCCCGCTCATATGTTGACATGTAGCCTAGGGCCACTTTCTCATTCCAAGGGAGGCCCGTGACACAGACCCCATGGCTCGCAGAGCCTATAAGATTATTTTCCGGCCGGGCGTGGTGGCTCATGCCTGTAATCCTAGCACTCTGGGAGGCCGAGGTGGGCGGATCATTTGAGCTCAGGAGTTCAAGACCAGCCTGAGCAAGAGCGAGACCCCATCTCTACTAAAAAATAGAAAGAAATTAATTGGCCAACTAAAATATAGAAAAAATTAGCTGGGCATGGTGGCGCATGCCTGTAGTCCCAGCTACTTTGGAGGCTGAGGCAGAAGGATTGCCTGAGCCCAGGAGTTTGAGGTTGCTGTGAGCGAGGCTGACGCCAAGGCACTCTAGCCAGGGCAACAGAGTGAGACTCTGTCTCAAAAAAAAAAAAAAAAAAAAAAGATTATTTTCTGACCCTTTACAGAACATGTTTGCCATCCCTATGCTGATCTACCTAGTAGACTAACGAGACAGCCTGCTGGCTGCAGGAGTCACCATAAGCAGGAAATCATGCTGATGAGGAACTTGCGACGTTGCGGTCTTTATCTTTGCCTGTGCTGCCCTGGCGGGAGGCGTGTAAGAACATCCACTCCTGGTAGGGAGGGCGCAGCAGGGCTGGTGGCTGTGGACAGGGCAGCCTCTTTACGAGGGTGGGTGGGGGCTCTGCTGTCTGCTGCGAGGGTGCGGTGGCCTCTGTGACTTGTAGGTTGCAGATTGGAGAGGGAACCGCCCCTCTGAGGGGGCTGCTCCCTGGGGAGCAGAAGACACAGGGGTCCCAGCCTGTGCGGGGTGGAGTCCAAACCGATCCCCTGCTCTCAGGGGCTGCTGGCACAGGAACTGCAGTGGAGGGTGGGCACAAGGGCAGAGCCTGAGGAGGGCAGCCAGGTTAAAGGCTGGCACTAGGTGGACCAGCACCTTCTGTGCCTGAAGGGACTCCGAAGAGCAGCTCCAGGAGGTGTAGCTAGGGTGGAATGACCAGACCTAGAACACTCCTGACTTGGGTGCCGAACTGCTGTCCCTTTTTGGATGGCACAAGCCTGTGTAAATCTACCTATCAGGGAGGCCCCAAGAGGAGATGCTGGGCTTCTTGCCCATCCGGGGGTAAAACTGAGCACGTTTGCCCCATGACTTGGGGGGACAGATCTCATCATGTATGTGAGGACTAACAGATTCTGGGAAGCAGAGGTGACTGGACCCTCCTGTCTCTCTGATCCCAGCATCTCACCTCTACCCAGCTCCCCACAAAGCTCCACGTCCACTTCCTCTCTGTGGCCCCAGCACATGAGCATTTGCTGTTGAGATGAGATTCTGCCCATTCTCCAGAAGGGGACACTGAGGCCTGGAGAGATGAAGTGGCTGCTGGCCCAGAGACACACAGAGATCCCCGCTCAGACTCATTGTTGGCCACGATGCTGGATTTCTGGAGAGGAGGTTCCATTGTGTTTCGGGCCAGGAGATTGGCCAGGCCTTGGAGGTGGGCAGGGGTGGGGGTCTGGAACTTGTATTGGACGTAAACATTCACCCACTGGTCTGCGTTCCTGGGGAAGTACAAGGGGAGAGTGCAGGGGTCACAATCTCTGCCAGCACACGTCTCTAGAAGCAAGTGTAGTGTCCCCACTTGCCCTGTGCCCAGGGCAGAGCTCTGCGTGACTAGCTGGAGCTTCCTGGGTGGCTCCCAAACCCATGCCTCCCATGTCCTGGCTCTGGGTCACAGGGTGGAACTGTTCCCTCTGACCCAGAGCAGCCCCCAAAAGAGCAGATCAGGCTGGGTGGGCAGGAACGGGGCTTGACCCATCTGAACAGGAGCAGGGAGCTTTCTTGGGGATGTTCCTTAGAGAACTCTGACACCAGGGGCGTGACCTGTGGGGAGGCCTGGAGGTCAGTGCGGGCCTGGGAGCTGTCTCTCCTGAGACCCAGCAGGGTAGGAACAGGTGAATCGTGAGGCAGGACCTGAGAGTAAGCCCCTCCTTCAACATAGTGTCCTGGGTAGGGGTGTCTGCTCTCAGAGCCTGGCTGTGCTCCCCTCGGACAGACAGCCCCGACGCCTGGGCAGGGCACCCCGCTTAGACAGGCCTCTGGGGCAGGGTGCCTTCCCCACAGTGCCTTGGCTGGGCGCTGCCTCAGAGGGGCACTGTACCAGAGGTCCCGCCTTCAGGCCAGGCCAGGTGAGTATCCCAGGCCCCAGAAGCCCGGGAGTGAGAGGCCACCTCACCTGTTGGAGGATCTGCCCTCTCAACAGGACAAAGGGGGAAGAACCAGGTAAGGGCGGGAAGGGCCTCATAGCCCTGAAGCTGATGCTGATGGTCTTCCGGGCCAGGACGGTGAGGGTGCGCCCTGTAGAGCCACTGGGGGGCGTTCAGGAGGCCCCAGGAGCCTCCTCGCCCACCTCACTCTGCTTTGGGGTCAGGGCAGGAGTTGGATCCCTCCTAGGGAGCCGGCCCAGCACCCACTGCGGGCAGTGAGCAGGCACTGGGATAGGGGTGGGGGCAGGCTGGGGAGGGGACTCACCGTCAGAGGCAAGGCTGTTCTCAGCCAAGGACAAGTGCCCCAACATCTGCCTTGAGGCCTTCACTTTGCAGTACAAAGTCCAGAGGACGTCGCAGGCAGAGGGGCCCAGGGCACGGCCCCCAAATGCAAGGGAAGCAGTCACAGCTACGGAGCCAGGCCTGTGGGCAGAGCCACATCCTCACCGAGGGTTCCGCGCGGGCAGGCAGGGCCCTGTGGGCCAGGTGGGGCCTGGCTGGCACACAAGTTGGCACCCCAAGGCAGGGGAGTCTGCAGGGGAGTCTGCACAGAGGAGAGCCTCCCTGTGTGACTCAAGGCAGGTCACGTGACCCTTCTGGGTCTCAGCTGTCTCCTCGGTAAAATGGTGGTAACGATCCTTTTCCAGAGGACTGCTGTGAGGCCTGAATGATGCAGCCACCAGAGCACAAAGCAAGTGCCAGTAAAAGTGAGTTTCCTTAGACACCCCACCAAGCTGGCTTACCTGGGAATACTGTGAATCCCACCCGGGGAGAGCCCAGGGCAGGGTCACCCAGCCAGGCTGCAGCTGGCTGTGAGCTCCCAGGAAGCTAGTCTGGGCCACACTGAGAAAAAACATCCTTGGTTGTATCACAAGGAGCAGGGGCTCTGGAGAGAGGGAGGTGACAGGCCTGAGGCATCTCTGAAAACCTGTGAGAGATGGACCAATTGCTCATGTCCTGAGGAGGCAGCCTGGCCTCAGCAGGAGGCTGAAGGAGCTTTTATGGAGAGGCCTGGAAACAAGCAGTCTCAGGATCTAGAATCACATTTGTCCTTCCCTTGAGCACCTGTTTTGTGCTGTGCCATCCCAGGGTTGGGGAGGTAAAACTTCTGTTTGGGCCCAGGGCAGGGAAGGCACAGAGGAAGACTTCAGTTTATTAAAAGGGAAAACTTTCTAACCAGCTAGGGAGCATGGCCTGGAGAAATAGTGAGCTCCCCGTCACTGAGAGTATTCAAGCCTCTAAATTACCTATAGGATTCAAGGTCTGCACTGAACTCACAACTCAAGTGGGGCTGCGATGATCTGGACCTGTCTCAGCCTTTCTCATGAGATTGCAGGGCTGATATCCACTGGCAAATCTGGTCTTGGGTCCCCCAGCATCCTCTTCCCCTAGAAGCTCAGAACTGGAAAGGGCCCTAGTCCAGGGGGTTTGCATCTATTTCCACGTCATTCACGTGCCTGGTGCTCTTGCTGCCTCTGCGCTCAAGACAATGCCTGGCATTCCTATCCCAATCCTGCCGCGGGAACCAGGCTCAGAGCAGGCCAAAGGCCTCCTAAGGCCACACAGCACGGCCAGGCAGAATCAGATACAGGCTTCCTCCCCATCTGTCCAGGGCTCTTCCTTCCCCCTCCCCAGGTGCTCCTGAATGTGGTGGGGGACAGGCAGGGCTGGGCAGCCTGGGAGAGTGCCCTCAAGACTGAGAAGGCACAGACCAGCTGAGGGGTGGGGGTGGGCCCTGACAGCCATGCACACTCACCTGAAGACCAGGACACGGATGCCCTGGAAGCTGGGGAAGGCCTCCGGATAGACAGACTGCAGCTAAGGACAGGTGGAGACATGGAGGGCTGGCACACCCCACCCCACCTTCTCTGTAGCCCAGCTCCTCCTGCCCAACTCGCCCCTCTCTGTACCCCGCCCCCACATTCGTCCATCCCATCATCTCCAGCCTGGCCCTGCGATGGTCTCCTCATTGACCACCTGGGCTGCCCAGGCCCTGCCCGAGCTGCTCCCCACACAGCAGCCAGAGATAGCCTGCCAATCCCCCTCCACGGAACACTGTCTGGGGAGCAGCAAACGCCCAGCGCTCCCAGGCCTTTCCCTCTCTGCTATCTGATTTCTTGAGAACCACTCTCCAATCCATTCATGCTCAGCTCTGCATCTGGACAGCTGCCACCTGGCCTGGACGACTACCCTCCTCCTAACTGGTCCTCCATCCCACTTGCCACCTGCCCTGAGTTCTCCACACAGCTCCTCTCCCCTGCGGCCCTTGGCCTCGGCCGCTTCTGACCACCTTCCACGGCTGCGTCCTCGCGGGTGCTGTGCCTTCTGCCTAGAAAGGCCTCCCTGGTTCCTCGGGCTGCCTTCTCCATCCCAGTTAAAATTCCCCTTTCTCAGAGAGGCGTTCTCCGAGCAACTCCCTCACCCGGCAATCCGCCCTCCCCATCTGCACATCCCCTCCCCACGGCTCCATGACTCTAACTGCACGTGGGTTTCTGTGCCTGCCCCTGCAGCTGGCAGGCGCTTTGAGGACAGGAGCCGGGCCTGCTTTTGCTCACTGTCCCACTCCCAGCCCTTGGCACAGTGCCTGGTGCAGTAGGCACTCAGGTGGTTGTAGGAAGAAATGAATCAGCCAAATAAATGAATGAATGCACCAGCCAACTGATAGAGACTCAGAGTGAGCTCCCCCTGGATGACAGGCAAGAAGTGGCACTTCCTGGCCAGGGCACCTTCACTGCCTGTGGTTCTAGAACCGAGGCAAGACTGGGTTTGGTTTTGGTCTCAGGAACTCTGCCTCACTCTGCCAGGGGGTGAGGTCCTGCTGGTCCCTGATGGTGCTTTGGGCCAAGAAAAATGCCAGCCAGCCACACAGTAAGACCCGCTTCTAGTTTCCTGGTAGATAGACAAGTAGAGTTTTCTCTCCAGACCTACTCCCCAGAATATTTTTGCCTGGGCTCTCCCTTCCTGCTGGAAGCTTTCAGTTTTCTACTTCTTAGGTTCCCACCCCCACTGCACATGCCCCCCCTAGGAGCAGCACAGGGGTGCTCATTCATTCATTCGACACTCCTGGAAGCCCCATGTGTGCCTAGCTCTGTCCTCAGGGAGCTCGTGGCCCGGTGGGAGCAGCAGGCTGGGACAGGACAGTGTGGCAAGGGCAGGTGACTGTGGGAGGGCAGGGGTCTGAGCCATCAGGAGTGGCTGCTCCACGGAGGCAGCTGTCACCAGGCAGAAAAGGCAGTGGAGGGCGCGAGATGGTGAGGGGGAAGGATAGCAAGCGCCATAGCACTGGGACGCGACCGGGCCTGGCATGCACAGAAAGTGAGGGCGGCAAACAGGGGCCAGCACTGGCCCACTGCCCACTGCACACTGGGGAGGTGTCCTCACTTGGTGGCGGACGCTCTGACTCAGCAGCTGGTGCTCCCGGGAGGCAGGGCTCCAGAGCATAGCTTCATTGATGATTCTGAAGGTCACAGAATATGTCACTTGACTGGGCCCTGGGCTGGAGAAGACTGAGTCCTGCAATGAGCTGGCATGACCAGGATGAGGCAGGGCAGAAGACTGGGCCGTTGGGGAGCCAGGGCCAGGTGGGGCAGGGGGAAGGCCGGTGGCCATGGGGGGCTGGGCCAGCAGGGGCCCCTTGCCTAGGCTGGGCTGTCCCTGGAAGAGTGGCTGGCTCTGGAACCATCGAGGATGGCAGGGCAGATGGGAGGCTGGAGGTACTGAAGGGACAGTTAGTGGCTGTGGGTGGGAACACAGATGCAGTAGGATCCGGAAAGGTTCTGGCTCTGGTAGTTACTGGTGAAATCGGGGCCAGGACTGGGGATGGTGATGTTGTCGGTGACTGAAATGGTGGTGGTGATGGTGGTAGGGAAAGTGACGGTGACAATGACAAAGATGGAACTGTGGGTGATGGGGATGAGGACAGGGGCGATGCTGGTGGGGTATGGGGAGAAAGATGGTTACAACTGTGAAGATGGTGCTACTGAGGGCAACATGGAAGGGCCACCAGGCCCTGGGCCCAGACTGGAAGCCACAGCCTCTCTGGGTGACCCAGAGCCCACCATGAGGGCACGAGAGGTCATGGCCTGCCCTGCCCACCCTGGAGCTACAGCAGGAAGAGGCTCTGTGACTGCCAGCGTGTTAGCAATTGATGTAAACGCAGGTTGGCCCTGGGATGCTGAGGACTCAACATCCCCTGGGGCCCCTGGAGCCAGTGTCAGAGGTGGGGAGGCGTCTGGCCCAGACTTGCCAGCCCCTCGTGCAGATGGCATGCAGGCGCTGGGACTGAAGGTGTGCCTGCCCGTAGCCAGGTCAGCAGGTGTGGGCATCCCCATATGGGTGCGGGGGTGGCGGGGGCAGAGCATGCTCCAGGTGGCTGCTGGGTTGGTCTAGGGGTGACGGGTACAGGGGCAGGAGCATGGACTATCACAGACAACCCAGGGCCCTCACTGGACTTCTGCCCAGACCCAAGGTGCTGAGGACCAGGAGAAACCCCCGATGGTGACCTGGCAGCAAAGTCTGGAGATCCAGGGGCTTACTGTCTCCTCTGCAAGTCCAGACACAGAGGAGGTACAGGGGCTGAGGGAGAGCAGCCGGGGACCGCCAGGTCAGGAAGAAGAGGCAGGGCAGAAGCTGAGACTGCCAGGAGAGCTGCAAACCAGGGCGGCCTGTTCTGCCAGCTGCGGGTGGGCTGGGATCGGCCAGCCTCTCACATGCCCACCCTCCCTGCCACCTCCTCCACTGAGGGGCCTGAGGAGACCCAAACCCTGAGCCAGCGCTGCCTCCAAACCCCTGAGCTCACCAGGGAAGCCCTGCCTGCCTCCCAGGAAGAGCGCTTCGAGGACAAATGGGCATACCTCAGGGACCCTCTCTGCCTCCTGCCCCAACTGCACCCCATCGCTGGTCTCCTCCCCCAGAGAAGGCCTCAAGAGCTCCCAGGGAGAATGCACTGTCCAGGCCTGAGCCCTGAGAGGGTCTGTCTGAATGACCCCTGAGGCTCAGGCCAGCCCCGGGGTGCTGGGAAGTGCTGCTTGGTTCCTCACCGTGGAATGAGCCTGTGGCCTCACCACGTTCCCAGAACACAGGATGCTTCCTGAGGCTGGACCTTGTTGCAGGGCAGCTCTGAAAGCCGTGGGGTTAACGCCACACCTACCTGTGAGTGTGCACGGAACCCCACGCAGGGCCTGCCCTGGCCAGGTCCCGCAGGTGGGTGGCCCTGAGTGCCCTCAGGGAACCCCAAGGTGGGGGCTGAAGAGGGTACCTGGCCTGGTGTCAGCCCCTCCAGGCCGGCCAAGGCCAGACTCATGTGTGGAAGCCGTGGTGGTTCACTGAGGAAGACCCTTCCCCCCCTGCCAGGTGAGGGTGGGGTCTGGCTGGGACAGGGCCCCAGAGCCATCCTGGCCCACCCCTACTCCCCTACCAGCCAGGAGAACCTCGCAGGCCAAAACCTCCGCTCGCCCATGCCGAAGGCTCCGCTCAGGCTTCGGAGGCCTCAGAATCCCGAATCCGGTGACAGGCGCCAGACATCCTCTCCAGTCTCCTTCACCCAGTGGTGAGCGCTTCTGCCCGGCCCCTCGCCGTTCCCACCCTTGCGCTCTCTCTCGGGAGCAGGCTCAGCTGCCCTAACTCGCCAGGTGGGCTCCAGCAAAGCCCAGTCTCCTCAAACGGCCGCCCCACAGCCGGGGCTCATGGGCCTGAAAACATGGTGGGGAAGAGTTCGATGCCAGGTGTGAGGTGGGCGCTCTCCACGAAGGTGGGACGGTGCTGGTGAGAGGGAGGGTCTTGTTTGGGGTGTGGTGGGGAATGTTAGTGCTGCTGGGGGCTGTGGGGACAACGGTCGTGTCGTGAGGACGGTGGAGGTGCCGGCTGTGGTCGGGTGGGAGCCCTGTGTCCAGATGGGCCAGAGCGTGCCGGGTAGGGGCAGGAGTAGACAGCCATGGCCCAGCCTCTGTCCCTGCTCCTGTTCCCTCAGGCTGGGTGGGCGTGGTGGAGGGCAGGTCAGAAGAGAGCAGTCCCCCTCCCTCAGTGCCTGCCCCACGCGGGATCCTGCTCAGAGCCCTGACTGGGCTGGGGAGCGTGGAGGAGGGCGGGCCGTGGGTAGAGGGGCCTTGCGGGCTCCCCAGCCCATTCCTGCTTTCCTCTGGAGCCCCTGGCGCAGGAGAAGGGCCAGAGCAGCCCTAAGAAGGAAGCTCAGAGCTTTGAGGGGCCGGGGGAGGCCGGTGCCCGGTGCGAGTGGCTTAGGTCTCAGACCCAGCTCCCCACCCTGCCTCCTGGGCTGTGGAAAGTCCTCAAAGCCTCTCCCACCAAGCCTCTGGCCTCTGTGCGATCCTGCCCTGACAGTCAGTGTGTGTCCCAGGTCACCAGAGCCGTCTCTGGTGGGGAGATAATCACCAGAAGCCTTGAGTAGGAAATCAGACCTGGGGAGGGCCTCCGCCACACTCCGCTGCCCCAGCCTCCACACCGCCCGGCTCCTTCTACCTGGATACACCCCTGCCCCAAGCGGCCCCTTCTAGGCTAGAGATATTTTCTAAGGGGGGAAAAGCATCCTCTACCACCCACCCCACTGCAACACACACGTCCCAGGGTCATACCGGGCTCGCTGCCCAGCCCTTGCATCACACCGACTCGAGACTCAGCTGCTTGGCGAGCGGCCAGCACGCCTGTCTGCATAGCCAGAGGCTGCCCTGTCTGGTGCGGATGCTTAGGGCCCAGCCTGGCCAGGTGAGGGTGGGGAGGGATGCCCTCCCCAGGGCAGGGAGGCAGGCTTTGGTTCTTTGGCAACATATCCCTCCAGGCCTGGTTTCGTTGCCCCCAGAGCCGCCCTGCCGACCCTGCGGCCTGTCCCCAGGCCAGCCAGCCCTCGCTGGCGCCCCTTCCTGCTCCTTGCCTGTGCCCGCAGCATGTCCAGGTCTTACCTGTGGGCCAGATGCTGCAGGACACTTCTGTCTGTGGAGGTACTAGTGTCCTGCGGAGGAGGGGTGAGGACAGCGCCTGGCCCTCTGCCCAACCCCTGCCGGGCCTGCAGGGCTACCCCCTTCCCAGGCACACTCAGGGCCGGGGAGATCTGGTTTCTGATGGCTCCACCCACACCTGGGGACACTGGGCCCTCCTCTCCTGCCCTCTTCATCACCCCTGGGTCAGGCTGGCTGGAGCCAAAGCTGGGGGCAGAGCTGGGGCAGACCTAGGCCTCTGCCAGAGATACTCTCAGCACTGGGGCCACCTGGAGCACTGGTGAGAGCAGGACCCCCCTGGTACACAATGAGGGGGAAGGGACAGAGACATGCCTGGAGCCCACGCTGTGCCAGCAGCCGCACGGCGCTGGGGTCAGGCTCCAGCACAGGGAGGCGACACAGGGAGCCAGGCACAGGCGCACCCCCCACCCGAGCCTCTCCTGGTCCAGGACACCATCAGGGAAAACTAGGTGAGGACTGGAGATCAGGCCTCAGGGCAGGCCGGGGGCAGTGCTCGGTGTGGGCCAGGGAAAGGCGAATCTGGAACTGGATCTGTGCCGGGTTAGGCCGAGTGAGCGCTCTTCCCCGCCCCGGCCTCTCCTCAGAGGCCAGCCCAAGACCTGAAGGAACCCGCCCAAATACGTGAAATAAACTGAATGGGAACTCTGGCCTCAGGTGAAGAAAGATTTCCACAAAATAACTATTAAAAGACCCACAACTTCCAGGACAGGATGAGGTCTGGCCCCTTCCTCTCTTGGGCCAGCTGCGGCCCTCAGCCACGACCCGGCCCTCAACCGTGGCAGCGGCCCCTCCCCCTCTGAGCTCCAGGGCCCGGCAGCCCACAGTCCTGCCTCGGAGACTGGCCCTGTGCACACCCGTCCCCAGCACACGCTTCCTCCTGCTTGGTCGTCCTGTGTCCCTGGCCCAGTGCCAGAGGAGAGGGTGTGTGGACACGCACTGGGTCCTGGAGAGTGGGTCAGCAGCAGGCAAGGCGGGACCCAAGGGGAGGAGCGGGACAGGGCAGGCCGTCCGGGCTGAGCAGGCAGACATTTGCCTAGACTCGAGGCGGCGGACACGCCGCTTTGCCTGTGTGCCTTCCGAGGCAGCTGCCCAGCTGCAGGGCGGGCTGCCCCTTCCTAGCACTTTCTTCCTGGCTCCCAGCCTGAGCTCCAGGGGAGGTGGGATGGCATGCCACCTGAAGCTCCCGTGGGACCCTTGGCAAGTGCCCACCAGGTCCAGGCCTCAGTCTCTTGTCAGCGTGCTCATTA
Organism: Cheirogaleus medius; assembly: GCA_008086735.1. Classification (NCBI taxonomy): domain Eukaryota; kingdom Metazoa; phylum Chordata; class Mammalia; order Primates; family Cheirogaleidae; genus Cheirogaleus; species Cheirogaleus medius. The sequence continues at coordinate 309,217 of VBSM01001118.1, forward strand.
GAGACGGGTGCTGTGACGGTTTGAAGGCTCAGGCCCCTTGGCCAGGACAGAACCAGGGGCTCATAGGAAGAAAGGGAGAAAAGGGTGGGGAAGCCTGGGACCTTGCACGTCCTCTGCTGAATTCTGAATACTCCTTGTAGCCTTCAAGGCCTCTGTGCTCCCCACACCAGCCTGCTCTGCTGACTCCACTCCTGGGGCTGGCGGGGCTGGCAAATGCTCACAGTCCCACCTCTCCCCACCCTCCAGCCACATCCCAGTTCCCTCCTCCCCTCAGGAACCCAGCCAAGAAAGGGTCTTGGGCCGCAATTCTGCCCACTTCCTCTTCACCCAAATATCTGGGATGTCACCTACATCTTCCAAGCATGCTGACAGGGTCAGAATCATGCTGTGAGCTGTCAGGGGCAAGGACACGGGATGTCCCTGCTGAACTAGGTAGACTGCTCGTCCCCCGGCCCAACCTAGTCCCACTGGCTGCCTGTTCCTTCTCCCTGGGAGTCATGGTCCAAGGCCTGCCCTTTGTCTCAGAGGCACTTACTCCTGGTTAGAGTCTGACCCCCAGCGTCATTCCTCTGGGCTTTCCTGCCAGGCTGGCATCTGTCCTGCTGGAGCCGCTGGCTGGGCCCTCCCCTTATCAAGCCAGGCTGAGTGTGGCATTGAAAGATAATTTTTTAAACAAGTTAAATCTTGACTCATGTCATATAGATAAAAAATGAACACACGTTAAAGATTATATTTAACTCATTATTATTGAGGGAACCAGGCAGATGTTAGAACCAGTTCAAAGGAGAAGACAAAGAAGCGTAGATTTATATGAAGTCAATGAATTTGCAAATAGATGTCAAATTAACTTTTTCCATTGGGGGAGGGAATCGATTTAACCTCCACTGGGCAATTTATTTGCATGATTACAGACATGAATTATTTTGCATCATTGCTCTCTGTCATCTATAATGTACAGAGTTGGAAAACAGCTCAAAGGCAATGAAAGGCTAGTATCATAGTGCACAAGGGTGCACTCTAATCAAAACAATCTATAGTTTTCCATTAGAAATATCCAATAATTTTTTTCTTAGCGCAAATTTCCCTACAGTGCTCCAACCCTCTGAGCCGTGGGGCAGGGGAAGAGGGACTCGGGGAGTATCGGAGATGTCAGGGACGTCTTCCTGGAGGGGAGGAGAAGATGGGGAGGGGAGGAGAGACCACTGGTAGAGACCACCAGTTGTCCCCAAATAATTCTCCCATTTGTTAAAATAAGTAATTGGGAGGCCATTAGACTGAGGTGGCTCTAGCAACCCAAGTTTTTTTTTTTTTTGCTTTTATTTCATCATATAATGGGGGTACAAATATTGTTAGGGTTACATACATTGCCCCTACCACCCCTCCCCGCAACCCAAGTTTTTATGCAAGCAAACTGAACCCCAACTCATCATGAATGGTCATATTCTAGGAAAACAAAACTTAAGCTTTACCAAGTCAGAAACTGCCAAGTAACCTCTAACTAGGGACATTAGGCTGCTGCTCAACTTTAACCAATTAGAGATTTTCTTTGCCTTGATTCCGTGTGCACCAAAGTTTCCCCTCGTGCCCTCCAGTGGCCCAGCCTCCAACCACCTGGGTCTGGCCCTGCCTGACTGGTAAATTGCCATCTGCTCAGACAAACTCCTAAAATTGTACCGTGCCTAGGTTTATTTTTTAACACACTGGTAATGAGTAACAGTATCCCTGATGTAATGACCATGTGACTCAGTTCTGGCCAATAGGATATAGTGTCATGAGGGACTCAGGGAAAGTGTTACTCTCTGCCTTTCTCCTCTGGCCGGAATGCGGCACTCAAGCTCTTGGACTGTGAGGTAGAGGCTGTGAGTGGAAGAGAGTGGGGTAAGAGGAAAGAAAAGGCTCTCGACATCCTTGTTAAATCACCTTTCCAATTGTGCACTGCCACCTCCAGACTTGTTTCGGTATGAAGGAGAAATAAACTCTCAAACCACTGTTATTTGGGGTTTACTTCACTGCTCTGTGACTTACACACCGTGCTGGGTAGACATGGTGACGCGCCCGCCCCACGTCCACAGCACCAGCCCGGCTGACGTGGGGCTGACTGGTAGAGCAGAGGGCGGTGGGTGCTCGGTTCCCCATTCGGCCAGTCTGCCCTTCCAAGCGCTCTTGGCCTTCCCTGATTTTCTTCTCTTTACTCTCCCCGTGTCTCCACAAGAAAGAAGCCTCCACTGCAGATGGTGGAACCTCGCTCCTCCCAGGCTCACTCCACCTCTATGCTTCTGCGCCTGACTCCGGGAGTAGGCAGGATGCACAGCCCATTAACCAAGGGGAAATTGGAAAAGCTGTGCAACTTTTTACCTTTAATAAAAACTCTGGTTGCATAAAATCAAAAATCTGCTTGAAGACATCACAGGGCTAACACGATAGTGAAGAATTCCTAGACCAAGATCCGGGGACGACGAAATCCAGAGGCGTAAGCTCGGCGCTGGAGCTGCTTTCCCCGTGGGGATGCTTGCCCACTCTAAACAGGCAGCCGAGAAGCTGAGCAGCACTTTGAACAGCCTCTAGTGCTATGGGGACAAAAGTTAGGGGTCCAGGGCCTGCCAAAGCTTAGGGCAAGGTGTTGTGTGTGGCTCTTGTAAACCCACAGACCACGGGCTTGGGACACCGAAAGGCTATCTGGAAGTAAACCAAACCTCATATGGACTGCAGCCCAGCTTTGAGTCTCAATCCCTAAAATTGGATTTAAAAGTTTTTGGACTGCTAGCCCATTCAGGTATCTGGAATAGGAAAACAAAATTGAAACTGTCTACATTAAAATAATGTAGAACCATAAGGTATAAATAGTGATCAAAGTCTGATTTTTATAAAGGTATAGATATAGCCAGAAGTTAACCAGCCACTGTTCCCTAACTTCCTTACTGCTGTAACCGGTCACTGCTTAATGGCACTATCCTCCCTGACAGGTGCAAGATTTGTGACCCCCCATGACTTCTCTAGATGACACTGCCACTGTAAAGCCCAAGGACTTGTGCTTCTCTAGATCACATCTCTATCATAAAGCCTAAGACTGGTCCTTGAAGTATTTTTCAGACTCTGCATTCCTGGGGGACCCACAGACATGAGCTGGACCCGTGGATGGTCATGGGAATGGATCCAACAGGCTTGAGACCCTCCTACCCAGGAAAGCTCCCAACTGAGAAGATAATCTCTGATTCCCAGCCCTATGAGCTCATCCCCCGCCAATGAGCAGACCCAATTCCCTAGCCCTTTGCCCACCAAACTATCTTTAAAAACCCTTTCTCTCAAATTCTCAGGGAGATGGATTTGAGAAATTCTGCCCATCTCCTCCCATGGCACCTAAACTCTTTTTCTGCTGGCTCAGTGTATTGGCTTCCTCTTGAGCAGCAGGCAATAAACCTGGTTGGGCTGTAATAAAATTGTCTCTGGAGGAAGATAATGTTATCTTAAGCCTCAAAATGTTATTACAAACTAATTTTTAGAAATGTTTGGCATACAACTAAGGAAACCAGGCACAAGAAGAGACAAGAGAACATGAACCAAGAACTAGCTCTAGAAATAACAGACAATAGAAATATACTCAGAGATTCCAGACATTGGAATCATCAGACACAGACTAAGAAAAAAACATACTTAATACGTTCAAGGAAATAGAAGATTGGAAATTGTAGAAAACTATAAAAATCATAAATTTAAAACTACAGTGACTAAAATTAATAATTCCATGGATTTTTTTTTTTTTGAGACAGAGTCTCACTCTTTGCCCCAGGTAGAGTGCCGTGGCGTCAGCCTAACTCACAGCAACCTCAATCTCCTAGGCTCCAGCAATCTTTCTGCCTCAGCCTCCCGAGTAGCTGGGACTACAGGCATGCGCCAC
>VBSM01001118.1:314587-324741 GCA_008086735.1 Cheirogaleus medius
TGGGCTAGAGTGCAGTGGCATCATCATAGCTCACTGCAACCTCAAACTCCTGGAGCTCAAGCGATCCTCCTGCCTTAGTCTCCCAACTACAGTCACATGTCACCACACCCAGCTAGTTTTTTAAATATGTTTTGTAGAGACAGGGTCTCAATATGTTGTTCAAGATGGTCTCGAACTCCTGGCCCCAGGTGATCCTCCCACCTCAGCCTCCCAAAGTGCTAGGATAATAGGCATGATCCAGTGTGCCCACCAACATCTGATATTTTTAAATTAATTTAAAAAGTAAAAATATCAGCCAGGCATGGTAGCACACACCTGTAGTCCCAGCTCCTGAAGCAGGAGGATCACTTGAGCCCAGGAATTGGAGGTTGCAGTGAGCTACGGTGATGACACTGCACTCTAGCCTGGATGACAAACTGATAGCCTGTAGGAAAGGGAAAGGGAAAGGGAAAGGAAAGGGAAAAGAAACTTTGAAGAAAGAGAATGTCAAGCTTAAGCCTGTCAGCTCAGAGAATGTTGTGGAAACCAGAAAGCCTCCATGACAGGATTTAAGAAACCTTCTCCCGCCCCTGGAAAGCAGAATGGGTTGAAAGTTAGACACAGAATTGAACTCTAAGGATGACAGAACTGCAAAGGATCAACTGTAGCGGGCCTCTAATGCTAACTTCAGAGCCCCTGATAGAAAAGTAATGGGACCCTGACACCTGGTATGGGGAAATTTGAGTGGATGCATCTTAGAACCTTGAATTTCCAGTCTCTCCTGAATGCTCTGGGCAAAAAGAAGCCACCCCACTCCCTTGCTAGAGAAGAGCAACTGCCCTTTGTTTGGAGACTTGACAAAGAACACCCGGTGAGGTGTATGCCTTACAGAATATGAAGTATGTCCTCCTCATTGCTGCCCCACATTGCCACAGACCAATGACTAGGGTCAGTCCTCATCACGGCCCAAGATCACAACCACAGTCTGCTCCAGGGGAGCTGTTGAGTATATACTGGTAGAATATGGGAGAAGAGGGGAAGGAGAGGGTATGACAGTGTTAGACCAGGGGGGAACAAAAGGGTGGATACTGAGAATTTACTGACCTGGGAGCGCTCTCCTGTGACTAGGAGTGCTGGAGATACTTCAGAATTCTGACCCATCCAGTCTCCACTCTTGGAGTCTCAGGTCTTGGTGACTATCCCAGACATTCAGATGAGGGCCTAGAAGGCCTGCCTTGGGATTAAGGAAGATTCTCTAGGAATAAGGGCAAAACTGAAAACAACTCACCCTAACAAAACCTAACCCATCAGTAATTAATTCTCTCCCAGAACAAAACTCAACACTATTTGGAGTAAGATAACATAATCCATGTCTCTACAATGTATGTTCACAATGTCTAGCATATCAAAAAATATTTATTAACATTAGACATGTGAAAAAGAAAAGGTATCCTAAAATTAAAAGAAAAACCAGTCAATACAAACAGACCCATAAATGGCTCAGTTATTGGAATGAGCAGATAAGGCTTTAAAATAACTATAGATATACATTAAAAAATTTAGATAGAATTTTTAGTATAAGTATATCCTAAATATGCATGGTACATGCTTATACTAAAAATTGTTATTTATCAGAAATCTAAATTTAACTGGGCATCCTACATTTTATCTGTCAACTCTACCCCAAAGCTAAGGAGGAGAGGATCCAGAGTCCCAGCCTCCTGCAGGTGACCTAACCTGGGACAGGGCCTGCCTGAGGGCAATTGTGCATTTGGTGGTTAGATACTCTCAGTCATTTACTGTGTCAATGGTTTTGCCAGACCTGCATACAGGCAATATTATTTTTATTTAATGTTTTTGTCTAAATCAACTTTTACATTTTTTTGCTTTTTATTTTTATTTTTTTTATTTTTTATTTTTTTTGAGGCAGAGTCTTACTTTGTTGCCCAGGCTAGAGTGCCGTGGCGTCAGCTTAGCTCACAGCAACCTCAAACTCCTGGGCTCAAGCAATCCTTCTGCCTCAGCCTCCCAAGTAGCTGGGACTACAGGCACACACCACCATGCCCGGCTAATTTTTTCTATATATTTTTAGTTGGCCAATTAATTTATTTCTCTTTTTTAGTAGAGACGGGGTCTCGCTCTTGCTGAGACTGGTTTCGAACTCCTGAGCTCGAGCGATCCTCCCGCCTCGGCCTCCTAGAGTGCTAGGATTACAGGCGTGAGCCACCGCGCCCGGCCCTTTTATTTTTAAATAATTATAGATTCAGAGGAAATTTCAAAGATGGTACAGAGGTTCCATGTACCCTTCATTTAGTTTCCTCCAATGATTAACTTTTACATAAGTATAGTACAATATCCAACAATGTCATATGCATAGGTCTACATCATTTTATCACATATGTGGATTCACGTAACCACCATCATCAAGATACAGAACTGTTCCATCATCACACAAATCTCCCTCCTGCTACTCCTCTGTAGTCACAGCTACCTCCTCCTCTCCACCATCCTATCCCCCGGCAACTACTAACCTCCTTTCCATTTCTATAATTTTGTCATTTCAAGAATATTATATAAATAGAGTAATACAGTATATGACCTTTTGAGACTGGCTTTTACTCAGCATAATACCCTTGAACTCCATCCACATTGTTGCACGTTCCTTTTTCTCACTGAGTAGTATTTCATAGGACAGATGAACCAGTTTGCTTAACCATCCACCTATTGAGGGATATTAGGTTGTTTCCAGTTTGGGGCTATTACAAATAAATCTGCCATGAACAATCATGTACAGGTTTTTGTGCAGAAGTAAGTTTTTCATTTTTCTGGGATAAATGCCCAGGAGCAATTAGTTGGTGGTATATAGAAGTATGTGTTGAGTTTTAAAAGAAACTGCCAAACTATTTTCTAGAGCATCTGTACCATTTTATATTCCCACCAGCAATGTATGAGAGACTCAGTGTAGTCTGTATCCTCACCAAGATTTGATGTTATCACTGTTTTTTATTTTAGCTGTTCAAATCAGTATGTAGTGATATCTTACCATGATTTTAATTTGCATTTCCCTAATGGTTAGTGTTGTTGAACATCTATTCATGTGCTTTAAATCAATTCATTTTTAAAACCTAAAGGAATGTATTTAAAAAGGAAACTTTTGATTAGTGGTTCTCAAAACGTGGTTCCTGAACCATCCACATCAGTATCACCTAAGAATTTGCCAGAAATGCAAATTTTCAGGCTCTACCCCAGACCTCCTGAATCAGAAACTCTGAGAGGTGGGTTCAACAATCTGTGTTTAACAGGCCCTCCAGTTGATTCTGATACACTATATTTATTTTTAATTTCCAAATTTTTTGTAGAGATGGGGTCTTGCTATGTTGCCCAGGGTGGTCTCAAGCTCCTGGCCCCAAACTCTTGGCCTCGGCCAGGCGAGGTGGCTCATGCCTGTAATCTTAGCACTCTGGGAGGCCGAGGTGGGCAGATTGCTCGAGCTCAGGAGTTCGAAACCAGCCTGAGCAAGAGCGAGACCCTGTCTCTACTAAAAAATAGAAAGAAATTAATTGGCCAACTAAAAATATATATAGAAAAAATTAGCCAGGCATGGTGGCACATGCCTGTAGTCCCAGCTTCTTGGGAGGCTGAGGCAGAAGGATCGCTTGAGCCCAGGAGCTTGAGGTTGCTGTGAGCTAGATTGACGTCACGGCACTCTAGCCCGGGCAAAAAAAAAAGTGAGACTCTGTCTCAAAAAAAAAAGAAGGTCACTATATTAATAAATGCAGCTGCCACCTAAAGTCCTCTTGTGAAGCACTAGGTTCACACACCACACTTTTGGGTAGGGATTCGGTTCACAGAGACTATGGTGAGAATCCTCTCCACTAGAGTTGTGCAGGGCACGTCCCACGGCAGCTGTAGGTGGGGTTTCCAACTTTGGGAAACACTGATCTAGTCCTACCCACACACACCCCTTCCAGCCCTTAATTCAACCAAGAAAATCAAGGCTCTGAGGAGAGTGAGACTTGCCCAAGGTCACCCGGCAGCAAGGTCAGACTCCCCTACAGGGGCCCACACCCCTGCTGGGACATCAGGGCAGGGCCCTCACCATGTCCAGCCTGTCTGAAACCTGCCTTATTGACCAATGAGTGAAAAATCAGGTTCCAAACCACAATATGGGGTAGGATACTATCTTGTGAAATCTATATTTATAGTTGCATATACATAGGGAAGAAAGTCAGAAAAGACTGTAGAAGCAGTTATGGGGGGGAGGAGGATAAATTTTTTTTTTGGTTTTTAAAATTTTCTATTTTTATCACAGTAATGTCTAGTTGTATAATTACAATGTACTAAATATCAATTGATATCAAATATCAATAAAAATTGGCATGAAGCCTTTACCTGTGACCTAGCCAGGGCTTATAGTTGGCAGGGAGAGGAAGCCTTCCAAACGGAGTGGGCCCTGCTTGCCCCAGGTCCATGCCTTGGGCTGTGCACATGCCGGGCCCTCTGCCTGGACACCCTCACTCCCTGGTTGCCTCCACCTCCATTCACAGTCACACCCACCCCCACCTCCTGAAAGTGAGGCCCTCCCCTGCATCCAGCCCCAGGTGCCCCCTAACCAGAAGACACCTCTTGGTCCGTGAGTCTGCCTGTCTGTCTTCTCCAAACAGAGGGGAGCTCCTCGGGACACAAATCTGCTTGGCCCATCACCCCAGGCTGGCGTAGGAAAATGCTCAGCTGATATGTGTTGAGTGAATAAGTTAATGAATGAATGAATGAAGGTGGAACTAATCCCCCAAAAGGTGATTTCCTAAGTCTCTTCTTCAACTCATGCAGGTGGGACCAGTTCCACTTTTAACAGCCCCCAGGGCAGGGAGGCCAGGTGTGTGTGGGGGAGGGGTATGCTAGATATCATCTTTGATTCATGAGAGAATCAGTAAGATGGTGGAGCTAGTTCAAGAGCATTTTGAGAGACAGTATCTATAGTGCGCCAGGAAAGCCATTTTGAAATACATGCTGAGTTAGACACAAAAATTGTTAACATCCTAGAGGGAAATAAATCTGTCATCTTTGGGGTTATCTTTTCTATTGAACAGAAAGCTGTAAGTTAATCTATAATTTCTCAGATACATTTTCCTATATTAGTGATTTTCAAATCATGGTCCCCAAACTGGAAGCATCAGCATCACCAGGGAACTTGGAAATTCAGATGCTCAGGTCCCACCTCAAACCTACTAAATCAGAAACTCTCGCGTCCGGCTTGGCAATCTCTGTTTGAACAAGCCCTGCAGGTGATTATGGTGCACTCTAAAGTTTGAGAACCACTGCTCCAAACAAGCAAATAGTCTGTATTTGCAAAACAAGTATCTGTGAAACAATGCTCCAATGTGACGTTAAAAGGACATGCCACCCATCTTTCTGCCTTATTTCCAAATTTAAATAATTGTTCTGTTTGACATTGTTTGCTGTTTGCTGTTTTGTTTTTCAAATACTCTATCAGCTTAAAATAGTTTTCGTCTATTCCTAATTTTTACTTTTTCTCTCTCTCTTTTTTTTTTTAGACAGAATCTCACTCTGTTGCCTGGGCTAGAGGACCATTAGAGGACCGTGGCATCAGCCTAGCTCACAGCAACCTCAAACTCCTGGGCTGAATCGATCCTACCGCCTCAGCCTCCAGAGTAGCTGGGACTACAGGCATGCGCCACCATGCCCAGCTAATTTTTTCTATATATTTTTAGTTGTCCAGCTAATTTCTTTTTATTTTTAGTAGAGACAGGGTCTCGCTTTTGCTCAGGTTGGTCTCGAACTTCTAAGCTCAAACGATCCACCCACCTTGGCCTCCCAGAGTGCTGGAATTACAGGCGTGAGCCACCGCGCCCGGCCCATTCTTATGCTCTTCAAACAAAAATTTTATAGTTTCAGACATGCATTTAAAAATGAAACAAAAAAAGAACTAAAATTTTTGAAGAAGGAACATAAAGATAAGAAGTAAAAAATTAAAAAAAAATAATAAAAATCTTAGATTCAACACAATTCCCATCAAAATACCAACATCTTATATCACAGATCTAGAACAAAATAATCCTAAATTTCATTTGTAACCAGAAAAGAGCCCAAATAGCCAAAGCAATCTTAAGCAAAAAGAACAAATCTGGAGGAATCACATTACCTGACTTCAAATTATACTATTATACAAGACTATAGTAACCAAAACAGCATGGTATTGTACAAAAGTAAAGACATAGACCAATGGAACAGAATAGAGAACCCAGAAATAAAACCATATAGCTACAACCAACTGATCTTTGACAAAGCAGACAAAAACACACATTGAGGAAAGGATGCCCTATTCAACTAACAGTTCGGGAAAACTGGATAGCCACATGCAGAAGAACAAAATAGGACCCATATCTCTCACCCATATACAAAAATTAATTTAGGATGGATTAAAGACTTAAATGTAAGGCGCAAAATCATAAAAATTCTAGAAGAAAACATAGGAAAAATTCTTCCATCTGGAAGGCCTAAGCAAAGACTTTATGACTAAAACCCCAATAGCAAATACAGCAACAAATAAATAAATAAATAAATGGATCTTAATTAAATTAAAAGGCTTCTGCACAGCAAAGAAAATAATCAACAGAGGAAATAGGAAAACTAAAGAATAGGAGAAAATATTCACAAACTATACATCCGACAAAGGAATAATATCCAGAATCTACAAAGAACTCAAATCAGCAAGAAAAAAAACAACCTCATCAAAAAAATGGGCAAAAGACATGAATGGAATCTTTTCAAAAGAAGACAGACAAATGGCCAACAAAGTTATGAAGAAAAGTTAACATCACTAATCATAATGGAAATGCAAATGGAAACCACAGTGAGACACCATCTTACTTCTCTTAGAATGGCCATAATTCAAAAGTCAAAACACAACAGATGCTGTTGTGGATGCAGAGAAAAAGAAATGCTTATACACTGCTGGTGGGACTGCAAACTAGTACAACCTCTGTGGAAAATAATGTGGAGATTCCTCAAAGAGCTAAAAGTAGACTATCCATTCCATCCAGCAATCCCACTACTGATTATCTACCTAAAGGCAAAGAAAGACACCAAAAGATACCTGCACTGGAAAGTTTATCGCAGCACAATTCACAATTGCAAAGATATGGAATCAACCTAAGTGCCCATCAATTCACGAGTGGATAAAGAAAATGTAGTGTGTATACACACACATATATACATATACATACATATACACATATATACATACACACACACATACCATGGAGTACTGCTCAGCCATAAAAAGGAATGAAATAATGTCATTTGTAGCAATTTAGATGCTATGGGGACCATTATCCTAAGTGAAGTATCTCAGGAACAGAAAAATAAACACCACATGTTCTCACTAATAAGTGAGAGCTAAACAATGGGTACACACAGTACAAAAAAACATAAAGGACATTGGAAACTAAGAAGGGGAGAGAGTGGTAGGAGGGTGAGGGATAAACTTATCTGCCGGGTACAATGAACACTGTCCTGGTGGCGCACACTGAAAGCCCTGACTTCTGCCTAATACAGAATATCCATGTAACAAAAACACTTGTACCCCCTTAATATTTTGAAATAATAATAAAAATTTTTCTGTGACATGATGTAGAATTTTTACACACTTTGCTTTCAATAGGCTAATATTTATGATATTTTTAAAAAAAATCATAAAATTTTTTTTAGGCCTGTATAGGCTGGGCATGGTGGCTCACGCCTGTAATCCTAGCACTCTGGGAGGCCAAGGCAGGAGGATTGCTCAAGGTCAGGAGTTTGAAACCAACCTGAGCAACAGCGAGGCCCCGTCTCTACTAAAAAAAAATAGAAAGAAATTACCTGGACAACTAAAAAAAAAAATATGTATATATATAAAAATTAGCCAGACATGGTGGCACATGCCTGTAGTCCCAGCCACTCGGGAGGCTGAGGCAGAAGGATCACTTGAGCCCAGGAGTTTGAGGTTGCTGTGAGCTAGGTTGATGCCACAGCACTCTAGCCTGGACAACAGAGTGAGATTCTATCTCAAAAAAATAAAAATAAAAAATAAAATGTATGGGAGGATGTGCATAGGTTTTATGTAAATACTAAGCCATTTCATTCATGGACTTGAACATGAGTGGATTCTGGTATCTCGGGGTCCTGGAACCAATACCCTGAGGATACTAAGGGACGACTGTGTTCAATTTCTTCTTTTGTTATTAGTTTACTCTCTAGTGTGTTTTTGTTGTTGTTTTGTCTTTTTGTTTTTACCTCTTCAAGTCAATGTCAGAAACTTCGTTTTCCCACACCATCCATTTGCTCAAACTCACCAGTAAGCAGACTACTGCAATTTAAAGCAACTGATTTTTTTCCTATCAGATTGGCAAAACTTAAGTATCTAATGTTGGTGAAGCTGTAGGAAAAACTTTTCCTCAGCATGTAAATTGTCACAGCCGTTTTCCTAGGCACCTAGGAGGAGTCATCAAAATGAAATAAAATATCCAAGCACTTGAAAGAGCTATCTAGGGGTACTGGTAATGCTGTATATCCTTATCTGGGTGCTGGGTGTTTGCGGTGGAGTTTATGAAAATTGATTAAGTTTTATAATATGCATAATTTTCTGCATGTATACTGTATTTCAATAAAGTTTTTAAAAATGTCTTGCCACAGCCCACAGCTATTATTAATATAACGGTATTGCTTAATGGTGGAAAACATGAAAATGACCTGAATACCCCGGCTCCTTAAGTTAGACAAACGGAATGACTTCCACGCCTTCTTTGTCATTGCCTTGATTCTGGCGTCAGTTAAACCGTTTCCAGGGAAGGGTTCCCGGAGGCAGACGGGGCGGCTCTTGCACGCCGCCCCCGACAGCTCCAGCCGGCAGCACCGGCCCCCCTGCCCAGGGCAGGCCCCGCCCTCCCGACGCTGTGAGTCAGTCACGTGATTACCGGATCAGCTGACCAGGCGCGACCGGAAAAAGACATTCCTGGGCTCCGGCCTCCTGGCGCGATGGTGAGGGACGAAGGGTGGTGCGAGGCAGGCGATGCTGGGGTGGGACGGGTGGGGCGCCGGTGGCTCTGGAAGCGAGGAAGGAGAGGGGGAGTCTGCTGGCCCCTCCGCAAACGCCGTGGGTGCGGTCGCGGGGGCTGGGGGGCTGGTGGAGAAAAGTCCACCGCAGCCCTGCTTCTGCGCACTATGGGCAGGACAGAGGGGGCCAGCCGGCTTAGAGTCGAGGATGCTTCCTTGGAAAGCCAGGAACTGGGGCTTGTCGGGAGCGAGAGATCTTCCAGGCCTTCCCCAGCCCCAAGGGTGCCCTCGTTCCCAGCACTCTTGTGGTACTTGAAGAAGAACTTGCTTATAATCAGGCTTCTCCCACACTGCAAAGCCTGTCCACTCTTTCCAGAGCCAGAAAGGAGTAGTTTTGGTGTTGGGATTTCCCAGTTCATCCATCCATCCATTCATTCATTCAGCAGATACGTTGTTAGTGCCTAGTCTGTACCATGCAGTGTGCCAGGCAGTGGGACTTCATTTGCAGGAGGGGAAATCAGAGGCTTGAATTGCCAGTCGTAGTTAAGACTCCAGAGACAGAGACCAAACTGCACCTTATGCATAGCGTTAGGAAGGCTTCCTGAAGGAGATATCAACTTGGGGTGGGAGAGGGCAGGGGAAGCTGCCTGGGTGCAGTACAGTTGGTGTACCAGGGGTTGGGAGGCAGGGGTAGGAGAAGTGTGTCTTCAGACAGGGAACAGCATGTGCAAAGGCTTCAAGTGAGAGCCAGCTTGGCTTCGTAGGTATGAATGCATTTCAGCTAGCTGGAAGAATGTAATCTGGAGGTTATGGAAAGGCGAGACTGGACAAGTAAACAAAGACCAATCTAGGCCTGGCATGGTGGCTCATGCCTATAATCCCAGCACTTTGGGAGGCTGAAGTGGGAGGATCACTTGAGGCCAGGAATTCAAGACCAGAGTGAGTAACATCCAGACTCCATCTCTAAAAAGTTTTAAAAAATTAGCCAGGAGTGGTGGCACACACCTGTAGTCCTAGCTATTCAGAAGGATCGCTTGAGCCCAGGAGTTCTAGGCTGCAGTGAGTTATGATTGTGCCACTGCACCCAGCCTGGGGCAACAGAATGAGAGTGGGACCCTGTC
>VBSM01001118.1:332182-371011 GCA_008086735.1 Cheirogaleus medius
AAAAAAAAAAAAGACCCTCTGGAGACAATTGGGGAAATGAGATTATGGACTAGCTATTAGGTGATATTAAGAAGTTATCGTTAACTTTATTAGGTATGATAAAAGTATGGAGGCTTTGCAGGAAATTGGGTTTTATTTTTATTTATTTATTTTTTTAGAGACAGGGTCTCGCTCTGTCGCCCAGCCTGGAGTGCAGTGGCATCATCTTAGTCCACTGCAGACTCGAACTCATGGGCTTAAGTGATCCTCCCACCACAGCCTCCTGAGCAGTTGGGACTGGGTAATATTTTTCTATTTTTTTAGAGACAGGGTCTCACTATGTAGCCCAGGCTGGTCTTGAACTCCTGGCTTCAAGTGATCCTCTTGGGCCTCCCAAAGTGCTAGGATTACAGGCATGAACCACTGCTTCCGACCTGGAAACTGGTGTTTAGAAATGCATGCTGAAGTATTGGGGATGAAATGTCATGATTTTTATAATTTTCTTTAAAATACTTCTGCTAAAATAAATGAATAAACAGATGACGCAAAGAGCAGAAGCAGTATGAAAGAGGGGAGAAACATGGCTATGGCTCAGGCGCACACTTAGAATAACATGCAAACTCCTGACAAAGGTCTCCCAGGCCCCACCAGACCCGACCTGGACATGCTTGCCTCTCTGTCCTCACCTCCAGACACTACCTCTCAATGGGCCAATCTCTTTCTCGACTGGGGGCTTCTGCACTGGCCGTAACCTCTGTATTGCCTGGTCTTGGGCTTTTGCAGGCTGGCTCCTGACTTCTGAGCCTGAAGGTCACTGCAAAGAGGCAGACCACCACGGAACTACTGAAGTGGATTCTACTTCTCGGCTCCTGTTTTTTGTTGCTTGGTTGCACTTCCCACTCGCAGGCAGTTATGTTTATGTTTACTCGCTAAGTCTGTGCATTGATGCTTAGGGTCACCACCGGGTCCCCAGGGCCTGTGTTTTTCACACACCTGTGCAAGCCCTGCGCACAGCTGCAGGCCCCACTACAAGGGACATTGCTGCAGTTGACTTCCCCCAACCACAGAGACAGCTGCGACCTGGGGCCTCAGACCTGACCCAGATTCCGCCGGCGCTGGTCTGTGAGAAGCCAGGTTCCTCCGCCACCTCCCGGCCAGGTGACTGCCCCAAAGCCTGCCCACACCCGGGAGCGCCCCCAGCTCGGGTTCTCTATTCCAACATTCAATGCCGCCTCCCCGAAAAACTACAATTCCCAGCAGGCGCGGGAGCGGAGCCCACATTCCCAGCGTGCTCTCACGCGCGGCCGGCCCCTGCCATTAACCCTTTAGTGCTTGCAGCCTAGCGGCGAGCCTGCTGGGCACAGGTGCCACCCGGCGGGGGCGAGGTGGGAAGGCGGGGTGGAAACAGGGCACGCGGGCGGGCGCAGCGGGGCTGAAGACGATGGGACGCGGGGGCCCTGGGGAGGAAGGGGTCCAGAGTTAACCGAGATCAGAGTTCCAGCCATGGACACGGCGGGCGTAGAGTGCCACCCCTCGCAAAACTAGGAATCTGGAGGTTCACCTTTTCCTGCAAATCGAACTATTTCGGGACCCTGGTCCGGGCGGCGCTGAGCGGGCGCAGGGCGAGGTAAAGGCGTCTGCCGTTGCTAAATGCCGCCCTCTACCCTGCACACACCCTCGCCTTCGATCCTGAAACGTGCGGGGGCAGAGGAAAGTGGCAAAGGGGGGAGGGCGAAGGCGAGGACGTGGGCACGACCCCTAGGGGACCGGAGGGCTCATGTGCACTTTCCGACTCCCTGTGGCCAGGGCTTGGAGCTGGGGAGCCCTTCCCGGCGCCCTGCCCTCCTCCCGGCGCTGGCGCACGTGTGGCATTCCCTCCGCCTTGTCCTGGCTCCTGCCCTGACCCGAGCGGCCAGCGGGGGTGGCAGATTCATCACTTTGATCTGTGCGTGGGCAGATGCAGGCGTGTCTAAGCGGTGGGGTGATGGGCGAGCAGAGCTCACACTGGGAACTCTGATGGAGCGCAGGTAGGGGCAGCCCTCAGACAGCAAGAACCTTTCAGATTGTGGGAGTCCCGGGAAGAAAAGACAAGATAATGTGTGTGGGAGGGGGGCTGCCACCCCAGATAGGCAGATGGGGGGCAGAAAGAGCGCCCGGGCCCAGCAAGGGTTTGGACTTTACTCTCGAAAGCACCAGTGGTAGCCGGTGGAAGGAAGGTATTAATGAGCAGAGCAGAGGCCTGTTCCCTCCCCAGCTTGTGCTCCCAGTGCCCTGGGCTGTCCCAGCACTTTCGAAGAGGACAGAGGTGCAAGACAGGGACTGTGGCCGGGCCAGCACCTTCCTACCAATCCAGCTGGCCACATCGCCCTCTGATCCTGAGTTCTCCTCTGTAAAATGGGAGTGACAATTCCTACCCCACAAGGGGCACACCTGGCTCAACCTGCTGTCCTCTCGCCCCCACAGGACCCTGCCACCCACCCCTGCTACAGAATGCCTGAGGGCCCCGAGCTGCACCTGGCCAGCCACTTTGTGAATGAGGCATGCCGGGGGCTGGTGTTTGCCGGGTGTGTGGAGAAGTCTTCCATCAGCCGCAACCCCGAGGTGCCCTTTGAGAGCAGTGCCTACTGCATCTCGGCCTCAGCCCGTGGCAAGGAGCTTCGCCTGACACTGAGCCCTCTGCCTGGGGCCCAGCCCCCACAGGAGCCGCTGGCCCTTGTCTTCCGCTTCGGCATGTCTGGCTCCTTCCAGTTGGTGCCCAGAGATGCGCTGCCACCCCATGCCCATCTTCGCTTTTATACAGCGTCACCTGGCCCCCAGCTCGCCCTGTGCTTTGTGGACATCCGCCGATTCGGCAACTGGGACCTCGGGGGCAAGTGGCAGCCGTGCCGAGGGCCCTGTGTCTTGCTGGAGTACGAGCAGTTCAGGTAGGGCCACCACCAGGTGGGATAAACACAGTCCTGGGCTCCAGGCCTGGCTCTGTTAGTGCCTTGTTGGCCAACGAGGTGTGAGTCCCAGCCCCCTCTGGGCCTCAGTCCCCTGGTCTGTAGACCAAGACAGTGTCCCTGCCCTGGGTCAGCTCCCTGAGCCAACAGACGTGGAAATTCAAAACTGATGTGGGAGGACAGATGAGGAGCCAGGAGGCTAAGAAAGGTGGAGGAGTTTTAACACACTAAGAAATAAGGCTGTGCCTGGTCCAGTGCACCAGCATTTTGAGAGACTGAGACAGGAGGATTGTCTGAGGTCAGAAGTTCAATCACCAGCCTGAGGAAAGAGTAAGACCCCATCTCTACCTAAAATAATAAAAAAACAGATTAGCCGGGCATGGTGGTGTGCACCTGTAGTCCCAGCTACTCGGGAGGCTGAGGCAGGAGGATTGCTTGAGCCCAGGGGTTTGAGGTTGCTGTGAGCTGTGATGATGCCACTGCACTCTAGCCTGGACAACAGAGCTAGACCCTGTCTCAAAAAAAAAAAAAAAAAAGAAAAAGATAAAAATGCCTGAGCAGAAATTGTTTCAAGGGGGTGGAGAGAGGACTGCCTAACGACCTGTTTTTTGTGGTCTTGCATATGCTGCCTGCCCACTGGTCTGTGTCCTGTGGTCTCTGCGACTGCTCCCTGCCTGCAGGAGGGTGTAACAGCCCCACCTGGGATGTGATGCAGGCCACCTAGAATGCCGCATTGTTAGCCACTTCCTTTCTTCTGAAGAGGAAACGAGTACGAGTCTCAGCTCATGCCAGGCCTTGCTCTAGGTTAGCTGCTGGGGTACAGCAGTGAACAAACATGGTCCCTGCTCCCGCAGAGCCAATGCTCAGACAAGGCAGGGGGAGCACAGAAACAAACAAGAGGAATTCAAACAGACACAAGCCTGAGGGAAAATCCCACAGGCCAAGGAAGCAGAGAATGACTGGAGCAGGGGAGGTGCCACTGGAGCCTGGCTGTCGCCAGAACTGTAGCTGAAGGCCCCCAACTGGCAAGAATCACAGATGCAAAGGCCGGGACTGCACTTGGCGAGTTCCCACTTCTTGGGGGACCTCGCGCCTCTCCAGTTGGTCCTTTGGAGACTTGGTTGCCCGTGGGGTAGGTCAGGGGCATCTCTGCTGCCAGAGAAAGCAGTTGACTCCTGGCCTTCCCAGGCCTGAGCCCCGAGTGCTTCCCCAGGGAGACGTCTGTCCCGCGTCTTGGATCCCCCCACTTCATCCTTCTTAGGGAGTCAGGCCACAGGCTAGCCCTGCCAGCTGGCTCTGCAGCTTCTCTCGCATAACGAGCACTTTGGCTGTTTCCTTGTTCCTGCAGTGGGGTCGCGTGGTGATCTGGTCCCCTCAGGGACCAGAGCACCACCCAGGCTAGCTTTCCACTCGCACCTAAACCCCAGAACTTGACTCCTGCCCCCTCCTCATGCCCAGCACTCAGCCACTCTTGCCATGACCCTTTCCACAAAGAAATGAGATGCATTTCCTCCAAATGCGGGTGAGCTGAGACCCACGACCCTTGGAGGTGGGGTGGAGGCTGCTGGGGCACTCACTAGCCGGGACTCGCGACTACACAGCTGCTGCGGCGTAGAGCCAGACAGTCTTCAGGGTCTTGAGGAGAGTGGAACCCCCCAATGTCAAATCCACATGTGGGTCAAACATGGTGGCTCACACTGTAATCCTAGCATTTTGAGAGGCTGAGGCAGGAGGATCACTTGAGGCCAGAAGTTTGAGGTTGCTGTGAACTATGATGACATCACTGTACTCTAGCCCAGGCAACAGAGTGAGACCCTTTCTCAAAATAAAAAAGAAAAACAAATCCACATGTGGTCAAGTCCTAGACAGGGAGTTCCAGACTGCAGACACATCTGAGGTCTGTGATCACCTTGTTCTCAAGTTTCCTAAGGAGTCTGAGGCACTTTGGTGATAAACACACAACCACACATACAGACTCATATGTGTTCCCTTGAACATATTACTTTTGATCATTATTTTTCACCTTTCACAATGAATTTAAATCCCATATTATTCCCACTTAAAAGACAGGAAAACTGAGGCAAACAGAGGAGTAACTAGGATTCCCAGTTTTCTTCCCCTTGCACCCAGAAACAAGTTTTCTCAGCCAGCCCCTCTCCTCCATCCCATGGAGGGCGGGGATGAGTCTCATGCACCCAGGCTGTGTCCTTCCAGGGAAAATGTGCTACGAAACCTAGCGGACAAAGCCTTTGACCGGCCCATCTGTGAGGCCCTCCTGGACCAGAGGTTCTTCAATGGCATTGGCAACTATCTGCGAGCAGAGATCCTGTTCCGGTCAGCAGGCAGGCGGTGGGCACGAGGGCAGGGGTGGACTGGGTGTGCCCACCTTCTCCACTGCTTAGCAAGGCTCTCTGTCCCCACCCCATGCCAGGCTGAGGATCCCCCCCTTCGAGAAGGCCCGAACTGTTCTGGAGGCCCTGCAGCAGCGCAAGCCGGTGAGGGTACAGAGAGGGATGGCGCACATGGGCTGGCAAGGGAATGGGTTGAGCCAAGTGTCTCCAGCTTAGCTCCACAATGGAAGGTGACGGGCAGGATGGATAGCCTAAGGCCCTACCGAGCTCAGAGGGGAGACGTGCCTTCTGAGTGGCCCTGCTCTGTGCTGACAGCAAGGTCCTGCCCTTGCCCTTCCTCAGAGCCCGGAGCTGACCCTGAGCCAGAAGATCAAGGCCAAGCTGCAGAACCCGGACCTGCTGGAGCTGTGCCACTCAGTGCCCAAGGAAGTGGTCCAGCTGGGTGAGGCCTGGGGAGGCAAAGATGGCAACAGCTTCTGCTTCAGCATATTGTGTAACCCCAGGGCAGTCGTTGTCCCTCTCTGGGTCTGACTCCCCAACTGGGGGATGGACTAGGCCTCCTCACTCATCAAGTGTCTGTTTCCTGCAAGCTGCTCATGAGACACTCAGGATTCTTAAACCCAGTCCAGGATGGGAAAGTCATGGCCCAGAGGGGGAAGGCACCAGCCGAGGTCACAGCTGGAGGAGGGAAAGCATGGCCCCTGACTCAGTCCATCAGCTTGTGTGGCTGAGGCCTGAGCCAGGTCTAACCAGGCTCCCCACTCCTCCCTGAGTCTGCCCTCTGATCTCCGCCCGTTCTTCTGTCCCACAGGGGGCAAAGGCTACGGGCCGGAGAGTGGGGAGGAGGACTTTGCTGCCTTCCGAGCCTGGCTGCGGTGCTATGGCGTGCCAGGCATGAGCTCCCTGCGGGACCGGCATGGCCGTACCATCTGGTTCCAGGTTTGGGCCCCACTGCTCACACAGGCAAATGGAGACCCCAGGGAAACTGGTGGGGTGGAGATCTGTGGTTGCAGCAGGGCAGAAACTAGGGTCTTCTCCAGGTGGAGATGCCCAGGGCCTGTGTAGGCCTCCCAAGGGTCACATGCTCCTAAGGGTGTAAGTCCTCCCCATGCTATGCCCCTCTGATCCTATGAGTCCCAGGATCCCAGCTAGTAGAGCAACCCACGGGCAGAGCAGCTTTGTTGGCTCTTGACATTGGATGAGGTCCCAGTTTCCTTCCCCTTGTACCCTGGAAACAGATTCTTTCAGCCTCTCTCCCCCATCCCATGGAGGGCGGAGATGGGTCTCATGCACCCAGGCTGTGTCTCTCCAGGGAGTAGTGCTAAGAAACCTAGCAGACAGGCTTCCTGGGTGGAATTATACTGATTTGGAAGGATGTGTGTTTGAATCCTGCCTCTCCAAGGAACACTGCCCCTTCCCCAACCCAGGGTGATTCTTAAACTGTCCTCATTTGATTTTAGGGGGATCCTGGACCCCTGGCACCCAAAGGTAAGCTCCTCCTAATGTAATAGGCTACGAGAACAGAAAGGACTTCTTGTCTGCAAGGGCTCCACCACCCTCTCCAGCCCTGGGCACCCCTAGGCAGAGTGGGAGTCTAGAGAAAGGGGTTGGGGCTATAGGGCCCTCTAACCATAGCACCCGTGTCCTGCAGGGCGCAAGTCCCGCCAAAAGAAATCCAAGGCAACACGGCCGAGTCCTGAGGACAGAGTGGAGGTATGGCTTGCCCCTGCGCAGCCCTCTCCTGCCCTGCTGCACCTGGGAATGGGCAGGGGCATGGGGGGCCTAGTCAACCTCTGCACTGCTCTGAGCCCCTCAGAGACCCATGTCTCTTCCACCCAGAACCCTCCACCTCCAAACAAGGCCCCTTCCAGGACACGAAGGGCACGGAGAGACCTCCCTGAGAAGACTGCAACCCAGCAGGCCGAGGGGACCAGCGTCCACCAGGATCCAGAAGCTCCCACAGTCCCTGAGAAAGGGAGGAGGAAGGGGCGACAGGCCACCCCTGGTGGGCATCCTCAGCAACCGCCTCTGGGGAGGGGAGGGCCACCACAGACCCTGGCTCTTCAGGAGAGGATGGGATGGCAGTGCAGGACCCCCATGGACAAAGGTGGGAGGGAGGCCGTCGGGGGCCCCAGCCTGGGAGTTTGAGCTAACCCTCTCACCTGCTTTCTGCTTCCGCCCAGGCCACCGCAGACCCTGGAAGATTAAGGCTCCATCCTCGGAACTGGAGGGGACCTCAGCCTCTTAGCAGGAGGGTCTTCTTGCTTACACCTAGCCTTTCCCACCATCTTGCCCCGACCCTGGGCCTGTCTGATTTCCTAGAAGCAGGCGGCATCTCAAGGGGGCCGTATGCCTCAGGCCCAATGGCTGTTCCCTGCACAACTGGGATGTTTTTAATTGTACCCAACCTTCCATATTTTTAAAGCCCACGTGAAAAATGCTGTATTTTTCATAAAATGATAAATTGGAACTTATTGGCACTTCTTGGGTTGGCTGCACAAAGTCTGAGGTGGCCAGAGTGCAAGGGCCTGCTGCCTGGCTCTGGGAACAGGAGGCCTACTTTCTCAGCAAGGCAAACTGAGCCCCCATCCCAGACCTCAAGGCTCTGCCTATCAGAGGACAGTCTGCCTCTGCAGGGACAGCCCCTTAGAGGTGGTACTGAGACCCTGGCCAGGCAGCCCAGGATCCTAAGCTCCTCCAGTTCAGGATTCTTAGGGCCTGTGGCTGCTCCGCCATCCAGCCAGAACCCAGCCTCCCAGCCTCCTCTCCAGCCCCGCACAGGGGAGGAACTTGTTATCTCATGGTCTTCAAGCCAGCTTTTGGTCACCCGAGGTCCCCAATCTCTTGTGGGAGCTGCACCCCAGACCTTGCACACACAGGTGCCCGAGATCTCCCCCCATCCCCAAATCTGAGGACCGACCCTACAGGGAGTGAGCAGGGGCTACGGGCATGGCTCCTGATCCAAGGATTTATTACACAAGAGGCGACTCATCCGTGCTTCAGGCTGGGGAGGCAGTAATGAGGAGTCCCCAAAGCCTTCTACAAACAAAATCCCACCCCTAGGGACTCAGTTTGGTGGAGGCTGAAGCACAAGCAACAGGGACTGCACTTGGAAGGGAGAAAAGGTGAGCTTCAGGCGGTTGTCCTGAAGGGGCACGTGGCCAGCAGGATCTCGCCGCTCCAGGAGGTCACAGCTGGAGAACAGGAGGGGCCATGAGGGCTCTGTGAGGGCGGGACTCCTACTCCCGCCCGAGCCCACGCCGCGACTCACAGGATGGCCTCCTGAACAGGCAGCGAGGTGTGCAGCCAGCAGTCCACGTGGCTGCCGTGGGCCTCATACAGCCTCAGCACTAGGGCGCGGCTCTGGCTCTCCGGGTTGGTCTCCGCCTGGGAAGGGAGGCGGGAGGTGGGCGGGGCCGGGGGCGGACTCAGCTCGGAACCCGCCCCCAGCTCGCCCCGCCCCTTGCCTGCTTGACAGTCTCCAACACCACGGCAGGAGAGGACAAGGAAAAGGCACTCCAGGAGGTGGCGGGCGCTGGGCCCGGGACTGGCAGTGCCAACAGGGGAAAGTTGAGGCTGTAGGCAGCACGGATAACTCCAGCATCCTGAAAGGAGCCTGGGGTACAACCAGAAACCAACGCTGATGGAGAATGGGGGCTACCCTCCCAAGCTCCTACAGGGGCAGAGGGTGGGCTAGGCTGCTGGGGGTTGTGCTCAGAGAAGGGCAGAGGTGTCTAGGGCTGCAGGAGGGCCCCACCATCTCCAGCACTCACCCTTGTGTGGCATCAGTGCGTAGGTGAACTCATGGTGTCCCATGTCAGCAGTGGCGTCGGGGGCCTTAGGCGCCCGCAAGCTGAGGTGAGGGGGGTGGGTATGGGCCGGGCTGAATCTGCTGGAGTTCCACCCCAGTAAGACCCACACCCCGACGCCAGCTCCCGGGCCTGCTGGGTACCCACTCACAGCGAGAGGCTGAGGACGCTGCCCCGCACGGACGCGCCGTACTTGCAGTCGTTGAGCAGGGCCAGCCCAAAGCCATGCTCCGACAGATCCATCCAGCGGTGGGCCCACACCTGCAGGGCAGATCCAAGACCCACTTGGTGGCCCCATGCCCCTCCTTGTGCTCCCAAATTCCACAGCTCCTGTCACTAGGGTGAGAACAAGCTCTCGAACCACAAGATTGAATTCCAGCTCCCACTCTAGGAGGCCTTGGGCATGCCAACCAACCTGCCAAAGCCTCAGTTTCCTCATCTGTGAAATGGGGATAAATAATAGTACTTACCCACCGAATGGTCGTAAATATCAAACTAAGTGGAAAGCATTTGGCACAACGCCTGGCACACGTTAGGAAGCAGTAATGTTGACCATCCTCCTGCTCCCCACCCCACCCCACCTAAGTGGTCTCTCCCTAGCCAGGGAGGAGTCCAAGCCCACCCCCACCCCCTGCAATGTCAGACCTCAAATCGAGCCCAGTCCCAGGAGGTGTTGTAGTGGGTGGGCCGCTGCAGGTGCCCAAACTGGACCTCATAGGTAGCCTGGGAACAACGCACACGGGCAGGGAACTCCACCTTCAGGAACTTGTGGGCCTCGTGCCAGTGCACCTGGGGTTGGGATGGAAGGTGGGGGCGAGGGAAGGGAGAGACACACGCAGGCCTGGGGCTGGCACCTTCTCACCAGGTGCACCTGGGGAAGATAACCGGCACCACCCCGCCCCTGCTACCTCAGTATGGAAGCGGACATAGGGGCAGCCAACATCCAGCACCACCTCCTGGCTGAGCCGACTGTTGGGGGTGATCTGCAGCAGGAACCAGGCACTGCCCCGCAGGCCGCCCTCAGTGCCCACTGCCAGGGTCCCTGCCTGGCCCAGTACAGGCTTCCTATGGGATGGGGGTGGGAGGCACTGAGCCAGGGGGGCTTGTGTTCCCACCACCTCGCCACCCTCAAGTCCTGCCCTGCCTATACCGTGTCTCTAGGTGGTAGTCCATGACGTCCCAGGCGTCCCAGTACAAGGGCACATCATCAAACAGCACAAACTGGTTCCCCACAGCACCCTCAGCAATGGCCTCCCTGGAAGGATGTGGGGATTGGTGTTTTACAACTGTATAGCTATGCTCTCTCCAGCTGCGCTTAGTGGGGTGGGACAGAGTGAACAGACCCAGGGGACAAGGACCCCTTGCCCACCCTGCCTTGTTCTATGTGTGGGGCCCAGCCCAGAGCCACTGTGGGTTGCTGTGGGCAGTGTTGTGGCCACAAGACAGAGGAAACGGGATCTGGGACCCACTTGCTAGGCACTAGGAAAGGACAGTGAGGAGTTGGCACCTGCCAGAGGCCACCAGGACCAAGGACATCAGGCGGCCAGTCGGGTCCAGCCTCACTCGGATGATGCCATTGTCCAGAGTCACAGAACCGTCAGTCTTGGTGAAAGGGGGCCGTGAGGCTGAGTCTGTAGGAGCTTCCCACAACCAACTCACCGCCATCCCCACCCCACCCCCACCTTGCCACTTGCTCCAGGTCGGCGGAGCTCAGGACCCCCAGTTGTTAGGAGCACCCCAGGACAGCTCTTGCCCCGCAGGACCTGCCGGGACTCACCTCTTGCACTACGAACACAGGCTGCTGGGGCAGCAGGGGCTGCAGCGAGGTGGGGGCAGGAACAGGAGCATAGCCCATGCTGGGCACTGTCACCAGGGCTGGGGGTGAGGTCTAGGCATCAATCAGTGCAGCCTCCTGACCTTTCTGGAACCTCACTCAGGTCAGGGTGAGGGTGATGGAGGATGTGGCTACCATACTCCAGCCTGGGGCACCCCAAGCCAGAGATCCCCAGGGGTGTGTCCCTGACAGTGTCTATCTGGCCTCAATCCCTCCCCTAAGGTAGTAGCAACCCTTCCCTCAGGTCATACCTAGGCTGTGGGCCCCGCCAGGCTTGGGCAGGGCCAGCACTTCAGTGCGCTTCCAGGGCAGCGTGTTGACAATGAGGAGGCCCTCGGGACCTGGTTCCCCAGCACACAGGGCCGCGGCTGCAGTGCTGAGCAGTGTGTTGCCATGGGAACGAATGTCTGAGGGGAGATTAGCTGGTCATGGGTGGGCAATGGGTCTGGGATGACCCCTGAGTGTCCCACAGGGGATACTCTGGGCTCGGTCCAGGGGTTGGAGAGAATAGCGCCACTGTTGTTAGCCTCACCTGCATAGTGGCACATGGCATCCTCTGCCACCGGCTGGATGCAGCTTCCAGTCACCACATCATGGAACTGGTTCAGAAGCAGGAGCCTGCAGGGGCCAAGGGCAGGGATGGGAAAGGCCAGGAAGGACAGCCACAGAAGCGTCTGGGGTGAGAGCTCAGGTGGGCGGCAAGGGGCGGAAGCCAGGCTGACCTCCAGAGGTGCTGCAGCCGCGCTGCTGGGTACAGGAACTGGGCGCTGCGGGCCAGGGCCAGGCTACTGAGCAGCTCCACGTCATGCAGGATCCGCTCACACTCCCGGTTCCCCTTCTTGATCTGGGCCCAGGTGGGAAGATCAGTCTGGAGTCTGCTTAAACGTGCCAGATGCCTTCCAAAGCCCTCCCTTGCTCAGAACCCCTGATGGCTCCCCAGGGCCTCCTGGATAAGTCCTTTTGCCGGTGACCTGACTCTAATGACCTCCCTCTCTCCCCTCAGCCCAAACTTCTTTAGGGATGCTCAGTCCTGCCTCCTCCAAGCTTCTCCTTGGAACACGAGCCTCTTCCCCCAGATCTGGGCTGGGCTTTCTCCCCCGCTTCCTTCTCTGACCCTCTGCAGATCAAGGGCACACGCTCCCTGCTTGACTCCACAACCTGCCCCTGACCTGGGCATGGGTGGTGTAGGTGCCATTGTGCAGCTCCAGGAAGAGCTCCCCGACCCACGTGCACAGCTGCCCCGAGTCACTCTCCAGCGCTGAGAAGAGTTGCTTCGGAGAAGACAGCTGCACCCTGAGGGAAACCACAAGCCTGGGCCTCCCAGCCATGGAGGCCACGTGGCTTACCCTTCTTCTACGCCAGAGCAGACAATAGATAAGTCCCAACAGAGAAGAGCTACTCCAGAAAGCTCCCCATCCACACAACGCCAGCCCTAGACATCCCAGGAGATCTGCTCTCTCCGGTGGATTCAAGCTTCTTCCTCTTCCCACCCTCAGCTTTTACCCCAGCCCACCCCAAGGTGGGAGTTTGGAGGAGCCAGTGATCCAGGCCTGGAGCAGGACAAGGCCCAGTGGCAGGCTTGGGCCACTGTCTGGGCAGAAGGCAGGGCTCACAGCAAGGCTGAGGGTGGGCGAAAGGAGAGCTGAGGGCTGCCAGGGGCCTGGCCTGACCTGGGCAGCCCATCGGTATTGCCCAGCCGTGTTAAGCGGTCCAGCATGGTCTGGGTGGGGCCACCGCCCCCATCCCCGAAGCCGAAGAGGAAGGCACTGTGGTTAGTCCTCCCTTTGTCCCGGTTGTTGGCCACAGTCTTCAGCACCTGGACAGGTAGGGGCAGGTCAGTGTGGGTCAGCCTAGGACAGGCCAGCCCTCTCCAGCCTGCCCCCACCCCCGCCACTAAGTATCCACTCACCTCATCCACGCTGCCCTGCATCCCATAGGAGTCGCCAGGTGGAAAGTGGACCAGTACGTGGGAGCCATCCAGCCCCTCCCAGAAAAAGGTATGGTGCTACCGGCAGGGAAACCGAGGCAGGAGAGAACGGCCAGAGTCAGGGCTGAGGCAAACTCCATCCTGCCCCTCCCTGCTGTGCAACCTTGCTGGAGGCCCATCCTCTCTGGGTGAGGGTTTGGTGGTCTGTCAGGGACTCCTCAAATAAGCCCGGGGAGAGGTGAAATGGGCCATGTGGGACCGAGGCCAACTCTGACTCTGACTCCCTGGGTCTGCTCACTGGGAAGGAGTTCACCAAGTTCCAGCTCAACTTCTGGGTCAGAAAGTGCCTGATGCCACAGCCACGCATGATCTGGGGGAGTTGTGCTGAGTAGCCGAACGTGTCTGGCAGCCAGAACTGGAGGGAAGAGGCACCTGGGAGGCTGGGAACCAGGGCTCTAGGTGGAGCCACCCCAGCCTCAGCCCTTTAGCCCTCCCGGCCCGTAGCCCGGTGCAGCAGCTCCCAGCCTACCTCAGAACACATCTTCCCAAACTCCTGCAGAAAGAAGTTCTGGCCTTGCAGGAACTGCCTCACCATAGCCTCCCCGCTGGGCAGGTTCCCATCCTGGCAGTGAGGGAAGAGGGAGGCAGGAGCTCAGGCCAGCCCCATTCCCTGCAGAAGCAGCCAGGGCTGCTCTGACACAGGAGTTATAGCCAGGTGCTAGGAAGTGTCCCTCTCCTCGCTTCAGGCCTGACTGTCCATCTGCCTGACAAGGTGCCCAGGACCAGCCGCGCAGCTAGCCTGTCATGGTGCTGGAGACCCTCCCCGCCCTTGGACTCTCAAGCCTTGCGGTTCCAGGGACTAATGAGCCCTGCCATAGACAGGGTGTGAACGGCCTGCAGGTCACCAGCACAGCCGAGGAGGGGCCTAGGCCACACGAGGGAAGGCCATACCTTATGGACCGAGGCTGAGGCAGTGCCAATACACTTACCATTTCCACCCAGGTGCCCCCCACGGGCATGAACTGCCCGCGGCAGGCAAACTCCTGCAGCCGGGCATGCAGACCGGGGTAGTGGTTCCTCACCCACTCGAGCTGCTGTGCCTGTGGGGCAGATGGGGTGGGACCTGAGCCAGGAGTGATGAGGACCCCACCCAGGGCCGAGCATCTGGGGCCCAGTGAGTGGCTGAGGGTGCAGAACAGACCTGCCCCTCAGGCTTGAGAAGCCCTCAGAGCCTACCAAGCCCCAGGGAGTGCCAGGTGGCCCCTGCCCCGCACAGCTGTCCCACTGACCTGGGAACAGGCAAAGATGAACTCAGGGTTCTGTTCCATGAGCTGCACGGCTGTCACCCAGCTCCGGGCACATTTCCTTATGGTCTCTTTGAAGGGCCAAAGCCAGGCTAGATGGGGGTGAGGGGTGGAGGGAGCGGCAAGGTCCTGACAGGTCTCTAGCCCCACCCCTGCCCCGGCATCCTGACCAGGCCTAGGGTCACCTATTCCCCCCTCTTGTCCCCAGCCCTTCACTCTGGAAAACCCTGTAGCATCCTTCCTAAGCTGTCACTTCAAACCACTCCTGCAAGGCAGAAGGAAGAAATGGAGAAAGGAGGCCAGCAGGGTCCATTTTACAGGTCAGGAAACGGAAGACCCTGGCTGTGGGACGGCCTCAGTCTGAGCTGACATGCCCTCCAGAGGATCCCATTAGTGGCAGCAAGAATTGCCCTGCCCTTACACGTGCTGAGGATTCCCTGCAACAGGGGCACGGCTCCCAGGATGGACCTGTCTGGCCTAGCTGTCCTGCGGGAGGCACCACAGCCTCTCCTGGCCCTAGGCAGTTCCTTCCTTACCAGCCCAGAACCCCCATACCCTATCCCACATCTTGGCACAGAAGAGAAAGTCCTTGTTCTGTGGTTCAGAAACTTTACCTGCATCACACTCAATACCTTGGGGAGCTTGCTAAACATGTGGCTCTCTCATAAGCCTCACAGACACTACAGATTCTTCACGTTCAAAATTGAACTCCTGATGCTCCCCAGGAAACCCACCCCTGCATTTGAGCCTCCATCTCAATAATTCCACATCACTCCTCTCTGAGGACTTGAGTACCCTTGCAAACTCCTGCCCATTCTTGCTCAGTTCAAGGTCACCTTGTCTAGGAAGCCTCTCTGGAGTCCCCCTAATCCAGCTGGGTTGGGTGACTCTTCTGGGCTCTCTAGCCCCCCACACTCACCCTCACCGTGGTACCAACTGTGCCTGCCAATTCTATGATCACCAATCTCTGGAATCCTACCCCCCAGTATTTATTAATAGCATGGGGCCCTATGAGGCATCAGATTTTGTCAAAAGAACAAATGAAGCCACAGCTAACAAAGCCCACAGTCCAGTCCCCCCACTCCATCTTACAGATGGGAAAAACTGAGGCCAAAGAGGGGCAAGAACTTGCTGAGGATCACGCAGTGCTTCTAAGGCACAACCAGGGATTCAAGGGCATTCTTGCCTCTCCAGCCAAACCAACCACTTGCCGGCCTACCTGTATCAATGTGGCAGTGCCCTGTGGCATGGATGGTGTGTTGGCTTTCACCACCACGTTGACCGAAGAACCTGGACGCCAGGGCCTGGGCCACTGGGAAGGTCTCTGGCCGGGCAGGGTCACACACATTCACCATCTGGTTAGCTGTGTATAGGGCCTGGAAGCTGCGCTGGTTGTCCTCCCCGAGACCCTGCAGCAAGGTTCTGCCCCTTAATCCTCTTCTCAAGCATGGCCTCCAGAGCAAGGGTCCGGGGGTTCTCCCAGGAGTGTTCAGCAAAATGCCCCACCTCCACCCCTTTGCTCCTGCTGGCCCCTGCTCAGCACTGGCTCCACCTCCCCTTTACACAGGAAAGTCCTCTCAACCCTCAGGCAGGAACCCTCTTCCTGCTCTGGATTCTGAGTCTCACTTATCTGACCCAAGAAACAACCAGCCTAGAGCAGGGATCTAGGGGGTTTCGGAGAGAACAGGTGTGTGGAGTACCTTGGCTATGCCCAGTAGCAGCTCCAGATCCACCAGGAGCTTGTGGACATCCCGGTGGAACACGGCCAGCTCGGCCCGACTCAGCTGGAATGTCTTCTCGGGATCAGGGGCTGCAATCATGCTTCCCTTCCCAGCACCCAGGAGCCCATTGCAGGCCACTTCCACATAAAGGGTCAGGCTACAAACATGAGGAGGCAGCCTCAGGCCAAGGAACTGGCAGAGGACTCCAGGGACCTGAGGGAGGAGCACCCAGGAGGGATGCATCTGACCCCTCCCCATTTGTCTCCAGGATCCACCCTCCAGAGGATCCCACAGTGTGTCAGGTGTGCACACAGGTGGGAGGTACAAATACCAGACTGAATCCTGCTGATGAGTGATCTACCTCAGTCAGGGAAAATAAGTAACAAAGTGTGGAACTGTGTGAATTACACTGCTGTTTAGCGTTCTATTTCCCAAGCTGTCTTTGCAGGGCACTGCCTTGGTCTGGAAACCCTCTTTGCATATTAAAAGCACCTCTGGCTCTCCCAGGCTGCACCTGCTAGACCCTAGATCCATCAGTCAACATGGGGTGGGCCTTTCACTGGAGAAGCCCGAGAGGTTGTGGTGCTGCTCTACTCAGACTTCCTCAGGGAAGCTTTCCTGATCCTACTCCTATCCCTCTGCTAAGTCTAGAACAGACTCCTCATATCTAGCTCCCAGAATTTTCTTTGAGGGCCCTCATCAGTTTTGTAACGATATGAGTAGATCTGTCTCCCTTTGCTGTCAAGGACGACATCATTCAACACCATTGTTCCCAGTGTCTAGAGACATCTCGAACACAGTGTTCAATAAAATATAAAATACACTAATGTCTAAGAAATGTTTTTGATGATATCATAAAATGTCCATGGTATAATATGGAATGTAAAAAGTCAAGATGCGAAATATCAAAGAAATACGATCTCAACTAGTGAAAACTATGCCTGAAAGAAATACTAAGAACATGAATGCTGAGATGATAATAATGGTCATCTCTACTCTAAGTGGTGGGATAACAGTAGTTATTCACTTCTTTGAGTTTTCTGTATTTACCACAATAAACCAAACATAATTTTTATAGTTAGGAAAAAATCATGCTTTCTAAAAATAAACTCTGAGATTTGAGGATGGCTGTACTGGAGGTGGGGTCACTCCTGGGATCCCTCTAGGCCTCAGCTCCTCCTTGCCTGCTGACACCCCTCCCCCATAGTATTGGTAGACCAGCGCATAGGGACTCACCCACCTTCGGAGGTCTCCTTCCCCCAGCCTGTCTGTCAGGATATAGCTGGTCTTCTCACCCTCTTTGGTCAAACCCTGGCAGGGAATGGAGTGAAATATGGGGCCTGAGGCCTTTGGACAGTTCAGGTGAAGCCTAAACCAAGGGAAGTCAGGCCTCTCCACCTGGTCCCCAGCTCTGGGTCCTCTCCCCCAAGCAGGGCCAAGATTGACAAATCAGACGCCTGGTAGCAGGTGCCCCACTTCCCACAGCAGCCAGCACCATGACCACCAAATAATACTTGTTTCCCAGTGGGAAAGACCATGGTCTTTAAGAGCCATGGACAGGAGTTAGGAGGCCTGGGTGTGGCTTTTGGTGGCCTCTGCACTCCTGAATAAATATCTGAAGGGAAACTCTACAAAGTCACGGATAGGTTTGCCTCATTACCTGCTACATCCTCAGTGCTTAGCACAGGGTCTAGCTCAGAATAACCACCACGAGACATGTGCTAAGCCAGAGGAGGGAGGGAGAGAATGGCTGTGCCTTTCTTTAGCATAGGAAGAACAATCCTAACCCCAGATTGAGAGTCAGTCCAATTTGAAATGGAAGCTGTGTGAACCTGAGCAAGTAAACTAACTAACCTTGATATATCTCAGTTTCTTAATCTGTAAGTGGGCATAAAGACCCGTCACAAAGGATTGTGAGGATTAAACCTGATATAGTTGGATACATGAACAAGATGCTTAACAGTGGTTATATCTGGGGAATGGGATGGGGTGGGAGGGAGAGATTCATTACTTATGGGGAAGAAGAGTTAAAGTTTTTACTTCCTACTATCTAGAACTGTTTGAAACAATTTTCCCCATAAGCATGAATTACATACAATAAAAATTGATTTATTAAAAACTAGGGACCAATTACACAGATGCCCAAGTGGCAATTTCTCCAGTACTGAAATCTTGATATCATCCTACAGACAGAGCCACTCAGCTGTGGCTTCTCCAGAGATGAGGGCTGAACAGTGGTCACACCTGACCTTAGGGTAGGGATCCTCACCTGGACAGGTTCCCCATCGCGCCACACCAGACCTTCTCCATCACTTTCCCAGCAAAGGTGAACTTCCTGGCCCACCCATGCCTCTGGGATGGTCAACTCCACCCGGA
Source organism: Cheirogaleus medius (assembly GCA_008086735.1). NCBI lineage: Eukaryota > Metazoa > Chordata > Mammalia > Primates > Cheirogaleidae > Cheirogaleus > Cheirogaleus medius. The sequence continues at coordinate 350,426 of VBSM01001118.1, forward strand.
ACCAGCAGGTCCACCATCTGCAAGAGAGCCCTTGTGATGGGCCGAGAGGTGGAAACCCTGTCCTGAAATACTTCCTTGGGTTAAAAGGTCAGCAAGAGCTTGAGACTTTCTCCAAGAATCTGTAGCATCAAAAGGGACTCAGCTTTGAGCCACAAGATAAGAGCAAGGGCTGGGCAGCAAGGTGAGGCAAAGAGGCAGATAAGTCAGGGGTCCATGATCCGACCTCAGGTGCCCTTCCTAAAGAGTGTGCAGACGGTGGGATGGCAACTCTCCCCTCAAGACTCTGAGGGACCAGGGTGCTGTTCCCAGCAGAGGGTGCTGCTCCACCCCTTGTAGCTGTCTAGTGCAGGTGGCCAACAGAAAAGGCGTGGCCGGGGCTGGGTAGGGTGGCGGGTGTGGGGTGTGGCCCTCCCTTAGGCCCGCTAGCCCCTCCCTCCCGCTCGGTGTTACCCACGTCGGTCCGAAGCTGTAGCCGACCTGCGCCGGGCTGAAGTCTTGTCGGACTGCCTCCTGGTAGGGAAGCCTCTCGGGCGTCAGGAAGCTGGAGAGCGCGGCCACGGGGCAGCTTTCCCCAAAGAGCCTGGGCGGGAGGAGCCGGTGGGCGCGCGCTCGAGGCCTCCCCTTTTCCGCCCCAGGGCCAGCCGGTGGGGCCGCGCCTTCCCTCGATCCGCCGCTGAGGGCGGCCTGGCAGACCCCCAGCACATCCCACCCCCTGCCCCTTCCTCCCGGGCCCGGCCCTGTCCGCGGCGGTGACCACTTTGTCCCGCGGCCCGGGTGGCGGCACCTTAGGTTTCCCCCCAGACTAGGGGCCACACCTGCCGCGGAGGTTACAGTCGGTAAAATAGAGCGGCGACACGAACTTCTCCACCCGCTCCAGCGTGGTGCGCCAGTGCTTCAGAGCGGGCGCCCCCGCCATCACCGCGCCCCAGCTCCTCTCCCCGGAAGGCACGTGGCATTGCCGGCGCGGTCCACCGACTGAAACCAAAGGTTCCGGCAACTGAAGGGCGCCTTCCAGCCCCGGGCAGCTTTTCTTGCAACACCGGCGGCTCTTGGAAGCCCAGCTGCTCTCTTAACTTTGAGCCAGGAGTTGAACACTAGAAGCTGCGCTTTGGAGGCTCTCCTGTCTCGTCCAAGCTAAATGTCCTGGGACAGAGACTTAGGACCATTTGGGAGAACGGGCAGGAACCTTGGCTGCTGCAGACCCAGCCTCAGAAGCAGCAACCAGACCACTCATTGGCTCTGGCTAAGTCCCTGAACACAAAAACTGGTGTCTGCTTAACGTGGAAAGGGCCAGGCCGCCCGGGATGCGTGTTTTCATATTGATTGGAGGATATGGTGTTAAAGAGCAGAGAGGATGAGCTCCAGTGACCCTAGCTTCCTCTGTTACACATTTTAATTTATGTGCATGTTGCTAACTCCTGCCCATCACCAGAAACTCTGCAAAGATTTTGAGATAGCAGATAATGGTCATAGCATTGAAGATTCCCATAGAACCTTCCCTGTAATTTCACCGTACAGGTCTGTAGAGTCCAGGGAAACCCTAATGCCAGAAACAGACCTCCAACTTCTTTCTCATCCCTAGTATTCCACTGGCAGCTTTACTTTTTTCCTCCTGGGGATGCCAAAGTCCTTGTCTATAAAATCATTAGGAAGAAAAAAAAATATACACAACATTAGCCCTGATATTTTAATGGAAATAGTGACCAAGTTTACAACACTTCAAATGCCAATCACGTGGAAAGGTGAAAGTACAGAATACCAAATGTGATTTAAAATAAAGATAACTTTCTGCTATATATAATGCAGGCTGGGTTTAGAGCTTGCACCTTACATGTCAGACAGCAGAATAAAAAAAATGCTGCTTGTGAAACCCTGGCTGCAGGTAAAGCTCCCTCTTCTGTTGGTTGCACTGGCCATGAAATCCTATCATCCTGACCTGCAGGCAGGTGCTCTGGAGCTAACACTGTGTGGGGGAGGCAGGATGGCGGGGTGGGAGCAACAGCTAGGGTTGCCCCTGGTACACCTCATCAATTTCCCCTGTAGTTCCAGGTCAACATCTTTCTTGAGGGAGCCCAGAGGGATAGGGGAATTGTTGCTTAGAACACCTCAAGATCTCTTCCCTCACTGAGCACATTATCACTCTACCTCCACATTAGGCACTGTCCCAGCTTTGCCCTGGAATATCCCTCTCCCACAAGACTTTGCCATGCTATATTGTGGCCCACAGTCTTCTGTCTGCCTACAACAAAAATGCTTAAAATCAGAACAGTCTACCATGTGTTTTCAAAGTCCAGGAGCCAAACAATTTGTTTTTCTTTTTAGTGGTGGGGGTTTTAATTAAAAAAAAAGAAAACACATAAAACACTGTTGGTTACAACTATGACTAGGGTAATAGTTGCTGGAGAAAAATCCACCAAAGTACTAGGAAGGACTCCATTGGTCTTTGTTTAGAAAGTCCAGGCTAACCACATATAAAAATCCTAAATCACTCATGTTTAAACGTCTGCCAGTTTAAATTTATGTAATTAAAAAAATATATATCCTATGTGCAATTACTAAGGAAATGTATCAAATCCTCTCCCTCCCAACCCCATTTATACCACACACCTTATATACATTTCTTTCAAATACTGGCTTGGTATTTTAAGTTGTTCACCCCCATGCCCAATAAGGATAAGAAAAAATATATAGAAATACAAACTACACAGGTTGACAACTTACCCAAATATGAAATATTCTCAAATAGCTGACAAGGGAAAAAACCATGTACTAAAAGAATGGAAGTATTCTATATTAAAATTCTGGAATATTTTGATTTGGGACAAGTACAAGTGACTTAAAGTAAAATCCTGTTCGTACCCTGGATAAGGAACTGAAACCAAACTCCCTGCTTCACGATAGTTCTCTGGTAAGGACAAGGGACTTGGGTTGAGAGTTTATTCCTTAAGTAAGAACCAAGCTTTATTTATTTACAAAAAAAAGAAAAAAAAGTTGGGGTAAGGGGGGAAGACAAGTTTTACACAAAAGTACTACAATGGTAACTCCCTTTGGTAAAAAGTGTAATAAATGTCTTGTACATCTGTTCATAGTTACTAAATCTGAAGCCACATAGTACTATGGTACACAAGAAGCTAGAGCGGTTATGCTAGCACATCAAAGCATATTTCTTTTAATAAAAAATTGACAGTATGTACATTATTTACAAAAAAAGAAAAACGAAGTTAAAATTGTGTGTGTGTGTGTCAGAGAGTAAAGCTGGTGGATGGCACTAGGGTAGACTAGTAAAGAAGCAGGTACAAAACAGTTCCACGGGAGCTAAAAAGGATGACTGATTTGAACTTGAGGTTGAGAACCAAAGGAGAGAGAAAGGGTGGGCAGCAAGGGATTCATCAGGAATCAAATCTACAAAATGATCAATTCCAAAGCCAAACTGCAGATCCCAGGTAAAACCTAATGGGTGATCTTAAATGTGCTCAGGTGACCGGGAAAACAAACAAACAAACAAAAATCAAATCCAGTTTTTTTTTTCCTTTTTGGGTAGAGGAGAGGAGCAGTGACCATCACAGTTATAATCCATCTGAGCATTAAGTCCTTCCCCAGCACCTCCATCCAGCCAAATATGAACAGCATCCAGTTCCCTCATTAAAGGTCAGGCCACAGGAGACTCCAGTCTTAGCTCTGCTGGTGTGTGCAAGCAAGCTGCTTGTCTCTGTGCTTGCATGGATTTCCTTCCCTTCCAGGGCAGGCTAATACCTAAACCCCCTTGGGAAAAGTTCCAGCTCCAACTTTATAAAGTATTCACGTTTCTTAAAGGTAGCCCACTTGGTGCCAATTTGCACCAGCCACACACAGATCAGGTGGCCATGTCCCAGAGAGGCCCAGTGAGGCTTGAAAGGCATCTTCCTTGTTTCTTCAACGTGTGTGAGTAGAGTGCACATGCTCACACCCACACACCCACACACACCCTCAAGTCATCTGCTCTGGCTTTGCAGTTAAGGGGCTTTGAATACTGTGCCATATTTGACACGATACTTGTTAATGCTCACAAAATGCAGGGTCTCTGTATCACAGGTGGTGGTACAGGGCACGAGGCCCTCCAGCCCTTCACCCATGAGCCACTTGCTGGTCTCTGCTGCCATTTCACGGGGCACATGCTCCTTGGTCCATTTATCTACCCAGGCCTGGAACCTCTGATGTAGACGCTTGCTTACACGCTCATGGGACTGCAAAACAGAAGAAGACAAAAAATAATAATAATAATAATAAGTAGGACCAAAAAAAGCCCTTCAAATACAAAGCCCAATTTTTTCCTAAAGTAGCAAAGATGTGGACTCAAGTCTTAGACACTACTTACTAGTTAGTTTTAAAAAAACAAAAAGGGGGGAAAAAAGGATTCTGTTTAAAGAGAAAAATTGAAAGAGGTAAGAACATAGAGCATGTTTGAATGCTCTATGTTCAATAGGAAATTAAAACCCATAAAGCCCCCAAGAAATGCCAACATAGGCTCTGAGAACAAGCTCACTGTTCAATTTTAGCCTACATCGGTATAACCTGGGGAACATGTTAAAAATACAGGTTTCCCTGGTTCTACCAATATGCATTTTAAACCAGCAACCCAGCTGATTCTAATGTATGCTGGGTGAGATACAATAAGCCACAGCCGTTGACCATTTCTGTTAGCATGATAAAATTCACTTCTAAAGACGGTGTGAGGCAAAGGGTCTAAAACCCACTCTCCCTTCACTATATCACCCCACCCTGGCCAGCAGAGTCCAGGAACAGCAGGTCTGCAGTGGATCATTATGTTCCCACCTATGCACTCAGCAAGTATTCACTGGAGCCCACGTGCAAGGTATAATAGGGGATACAAAGATAAAATTGGTGTTGCCTAGCTCCCCAAAGAATTTTAATCGGAGATATGCAGATAGACATACAACACACGGCAGTTACATTCAGTGCAATGAAAGAAGTACAGCTGACACTTAACACGGTTTGAACTATATGGAGCCATGTATATACAAACTTTCTTCCACCTCTGCCACCCCAGACAGCAAGACCAACCTCCTCCCCATTCCTCCTCTTTCTTGTCCTACTCAATGTGAAGATGATGAAAATGAAGACTTTCATGATGATCCCCGCTCACTTAATGAACAGTAATTTTCTCTTACTTATGATTTTCTTAACATTTTCTTTTCTCTACCTTACCTTACTATAAGAATATAGTATATAATACATACAAAATATGTGTTAATAAACTGTTTATGCTACTGGTAAGGCTTCTAGTCAACAGTAAGCTATTAGTTAAAAGTTTTCGGGGTGTCAAAAGTTATACATGGATTTGACTGTGTGGGATGTGAGAGGGGTCAGCACCTCAAGCCCTATGTTGTTCAAGGGTCAACTGTACATTAAACTGCTTGCCCAACATCTCCCCCTTGAATGTTTCCTAGTTCTTTCAAACTTAATGAGTTCAAAATAGAGTGTTTCACCTGCCCTCGAAACCTGGTAACCCTTTCCTATTATCAGATGAACCCCTAAACTTTCCACTTATGCAGAAACAAAAAACGTACCAACCCCAAAATCAGTCAGGCATCATCCTTGATGTTCTCCTTTTGCTTACCTCCCCCACATTGATCCAGCATCACATCCTTCAATTAGATCTCTAATTTTTTGTTTTCTTTGAGACAGAGTCTCACTCTGTCACCCTGGGTAGAGTGCAGTGGTGTCACTGTAGCTCACAACCTCAAACTCCTAGGCTCAAGCGATCCTCCTGCCTCAGCCTCCCAAGTACCTGGGACTATAGGTATGCCCCACCACACCTGGCTAATTTTTCTATTTTTAATAAAGATGGGGTCTCACTCTTGCTCAGGTTGGTCTTGAACTTCTGAGCTCAAGCAATCCTCCCGCCTTGGCCTCTCAGAGTGCTATGAGTACAGGCATGAGCCACCATGCCCAGCCATAGATCTCTGAAGTATATCTACAATTCTACTGTCATCCTAGTAGTATGGATGGCCATCACATCTCATTTGGACAAGGGCAGCCTTTTGAGTGCTTTTCAACTCTGTACCCATACCCACCCACCCCCATTCCACTCATAGCAGTCCTAAGTCCAAGCTTTCTTTGTCAACAATGTTTCAAAGTACCTCTGACAAAATCCAAACCATGGCCTACAAGACAAAGTAATGTGGCCTCTGTCTATCCTTCTAACTTCATAGAAGGTATGAAGGCAACCTTGAGCCAGAATGGTGATTTTAGTTTCTCGAACATGCCAAGTCCTTTCCTCTCTCCCAGTCTTGCACTTGCTGTTTTCTTTGCCCGCAACTTTTCACTAGGATAGCTTCTTGTTATTATTCAGGCCTCAGGCATCACCTCCTTACAGAATCCTCCTCCAATGAAAGCAAGGCCTGCACGCCAGTTACCCTTGATCACTTCATCTGATTTGTTTCTTTGGTAGTGCACATCACATTACCTTATTTGTTCTACTTCATGGTGGTAGTCCCAGGGCCTGGCACATGTGGTACATAACTAACAAGATTTCAAAATTGAGATGTAACATGAAAATAGGATTTATATGTGCCAAAGATCAGATACTGCCTGAAATGTAAATGCTGAGAGTAGCTTCATCAAAAGGTACCACCAGGTATTTACCTGTGCTTATGAGTTGAACTGTGTCCCCCACCCCCCTCTAAATTTATATGTTGAATCCTAGTTCACAATACTCAGAATGTGAGCTTATTTGGATGCAGACACGTGCACAGGCACCATATGAAGATAAAGGTGGGTATTTACAAGCCCAGGAATGCCAAAGATGGCCAACAATGCATAAGCAGTGGAGAGAGACCTGAACACATTCTCCCTCCCAGCCCTCAGATGTAACTGACACTGCAAACACCCTAATCTTGGACTTCCGACCTCCTAAAATATGAGACAATAAATACCTGTTGTGTAAGCCAGTCTGTGGTACTTTGTTATGGAATCCTTAGCAAACTAATGTGCTTTCTCAATAATTCTCAGCTCCAAAAATAGGTTTTCATAAAGAAGGAGAAACAATCAGAAAACTCCGGGGCCTCCCTGGTCCTAGCTGGGGAGAGAGATGTATGGAGAAATTCCAGTTACTGGTTCTCACCTGATGAGCCCGGAGTAAGGCAGTCCTCCGGTACATGTAGTCCTCTGACTTAATCACATACACCATCTTGTAGGAATTCAGCTTGAATCTACATTCTAGCTTATCCAGGCTATCCACATTCTCCATGGTCTTCTTGCTGTTTCCTTCCTTCCCTTCCTTTTCCTGCTGCTCTCGACCTCGCTGACACTTCCGGATCCGCCGAAGATTCCTACAGAGCAGAAGAGCCCTACAGGATGAGAGCTTGTCCAGACAGATTGCCGTGACTCCCCCACAAATGAGTTTTCCTTATTATTTAGTTACATACATACAAAAATGTTTAATGGTTTCATCGTAAAAAAGTTTCAACTGCAAAGATACATAGAAAAGCAGAAATCTTCAACAAATCCCCTATTCCCACTTCTCCAAATCCTATTTGCCTTGGCAAAGGTAGCAACTTGTTAGCAGTTTTAATACAAAACTTCTGGGTCTCTGTAAATTTACATATGTAATTACCCACTATAGTTCTGCTTTGGAATTTGTTTTTAAGACAAAATAGGTTCATACTATATATTTTATTCTTAACTTTTCACTTAATGTCATGAAGACTTTTTAAATTTCACTTCTTTAACTGCTGCAGAGGAATGTACCCCAATTAAATAATTCTTTAACAGCCTCTCTCAACTGAGGTCCTCATCTGAAACACATAAAATTATTTGAATGCCTATTTTTAAAAATTCTTCCAAAGACGGTATAAATTAGGGCCATTCTACACACGAAGGAAAGAAGATAATTCACAATCACTGGATGCCTTAGGGGCAGGCACTAAATCTCTTCCACATCCAGTGGAGCACGGCTATCAGCTGGACAATTATTGCTTCCTGTACTTTGCTATTGAAAACATTGCTTCATTGAGTATCTTTGTCTACTTATACTTTTATAGGACAGCAAGTCTTTGGTCCAAGGATGCTTGGGCATCCCCGAGATCCTTTCAGGAGATCTGTGAGATAAAACTGTTTCATAATAATACTAAAACATCATTTGCCTTTTTCACTGTATTTACACTTGCACTGGCAGGGTAAAAGTAATGGTGAATAAAAATGCTGTGGTGGCACCAAATTGTACTTTGAAGTCTTTGTATTAGAATCTGACCATTGGGCCGGGTGCGGTAGCTCATGTCTGTGATCCTAGCACTCTGGGAGGCCGAGGTGGGCGGATCGCTCGGGGTCAGGAGTTCAAAACCAGCCTGAGCAAGAGCGAGACCCCGTCTCTACTAAAATAGAAAGAAATTAATTGGCCAACTAAAAATATATAGAAAAAATTAGCCAGGCATAGTGGCACATGCCTGTAGTTCAAGCTACTTGGGAGGCTGAGAGAGGAGGATTGCTTGAGCCCAGGAGATTGAGGTTGCTGTGAGCTAGGCTGACGCCACAGCACTCTAGGCCCAGGCAACAGAGTGAGATTCTGTCTCAAAAAAAAAAAAGAATCTGACCATCCACTGACATTAAGTGAAAAAGCAGTTTCACTTAAGAATGTCTCTGATGAAGCAGTAACGGTTTTTATTAAATCCCAGCCCCTTAGTTCACATCTTTTTACCATGCTATATGATAAAATACAACTATATATAAAGTACCTTTGTGTAATAGAGTACAATGGTATTCTTGAAGAAAAGCACTTGAGCAATTGTGTGAATTGTAAATGGATCACCATTTTTACCTGAAATGACTGACTAAACTTAGCTTTGGCCAAGGATTGGCAGGTATTTTCTCAAAAATGAGTAAGGGACCTATCACTCCAAGGAAAACAATGTTGCCAATGATAAGATCTGAATTTTCAAGCAAAACTAGGAATTTTGGTAAAACTGGTATCAGCCACCTGGAGCTTGACAGCTTCCCAATACTTGAAGATGGTGTTTGATAAGATCAGTGGTGGTACTGATGAATGCATTGTAAAATTTGTCAACATTTAGTAGGTCTGCATAACTTAGTGAGCTAGTAGTTTCCAAACCACCAATTGAAGCTACAAATCATGGATGAAAAAAGATTCAAAGTACAAGATAAGCCAATGGATTTTGACAACTGTATGAAAAGCTCATTAATATTTCAATTCATATTGCAAGTAGTCTTTAAGAAACTACCACTGGTAGACTTTTGTTGTCATATCAAAGAAGAATATCCAGTTATCAGTTTCAGTTTTAATTTTTTTTTTTTCCAGACAGAGTCTCGCTCTGTTGCCCGGGCTAGAGTGAGTGCTGTAGCGTAAGCCTAGCTCACAGCAACCTCAAACTCCTGGGCTCAAGCAATCCTTCTGCCTCAGCCTCCCAAGTAGCTTGGACTACAGACATGCGCCACCATGCCCGGCTAATTTTTTCTATATATGGTTTTTGTTGACCGATTAATTTCTTTGTATTTTTAGTACACACGGGGGTCTCGCTCTTGCTCAGGCGTTTCAAACTCCTGACCTCAAGCGATCCGCCTGACTCGGCCTCCCAGAGTGCTAAGATTACAGGCGTGAGCCACTGCGCCCGGCCTCAGCTTTAATTTTTAACATGATAAATATTACTAGTACAACCCACATAAATAGAAGCTCTTTGGAGTACTCAAGCTCTAAGAGTATAAGTTAAGGGGTCTCAAGGCCCAAAAGACTGAGAAAATTAACTGTAAAAGAGAGCTCTGCCATACAGATTATAAATCTTTTAAAAACTCTGCCAATCTGGTAATATATATATGGTATGTATGTTTATTATAACATGTCATAAGCATGTAGACTATGTCTGTTTTGTTGCAAGTAGGACCTGGCAAAGAGCAACTACTCAAAATCTGTTAAAAGAATAAATTAATGGAGAACCTCGCAGGGCCCTCTTTGCTGGTACCCTTTTTCTCCATGTTCTCATTACGGGACTAAGTTTAGTAATACTGGAATGATAACATTTTGGAAACATAAGACATGAGATTTTCTGCATGTACTACTAGTCCTCTAGAAATAAGTATGTTTAAAGTAAAGTAACTTGAAACTCTACACAGGGCTTGTTTTCCAAAGAAGTATTGTTTAGAGGAGCAAAATTATAAGCCCTACCCATATGTGTTATAAAACTGTTTTGAAAAGTGAGGCTTGCGAATAGGAATGTAGTGCCCGAGTCACAATCCACTTAAAGCTTGTAACAAATACAGATAAGTTAAAAAAAAAAAAAAAAAAAAGACATGAGATTTCAATTCTAAACTTAAAAGTTTAGAAGGAAGAAAGCCACTCCATCTATTTTCTACTTCTGAAATTCATTTTCATACTGAAAGGATCATTACATATTGCCTATATATAGGGGGAAACAATTTTAAAATTCTGTACAGAAAAGAGTTAACAGGCTGGGTGTGGAGGCTCATGCTTGTAATCCTAACACTTTGGGAGGCCAGGAGTTCAAGATCAGCCTGAGCAACAACACAGCAAGCCCTCATCTCAAGAAAAAACAGAAAAACAAGCGGAGCATGGTGGTGTGCACCTGTAGTCTCAGCTATTCAGGAAGCTAAGGCAGAAGGATCGCTTGAGCCCAGAAGTTTGAGGTTGCAGTGAGCTATGATGATGTCACTGCACTCAAGACTCCACCTCAAAAAAAGGCGGCGGAGAGGGAGTTAACATAGCAGGACTAAGACTGCTATTCTTTGAAAGGCCTGCTTATAAAACTGGCCCTTGGCTGGGGTCTGGGATCTTGGATTTTGGGGAACTTTCCACCATTCCCTAAATCATGTTAGTGGCTCACTGTACCTAAACTGGTTTTGTACAAACTATCTGGCTTATGTTGAAAACCTGCTTTCCTTTTGAGAGTTTGGAATTTTGGTATATGCTAGGTACAAGGTGCCTGTATGACTCGAACTCAATAAAAACCCTGGCACGGAATCTCTAATGAGCTTCCCTGGTAGACAGGATTTTATGTGTGTTGTCACAACTTGTTGTTGGAGGAATTAAGAGCGTCCTGTGTGACTCCATTGGGAGGGGACTCTTGGAAGCTTTGAGCCTGGCCTCCTCCAACTTTGACACAGGCACCTTTTCCCTTTGCTAATTTTGCTTTGTATCTTTTTGCTGTAATAAATCATAGTTACAAGTATGACTACATGCTGAATCCTGTGGTGACTCCTCCATCAAAACTTGGAGACTCCAACATACATTCACATCAAATGTAGGGAAGTCATTGCTGATTCTTTAAAACTCTCACCTCCCTGATGCTTTCACACATGCTCCAGGTAAGCCCATGTTGTAACAGCCAGACAAACCTTGAAACAGCATCCTCAGCAGATAGAACAAATTAAGAGAATATGTGAAAACCAAGAATCGGAAGGTAATTTAACTCTCCATTCCTCAACCATGTACAAATATATAATGCTGACAGGTAACTTGCCTCACTTACCGTGGGAGAAATACTGGTTTCTGTGCCAGATGTTCACGAAGCTCAGGAGAGGTAGTATCGGAATTCATGTATCGCTCCACATAGTCTGACCAGCGCTAGGATAGTAAACACAAAACAGATGTAGAGGGAAATCACAAAAACTGAGCTTCATCCTCATCAGGTAGCACAGTAAATCCCATGATAAAAATGTCTGCAACTGATAAATTTCAAGATCAATAAAGTCCCTTTCTATAATGGCATGCTTTTTACTTGGTATTGGAACACAAATTAAAAATTCTGTTAGCAATACCACATGTTTCTCTGACATGCTGAAGTTATCAGAAGCCATAAATGGTTAGAAGCTGGCTCACTGACAAGTTTTATTTCCCCACAGAGGGCTTTGTTAAAGAATAGAATGTATAGTGGCAAATGTCTGAAAATTAGTATTCTTCACATTAAAATATGGATTTCTGGCATCTCGTGGGGGAAAAATATTGAAAGATCTGGCAGCCACAAACCAATATTCCCACAAAACAAGTCTCCCCACATATCCCCCCTAATATCACACATATGGCCTATGTCTCCTATTAGCATTACCTGTCAGAGTTAACCATGATAATCACATTTCTCTATCTACTCTGTGGGTTGGGAACTCCAGGATTCATCTGCCCAATAAAAAGTAAACATGACACAAAGGGTCAGGATGACATTGGGAAGATGGCACCTCATTTGTTGTTTCTTATACTTCAGAAAAAATTAGGAAAGCTGCCAACCACAAGACTTCCTAAGAGGAGATATCTTCACTCAGTGAAGGATGAGGTTAACATCTGTAACCAGGCAGCCCTGCTATTCAGTGGAAGACATGGTTGCAATGACCTATACACCTGAAGCATCCACGTCCTAATCCTTAAACAAGCCTAAGGTAACTTAGGCTTCGAGCAGATAAGGTGACTGGGCAAACTCTCGGGACACGCCAGCTCTGCCCAACATAAGGGCTTTGTGTATACTTGCCCATACCTCTGCTTCCACGGGGTCATCAGAGTTCTCCTCTTCTGTGTCCAGAAGCTCAATGGTCAACTGAACCTGGCCTTGGCTCTGAACGAACATAAGCTGCAAATAAGAAACTGAGCGTAAACAATAGGCCACCTCTAAACCTATCTTTTCAAGGTGTTGGGGTGGAGGGGCAATAAAGTTATAAAACTTCACTCTAATTGAAGAGATGAGGAAGATACTCAAAAGCCTGGGAAGCCAGTGATAAAAAAAAAAAAAGACAGAAGTCCAATCTTGCTACCAATAAAATGAACTATGTTAGAACAAAAAGTACCATTTCATGTTTCAAATGTCTTTAATTAGCTAAAATAATAATCAGTGCCAGTAAAGAGTGCTTTAAAAAACAAGTATTTTATTCATAAGAAATATGGCACATGTAGCCAGAACCATAAAATGTCAATGACTTTTCAATTGATAATCCCACTTCTAGGACTTCATGCAAAGATATAAACAAGTCTAATGCATTAAGAAAAAAGTAACATAAAAAAAAAAAAAGAAAAAAGTAACAAAGAAAATTCTTCATACCAAAGTTAAGTGGAAAACACCAAATACAACAAAGATGAACAACTGCATTTATACTGCAATAAAGACTACACAAGAAATCTAAATGTGCCTTGGGATAAGGAACCAAAAAAATGAACATATTTATAAGTGTTTCATTATAATAGTACCAACTGTATTAGAAGTTCTTGAAATTATGAGTTCTGTTAATAGTATTTGTGTGATTTAAAAAAAAAGTCAGAGGCAAACAAGCCATGTTTTACATAAAACAACAATCAATGGCAATGGCACATGGACTCCCCTTGCAGAACCCTGGGATACTCAATGCCTTCCTCAATGCCCTCACCCTAAGGCTTTCTGCAGACAAGATAATTTATCATCAGAATCAGATGGAGAAGAACATAGCTGGAAAAAAACTCAAGAATTTTTTATTTCAACCTTCATTTTACATAAGGAGAAAACTAAAGTTCAGAGAGTTCTGATTTCTCAAGGCCACTCACTAGTTAATAAGCACATAGGACCAGATGCTAGATCTGACTCTCAGTGTTCTTTCAAAGATGATTTAAAAATTCCTATCTAATAGTAAAATTTACAACCTGACAAGAACACAAACACAGTTACTTCCAAAATAGATTTAAGGGAAAAAAACCGCCGCATTTTTAAATTTACTTTCTTTTTTAAGAATTGCAAAATACGTCATGCAGTATTCACGATAGGCTTTCATTACCCAATTCCCATACTGGGTTGGACATCTAGGTTATTTCCAACTATTTGTTTTTATGATTCGCCATTATAATGGTAAAAAACTGGAAATACTGGCTGGGCATGGTGGCTCATGCCTATAATCCTAGCACTCTGGGAGGCCAAGGAGGGTGGATTGTTTGAGCTCAGGAGTTCGAGACCAGCCTGAGCAAGAGCGAGACCCCATCTCTACCAAAAATAGAAAAAATTAGCTGGGTATGGCAGTGTATGCCTGTAGTCCCAGTTACTCGGGAAGCTGAGGCAGAAGGATCACTTGAGCCCAGGAGTTTGAGGTTGCTGTGAGCTAGGCTGACGGACGGCACTCCAGCCAGGGCAACAGAGTGAGATTCTGTTTAAAAAAAAAAAAAAAATGGAAACAATGTACCTGTTCAACAATACAGGCATTCTCTATAAAGTGACCAGGTGCGGTGGCTCACGCCTGTAATCCTAGCACTCTGGGAAGCCAAGGTGGAAGGATTGCTTGAGCCCAGCAGCCTAGGTGAAAGAGTGAGACTTGGTCCCTTTAACAAAAATAAAATAAAAAATTGATGGTTGTCTGCATTTTCTCTCTCTGTCTCTCTCAACAGGGTCTCACGCTGTCACATAGGGCTGGAGTACAGTGGCTCACTGCAACCTGAAACTCCTGGGCTCAAGCAATCCTCTTGCCTAAGCTTCCCCAGAAGTTGGGACCACAGGTATATGCCACCATGTTCAGCTTTTTTTTTTTTTTGGTAGAGATGAGGTCTCGCTATGTTGCTCAGGCTGGTCTAAACCTTTTTCAACGGTAATGTTTACAAAGCATTATAATATGAAAAATGTTCAGAGAAAAAGTAGAATATAAAATTATAAAAATCATAAACAACTAATTTTTTTAAAAGGCAGAGGAGAGACAGTTACTTCCACTTTTTCCATATTCTTTGTATTTCTCTGATGAGCTTATTAGAAACTCTAAAAAGCTCCAGGAGTGGAATCACTGGGTCAAAGTACCCTGGCTTTAACTTTTAGTTCAGAGAGTCCTAACAATTTATATTGTCACCAGCAAAGTCTTTGGCCGCAAGAGCAACTCTCACCTTAAAGCAATTCTCATCTGACATAAGCTGCTCGGCTTTCCGCTGATATGTTGATTCCAGGAGGCTCCTTGAAGGCTGTGTGTTCAGCTGGCCTCCAGTGGCCCCATTATTGTTTTCTGCCAGGTAAAGATCAGTCACCTGCACACAGATCTCATCACTCACAATGTGCTGCAGCTAGAATCAAGCCAAGGCAAGTTGTTAGTGAACCAAGAAACCATTCCTCCCTGTTATATAATCTTCAACCATATCAGTGGTCCATGAGTAAAACTTGCAACCTATTTAAAAGCAAAACCAGGTCACTCAGGTTAATCTGCCACTTATTTAAAATTCTAAGGATCTGTATATAAATTTCCATGGCTCATTTGATCCTCACAACCACTCTGAGAAGCAGGCTGAAGAAGGAGGGGTGTGTGCTGTTATGAGACAAATTCACACATCAGATGGAAAAACTCACTGTGTAAGCTGGGGTGAAGAGGAGCCTTGGAGAACCCCAAAAGCAAGATCCATGTCTGTATTCCCAGCTCAAGTACAAAGCCTGGAAATCATTAGGTGATTAAGAAATGGCTGCTGAATTAATTGCCCAGGGAGGCTCAGCTGAAGGAGCAGAGTGGGGACTAATAATGTAGGTCTCCTGATTCCTAGGCCAATACTCTTTACAAACACACCACCTATTTTTCTACATCTGATACAAAGTGTAGAATTTAAGGTGTACATAATGTTACTTAACTTACTTTCAATACCGGTCAGCCATGCAATCCTGGCTCACTATTGATAACTTTTGTGACAATATTATTTAACTACCTAATTGACTAGAAAGTTGAACTTTTCAGTTAACAGACAACGAATTCCCATTCTAATAGGTCAGATGTTATGTCTATTTGAAATAAAAATTTCCCCAAATGAAACTTCACCCATCAAAATGATAGGACATGTGAAAAACAGATACAAGAAGAAAGTAAAACATTAATTTCAATATCAATTTATCTATTTTGCTTTAACATTTTCATAACCACCAAGCCATCCTACTTTTAGGAAAGTACATTCTTTTTGAAGTGTAACTATGACAATTACTTATTTTTAACATTAAATAAAGTCTTAAATGATAAGAGTATTAGTAGATAACTGGACATAGGGCAAGGTCAGAAGGGTGAGTGATCTGTGGTGGTAGAAAGGGCACTATCTACAGCAACTGCAGATAGTTAAATAAGTTACAATCAAATGGATTCTGATATAATCATTAAAATGGTGCTTTTGATGACTTGCTAACATAGAGAAAAGCTTAAGATGCAGTGTTAAAGAGAAAAACAGCATAGTGAAAAAGTATACCCGAACATGATCTCTATCATATAGATAATTCTCCTGCTTTATATTTTGTCAAAGTAGACTGTCACTGACTCCTCACCCATGTCCTCTTTTTGGATATCTGGCCCCTCCCTGAGTCTTTGGAAAGGGCAGCACTGTAAGTCCAGAACAACTAGGGAAATCCCACCTCCATGCTAAGCTGGTCAAATTCTCTCTCCTGCTAATTTGAAATGACACACAGAGAGTATCTGGTAGACTTCCTACAGAGGAGCATCTGTATGGAAAGGTCAGGTAATGCTGGGCCAGAGGCACCATCATGGCAAGTGAAAGCCTTAGAAGGCTGGAGAAGCCTAGAATACATGCCAAATGTCCACATGAAGAGAGAAGCATGAGAAGAATGTAGGCATGCAAAACAGAAAATAAAAATTCACAGCGCAATCTTTACATTGTGTGGCCATATTTTGAGTTCTGTACTTAGATGTCCGTGAGACTGCCTATTTTATTCTCAAAATGAATCCCTCTTAAATGAGCCTGGAAAAGGTAAGATAAATGTATGGCTTGACTTGGAAATGTATGTTCTAGCCCCCACCAGCAATGAAGTCTGTGGGGAATACCAAATGAGATGAGGAGAATGAGAGCAGAGATGCCTCCAACTGAAGGGGTTAAGACGAGAAGCTTGAACATGTTTTAAAGTCAGCGATTCTGACCGGGCACGGTGGCTCATGCCTGTAATCCTAGCACTCTGGGAGGGCAAGGCGGGTGGATCGTTTGAGCTCAGGAGTTTGAGACCAGCCTGAGCAAGAGCGAGATGCCATTCTCTACCAAAAACAGAAAAAATTAGCCAGTCATGGTGGCGCATGCCTGTAGTGCCAGCTATTCAGAAGGCTGAGGCAGAAGGATCGCTTGAGCCCAGGAGTTTGAGGTTGCTGTGAGCTAGGCTCACACCAAGTTAGTAATTCTGGATGAAACTTCTGTTTCCATAAAAAAAGGGTTGAGATGGTACATATTACTGACTCAAAATCATAACCAGATGCTTCTAAGTAAATGAACTAATTATATCTATTATTTAAAAAAACAACCTCAGGCTTATGAAAAGTTTTAATGGACTTCTTTTAAAGTTGTTGTACTGGCAGCATGAAAGACTTTGTTCCTAGCTGTAGCAGGAGCAAACTTATCACCAGAAACACAAGCACAAGATAATTAGAATCGAGTCTAAATTTTATGTAAGTTTAGGGGAAGTTAACAGGGATTAGTCTCTGAAAATTATGTCCACAGCTGACTGCATCCATGTAATGATTTCTGTCAGTCACCATCTAGACCCCTTATGAGAAGGCCTAAAAACTTCTTCAACTTTTAGGGAAAACTGTCTGCCTGACAACTTTCCCCAAGAAGCCAAGATTCATTATGTGAAGTGCTCCTCCTCAATCCTGACAAGATACTGTGAGACAGGCATGCACCCTTCCAAAACCAAGAAAAAAGCATGGGTATTTTCCAAAGGATTCAACATATAGCCCAAGAGAACACTAACCAACAAGTTTTTCCTTCCATAGTGGCAGTGTGGGCTCCAGAATTAGAATTTGCTTTTTACAAGTTTTCACTTTTAAAAGGAGTACACCACCTTTCCCATTGGCTGTGCTATGGAGAAGGGCTGCAGGCAGCCATGGCGCCCAGCTAGAATGGCATCACCCTGAAGCCCCACATCTACAAGGACTGGCATCATTTCCTGGCCGTGTGGTTCAACCAGCCACCTGGCAGATGCAAGGCCTGCAAAAGCATGCCACATTGCCCTGCCCTTGTGTCTGGACCCATCTAGCTCATAGTAAGGTAACCCATGGGGAGGTATCACACCAAAGTACAAGCTGGCAAGGGCTTCAACTTAGAAGGGTTAAGGGTGGCTGGACCACTGGTATTTCTGTGGATCCAAGAACAAGTCCACTGAGTCCCTGCAGGCCAATGTTGAAAGGCTGAGGGAGTACCGCTCCAAGCTCATCCTCTGCCCCAGGAAGTCCTCAGCCCCCAAGAGGAGAGAGTTCCGCTGAAGAACTCAAACTGGCCACCCAGCCGACAGGGCCAATAGTGCCCGTACAGAATGTCTACAAGAAGAAAGCTGAAGCCTTCACTGTGGAAGGAAGAACTTCAAGGTATGTGCCAGTCTTCACGTGGCCCGTGCCATGCCCAGGCTCTTCGGCATATGGACAAGAAGGGCAAGAAGAGCCAAGGAAGTTGCAGAACAGGATGTTGAAAAGAAAAAATAAAGCCCTATTGGGGACTGTAATAAAACAGTAGTAAACCTGGGTCTCAAAACCAAAACAAAAATTCAAAAAAAAAAGTAGCACACCACCAATAGACTCTGATCTCTTTGGGAGTTCAGAACTCAAGTATGAGGAGTAGAAATCTATCTGTTACAAGCTATTTGTTTAAAAGAACAACATATTTAGAAACTCCCATGGTACCGCAGGAAGAAAACAAAACCAACCACAAACGTAACAGAGGGAACCTCAGATGAGTGAGGTAGGCAGAGTATTGTAAGAGATGTTATATGAAACCTTTCCTGTAAAAAGAATTTCAAATATTAAACGAAGCAAGTGCATAGAATTACCAACACCTATGGAAGAGGCAACGTTACACACTGTGTGCTCATCTTGTCAGACCAGGTAATATATGGGCAGAAGGGCAGGGTGCTGGGGTCAGGACCATTGATTGTACTCTTTACAGGTGGACAGCAAGAAAGCATCATAGGGCAGGCTCCTACTGAAGGCACAAGGAGAAAAGTAAAGGGGCCAATTACATGGTGGAAACACTCTCACTTTGTTAACGTAGGGAATACAACATCACATTAACCTCCTCTTCCCCTCTTCAAAGCCGTATGTTCATTAACCTTGTTATAGGAGAAATCTGCCTTTCCTCTTGAAATAGAAATCTTGCCTTTTCTTTGCCTGATCCATCTTCAGGTAAGGACTTTTCTCCCCTCACCTACTCTGGTCTCCACCATGCCCTCACCTGTCTGACAATGCTCTGGATCAGTTTGTCCATGGTAAAGGCAATGTAGGCATGAATGGTGAACATCTCTCTCAACGAATCTTCATACTGTGATGAGTCTATGTTGCCATCCAGCAGGCTCCGCACCATGTCCAGGAATGCTGGGTAATAATCTTCTACATCAACATCCACTGTGGGAGAGATGGGATAGGTGAGGCCTTACCCTGCTAAGACAAGGCTGAGGATAGAGTGCAGGGCAAATCCTATAGCTGGCCTAAATAACATTGGAAGGAACAAACACCAGTTATTCAAAACATACTCATGGGACTGCAAACTAGTTCAGCCTCTGTGGAAAGCAATATGGAAATACCTTAAAGCGATACAAGTGGATCTACCATTTAATCTAGCAATCCCATTACTGGGCATCTACCCAAAAAAACAAAAGTCACTCTATGAAAAAGACACTTGCACTCGAATGTCTATAACAGCGCAATTCACAATTGCAAAGATGTGGGAACAACTGAAGTGCCCATCAATACATGAGTGGATTAATAAAATGTGGCATATGTAAACCATGGAGTACTATTCGGCTTTAAGAAACAATGGTGATATAGCACCTCTTGTATTTTCCTGGCTAGAGCTGGAACCCATTCTATTAAGTGAAGTTAATAGAATGGAAAAACAAGCAACACATGTACTCACCAGCAAACTGGTATTAACGGATCAACACCTAAGAGGACATATAGGAATAATATTTATCAGGTGTCGGGCAGGTGATAGGGGAGGGGATCGGTATATACGTACATAATGAATGCGATACGCATCAACGGGGGATGGACACGCTTGAAGCTCTGACTCGAGGGGGGAGGGGGGACAAGGGCAATATACGTAACCTTAACATTTGTACCCCCACAATATGCTGGAAAAAATAAAATAAAATAAAAACATACTCACTCAATCCACTATAGACAGAGATGAAAACTGACAGGTGGCTACAATCACTAGCACTGCCTACCAGAGGAAAGTGACTTTGCAACTTTAACAGTGGCTCCTAACGTTTTGACTGACCATGCTAGAAAGATGCTTCTTTATAGAAAGACACTTCTTTACAGTACTGTTAGCTATGCATGACAGAAGAGGAAAATATCCCAGGGAAGCCAGTCCTTCAAAAAGTTGTTGGCTCCTCTGCTAAGAGAGGAACCTGCTCTTCCAGCCTACACAAGAGCATTCTTTACATAGGTCACTTGCTCCTAAAGCTATTTCAATGAAGCATAAAGTACAGATGAGAAAAGGCAGACACAGCCATACCCTAACACTGGGAAACTTCTCGGGAAGAGAAAAATAGGAGCACAAATTAAATCCTCTATGAATAATGAAGTAATCTGCATTTGTCAAAGTCTTTTTGTTTAAAAATGGATTTGCGGGCCGGGCGCGGTGGCTCACGCCTGTAATCCTAGCACTCTGGGAGG
>VBSM01001118.1:406780-417896 GCA_008086735.1 Cheirogaleus medius
TGAGCCCAGGAGTTTGAGGTTGCTGCGAGCTAAGCTGACGCCACAGCACTCTAGTCCAAGCAACAGAGTGAGACTCTGTCTCAAAAAAAAGAAAAAGATTAAGTTAAATCTATAAGTACAAGGCAAGAACTCCAAGACGTACCAAGTAAAAAGACCAAGCATTAGAATATATAGCGTTATCTCACATACGTACACAAACACACAAAATGTACTCAAGATATGTATATGTCACTGTATAAAAATTTTGCATCAAAAGAAAAATGCAGCTGGGTGTGGTGGCTCACGCCTATAATCCTAGCACTCTGGGAAGCCAAGGCGGGAGTATAGCTTGAGGCCAGGAGTTCGTGGAGACCAGCCTGAATAAGAGGGAGACCCAAGACCCCACCTCTACTAAAAACAGAAAAAATTATCCTGGTGTAGTGGTGCACGACTGTAGTCCCAGCTACTCAGGAGGCTGAGGCAGGATCGTTTGAGCCCAGGAGTTTGAGGCTACAGTGAGCTATGATGACACCACTGAACTCTACCCACCACGGCACTCTACCCGGGGCAACAAGAGTAAGATGCTATCGCAAAAAAAAAAAAAAAAAAAATTATGTTTTAAACAGCAAATGTAAATTTTTATTCCATATTTTCCTGTTTTTAGAGATATAAATACCCAAAACAGGCAACATCCTTTAAAATGCAACCAACTACTCATCAACAGTCATGCATGAACCTGAAACACAGCCATTCTGTAAATTCTGATCCCAGGTTTTAGGTACATCTCTACTAAGGTTCTAGTTTATCATAACTTTTGGGTCTTCTTTTTTTGTTTTGTTGTTGTTGTTGTTGTTGTTTGCCCTTGCATCATCAAATGCAATACTTTGAAAACTTAGTTCTTAATTTTACTGAAGAGAAGACAATCATCTTTCCTCCAAAATTACAAGCATTCTCATTTTTAGACTAATAAATACCCATTAGAATGCTCAATCCAATGATTTTTTTCATTTCTACATCATTTTTCCCCTATAATCACCTTTGTACACACACCTACCTTTGGCAGCTGTCCACTTACAAACCACATCAAATAAGTTTTGGTGCATAAACATCCTAAAAGATGAAAGAATAACCATTGTGCATCCTTTTGGCAAACTGGAATGGTTTTGGTTCTTGTCAAAAATAGCACATTCAAAGCTGAGCTCAGTGGCACACCCATAGTCCCAGCTACTTGGGAGACTGAGGTGGGAGGATTACTGAGCCAGGCAGGAGTCCAATCTGGGCAACATATTGAGATATGGTCTCCTAAAAAAAAAAAAAAAAAAGGCTAGGCAGAGTGGCATGCACCTGTGGTCTTAGCTACTTGGGAGGCTGCTCAGAAGTTCAAGATTATAGTGAGCTATGATCATACCACTAGCCTGGGAGGAAGGGCAAGAAAGACCCTGTCTCTTAAAAAAAAAAAAAAAAAATCATGTTCTAAAGTCCTTCTTGTTGAATGACTACCTGGATGAGGATAACATTTTTCTTCTTTCTCTCTCAGAAATACATTGAGTACTCATAAATTCTTAAGTCTGAGAAAAATTCATCTAGGGTATCATCATCTGAATACATACTCATATTCTGCAACTTGGTTCATACAATCAATTTTACCATCACCATAACAGTCTACAGTGCTGCTGTCAAACTGCATTTGTCTACTAGTTCCTCTAATAACTGTAAAATGTCTTCTTCAGTTTTCTTCTCTTTGCCATTATGAAAATAAGGAAAATGAAAAATTATGGATTCTCAAATATGTTCAATGAAAGCTTAAAAGTTGTAAAAAAAATAGTTTAAAAAATTGTCATATACTCTTCATCCAGATTCTCCAAATGTTAATATCTTACATAATGTTTAAGATGGTATCTCTCACCTTCTTTTTACACTATCTTTAAAGATACTGTAATGCTTTGAGCAAAGCAGTAAGAAAATTTAAGTGTTTAATAGCAATGATTTATTTCACTACTGCATCATCCTTTTAAGCAATTCTATCATTCTCCCATTATCCTATTATTTCAGTCCTTTTTAGCATATTAGGGAATAACTGATGAGTAATGATGAAACAATCCTATGATGATCAAACACCAAAATGTTTCAAGAAACAGGAAAAATGAGATCACTAGGACCCCATAACATGGCTTAGACATATAAATGGTAATAGCTAAAATGAGTTTATTCCTTTAAAAAAAGTAAATTTTCTTTCATGAAAAGTCATGAAATACACATCTTTACAAGTAGTTGGGCCTGCTCAAAAACAAACTCATAAACTAAAATTGGATCCAAGTGACAGTGATGTTACCGTGTTTCCTGGAAAATAACACCTACCCATAAAATAAGCCCTAGCAGGATTTCTAAGCATATGCGCAATACAAGCCCTATCCTGAAAAGAAGACCTAGTGATGGGCGTGGCTACGCAGCGCATCTGCACAGCCCATGCATTTCGTCGTGGAGCAGTCAAGAAGACAAGCAGCCCTTCTCATCTGCCCCATCGCGATAGCTACTATCCCAGAGGTGACCGGAAAGGTGCGGGCAGCCCCACCAACAAGGTCGGCTCCCCCTGTCAGGTCCCGGCCATCCTGTGCGTGCTGCAAGCTGAGGCTTTGAGGGGAAAATAACACATCGCCTGAAAATAAGCCCTAGGCTGTCTTCTTGAGGAAAAATAAATATAAGACCCTGTCTTATTTTTGGGGAAACATGGTACATAGTACCTATTGTTGAAGGTAGGAAATAAGCAGGAAACTATTTTTCAATTCGAAAGATATTGTTAGCAAAGTTAATTTTCTAATTTAGATCATTGGATTATGGTTTTGAAAGATGCACTTGGGGAATCTGGGTGCAGTTTATATGGTAATTCTTTGTATTATTTTTTCCAATGTTTTTTGAAGTCTAAAACTGTTTTTGGCCAGGCCAGGTGCTAGCTCATACCTGTAATCCTAGCACTCTGGGAGGCCGAGGTGGGAGGATCGCTCGAGGTCAGGAGTTCAAGACCAACCTGAGCAAGAGCAAGACCCTGTCTCTACTAAGAAATAGAAAGAAATTAGCCAGACAACTAAAAATATATAGAAAAAATTAGCCAGGCATGGTGGCGCATGCCTGTAGTCCCAGCTACTCGGGAGGCTGAGGCAGGAGGATCGCTTGAGCCCAGGAGTTTGAGGTTGCTGTGAGCTAGGCTGACGCCACGGCACTCTAGCCTGGGCAACAGAGCCAGACTCTGTCTCAAAAATAAATAAATAAAATTATTTTCGTTAAATGTTAAATTAAAAGTTAAAAAAATTTAAGAACGTATAAGATGGGAATATAAGAGAAGGAAGTCATCATGTTTCCCTATTCACAAGATCATTAATATTTAGTTAGGGTGACAAGGTTTCTATAAATTAACTGAGGATGATATAAAACAACAAAGTGTAACATGAGATATGCTGGCTACAACTATAAAGAAAGCATTACAAGCCAGGCGTGGTGGTGCAAACCTGTAGTCCCACCTACTCGGAAGGACTGCTTGAACCCAGGAGTTGGAAGTCCAACCTGGGCAACACAGCAAGACCCCATCTCTTTAAAAAAAAATTTTAAAAAGTATTACAAATAAGACTTGAGATGGTTCTTAAGAGGACAAGTAGATGTGTCACTCATCTGACATTGCTTTTATTGTATATTAGCTAATCTGCTCCCATACACACAAGAACACATATATCTTTAACCGTCAATATATCCTCTACTATGCTTAGCATACTGCCTTGTCTGTGGTGGGAACCGAATTGGTCATTCACGCATGCATCTTCTCATATTTACTGAGCATATACTATGCCCCAGGTGTTTTATGAGATGGAAATATAACAGTAAATAAAAACAAAAATCCCTTCAAACATTTTAGTGGGAAAAACACAATAAATAAGACACAAACGACGTGTTTAAAATATTAGGAAGTAACAAGTGCCAAGAAAAAAGAGCAGAGAAGAGTTTTTGAAATTTTAGATAAGAATGACCAAAGAATATCTCACTGAGAAGATAACTTGAGTAACGTGAGGAAAACCTAGCCATGTGGAAATCAGTGGAAGAAGCATTCTAGACAGAGGAGACAGCAAATTCAAAGACCCTGAGGCACACATGTGCTTGATAGTTTTCAAGAACAGCAAGGCCATATAAAGCTGGTGAAGAATGAAGGAGACACTAGCCAGAAATACATTCAGGGAGGTAATGGGGTGGGGATGGTAGGTAGTGAGTACATCAGGTTTGTTCTTACAGGTCATAATAAGGACTCAGATTTAATATTCAGACTGAAATGGGAAGCCATTGGGTGGTTTTAAGCTGAGATGTGACATGCTCTGACTTCGGTTTTAAAAGAATAACTTTGGCTGCAGTATTGAGAACAGACTAAAGAGGCCGGGCGCGGTGGCTCATGCCTGTAATCCTAGCACTCTGGGAGGCCGGAGACCGGTGGATCGTTTTAGCTCAGGAGTTTGAGACCAGCCTGAGCAAGAGCAAACCCCGTCTCTACTAAAAAAATAAATAAGCTAGACGACTAAAAATATATAGAAATAATTAGCCGGGCATGGTGGCGCATGCCTGTAGTCCCAGCTACTCGGAGGGCTGAGGCAGGAGGATCGCTTGAGCCCAGGAGTTTGAGGTTGCTGTGAGCTAGGCTGACACCACAGCACTCTAGCTCGGGCAACAGAGTGAGACTCTGTTTAAAAAAAAAGAGAGAGAGAGAGAGACTGGACTAAAGAGAAGCAATAACCAAGCAGAGAGAACAGAATCCAAGCTAGAGATGTTGCTGGTACTAAGTGTAGTAGGGGCTGGGGGTGTACAGGTAGTAAGTCAAATTCTGCATAGTATTTCAGATATGGAGCAAATAAGATCTGCTGACAGACCACATATAAAAAAGAGAAAAAAGAAGAGTCAAGGATGCCTACTGGCTATCCAAGAGGAGATATTACAAGGGCCACTGGACATATTAGTCTATAGTACAGGGAGAGATCCTAGTAAGAGATAGGAATCTTAGAGTTATCAACATTGTTTGGATTTTAGTAAGGAACTACAGTGCATATAATGTATATCATATCCCTTTCCCAACCAGGGCTGGGGTAGCTCCCCATAATCAAGCACAGTCACATTTCTGCATCAAGCGGGACAGCCTAGATCAGGCTGTGCCCCTAGGTTAATTGTGGAACCAAACTTACGAAAAAACAAACCAATGAAAAACTCTTGCATTTCATATATACAAATAAGGGACTGTGGCTCTTCCTGAAGAGCCTAGTCAAGTCAGTCAAGTCCAGTTAAACCCAGCCCTGGAGGGTTCCAGCAGGACTAAAGAAGGGTCCACTGTCATGATGCTGTTAAATTCAAGTAACATGCAGACACACAAGACAGAAAGGGAGTACAAAAGCAAAATAAGGGGCAAAAAAGCAGTACAGCAGTTAAAAATCGCCACCAATAAACGCCTAAGTACCTTTAACAAATTAACTGCCATGTGAGTTGGATTTAACTCACAGTACTTTTGAGCCCAGGGTCTCATGAGGCATATGTAACTCACACATCTCTTCACCTTGGGAGCCATGAGAACTATTTTTCAAGTTGCATATAACTCACACACAAGAAACAATAAAAAATAACAATTTTTCATTAAATTAGAAAGGATCCTTTTGTTTTCGAACTTTTCGATTTTCATAATAAAGCACCATAGTCCCGAGAAAAAAAATTTTTTTCTAGTGCGGCAATCAACGTGTTAAAACCAATTGCATTCCCTGCATATGTATACCATGAATGAAAAAAAAAAATAAAAGAAAACAAGTAAAAATTTAATTTCTAAATTAAAAAATAAATAAATAAAATAAAAAAAAAATAAAGCCAATTGCAACTAAACAAAGGTAGCCTCTAGTTAGAGAAACCTTAAATGCCATTAGGGCTCAGTTTGTAAATAACATATCACCTACCATGTGCCAGCATTGTCTTGGGCACTGAGGCTAGAAAATTAAATCCCAATCTGGATAGATTGGGAGAGCTACTGGTGCAGCAATCTCTAAAGAAAGCCAGTATTAGACAGTTACCCTGCATATGTATAAGGACAAAACCTGTATGTATTTGCTTCCAACAGACTGAAAACAAATCCCCTATCTTTTGAAGAAAGAGAAATTTACACAATTAAAGGAAGCCAAGGTTTTTTTTTAATGTGTTTTTAAAAGACAGATAATTGTCTAAAGACGATCAGAATTCATATATATATATATATATATTTTAAACTGTAAGGGCCAGCAGTGGTTCATGCCTGTAATCCCAGCATCTTGGGAAGTTGAGGTAGAAAGATCTCTTGAGCCCAGCAATTTGAGGTTGCAGTGAGCTATGATAGCGCATCTGCACTCTAGCCCAGTCAACACAGAGAGACCCTGCCTCAAAAAGATAAAAAAAGGAAGGATATAATAATGGCAAAACTCTGATTCACAGACTATTCAAGTATGCTGCTAGATAGCTTACCACATTATTTAACTTCCATCTCAACAAAATCAAAAATTCAGAATTATGTACTTAACACAAGGAAGGTCAAAAAATCCTAAGATATTGCTTCTATAATTTTTAAAAGTAGCAGAAACAGGAAGGCATGTGAAGGAATAACAGTATTAGGGAACGATAGTTGACCATATTAACAATATATATTGAGTTTGACATATATACCAAGTCTATAATTTCTTTACTGTGATTCTTTTTTAAAAAAATTTTTTTTAACTTTCTTTTTTTGTTGTTGCTAGACAGACAGGGGTTTTGCTATGTTGCCCAGGCTGGACTGTAGAGGTTATTCAAAGCTATGATCATAGTGCATTACGGCCTCACACTCTTGGGTTCAAGTGATCCTCCTGCTGAATAGCTGGGATTACAGGAGTGTGCCACGGTGCCCTGCTTGTGATTCTTAAATACCTTCTCCAAAGTAGTAGAAGGGATCATGTCTGCAAACTAGAGACCGTAGTTCACAAGCTCTGGAATAAAGACTTCAAGAGAGA
Source organism: Cheirogaleus medius (assembly GCA_008086735.1). NCBI lineage: Eukaryota > Metazoa > Chordata > Mammalia > Primates > Cheirogaleidae > Cheirogaleus > Cheirogaleus medius. The sequence goes on from VBSM01001118.1 coordinate 413,782, forward strand.
ATTCAATTTCAATATGATATCACCACTTTTTTTTTTTTTTTGAGACAGAGTCTCACTCTGTTGGTGCCGTGGTGTCAGCCTAGCTCACAGCAACCTCAAATTCCTAGGTTCAAGCAATCCTTCTGCCTCAGCGTCCTGAGTAGCTGGGACTATAGGCATGCACCACAGTGCCCGGCTAATTTTTTCTATATATTTTTAGGTGGCCAATTAATTTCTTTCTATTTTTAATAGAGACGGAGTCTTGCTCTTGCTCAGGCTGGTTTCGAACTCCTGACCTTGAGCGATCCACCCGCCTCAGCCTCCCGGAGTGCTAGGATTACAGGCATGAGCCACCGCACTGGTCGGTATCACCGCTTCTAACATTCCAAAATGCTCTCTGGGGCACTCTGAGTGAGTTGTCTAAGGACATTTAAGCACTCAAATCCACTAGATCTCAGATTTCAGACTTCATGTTTCTCATTCTCAGTTCCTCTCTTCCTCCACCACAAAGATGGACTGCCCCTCCTTATAATTCCTTATAGCACTTTGTACTTGATTCTTAAGGCACCCAACCCTCATTCACGGGCAGTAAAATCATATCTCTCTGCCTTTCCATATAAGAAGTCAAGACTCTTCCGACGTCAGCCCAGAGCTATTCAAGCAGATGATCAAAAAATGAGTGTTGACTCAATTCACCTGTAGAATCTGAGTCCCAATCTTTTCCCTCAAAGCTACTTTCAAAAACAAACTAATGGTTCCTCAAAAGAATTAAAAATAGAATTACTATATGACCCAGTAATTCTACTTCTAGTTATATACCCAAAGAAACTGAAAGCAGGCACTTGAACAGGTATTTGCATACTAATGTTCATAGCACCATTACTAATAATAGCCAAAAGGTGGCAGCAATCCAAGTGTCCATCAACAAATAAATACATAAAATGTGGTATTATAGACACAGTGGAATATTATTCAGCCTTAAAAAGGAAATTCTAACTCAGGTTACAACATGGATGAACCTTGAAGTCATTATGCTAAGTGAAATAAGCCAGACACAAAGGAAAAATACTGTCTGATTCCACTTATATAAAATACCTAGAGTAGCTAAATTCATAGAGACACAAAGGAGAAGGTGGTTGCCAGGGCTAGAGGGAGGTGGAATGGGGAGTTATTCAATGGATACAGAGTTTCAGTTTGGGAAGATGAAAAAGTTCTAAGGATGGATGGTGGTGATGGTTGCACAACGTTAATGTATTTAATGCCACTGAACTGAAAAATGTTTAAAATGGTAAATTTTGTTATGCATATTTTACCACAAATTTTTTCAAAACAGCACATTGAGACCAGGCTGGCCCACACCTGTAATTCGGGCACCTTGGGAGGCTAGGGTGGAAAGACTGCTTGAGGCCAGGAGTTCAACCAGCCTGGCAACAAAGCAAGACCTCTGCTCTACACAGTATTAAAAAACTAGCCGGGCGTGGTGGCATGTGCCCGTAGTTCCAGCTACTCGGGAGGCTGAGGCAGGAGGATCACTGGAGCTCAGGAGTTTGAGGTTGCAGTGAGCTATGATGGCACCACTGCACTCCAGCCTAGGTGACAAAGCAAGACCCTGCCTCTAAAAAAATAAAATAAAAAGCACACTGTTCTTTCTTTGTTCACTATCCATATACAGAGGCAGCTGAATGAGGGACTCCAAAATCAGACTGCTTGGGTAAAGTAAAGCTTAACAAACTCTTGTCTGGTGGAATTACCCAGAAGAGTGACAAAGCCTTGAAAAGCATTGCATTAGACCACTGAAGACCCCTGTAACTTTTTTTTTTGAAAGAGGGTCTCACTCTGTTGTTACGGCTAGAGTATAGTGGCGTCAGCATAGCTCATTGCAGCCTCAAACTCCTGGGCTCAAGTGATTCTCCTGCTTCAGCCTCCTGAGTAGCTCGGACTATAGGCATGCACCACCATGCTCAGCCAATTTTTCTATTTTTTTGTACAGATGGGGTCTCGCTGGTGCTCAGGATGGTCTCTTGACCCACTTTGGTCTCCCAAAGTGTTAGGATTACAGGCATAAGCCACAGCGCCCTGCTGACATAACCTTTTAATTCCAACTGAAATTCCCAGGTACTAACATCTGCCCTGCGTAGCTCTCCAGTATCTTGCCTATTTGCACTGATAGATGCAAAATGTAAACAGATCTATGCTTTACCAGGAATCTTATCAAATTACTACACACCTCCTTCCTTAAAAAAGGAAAAAAAAGTCTTACTGTTTAGGTTAACTATTAAAACCTTCTTAATTAAAAAATGCCAATCTCTCTAAGGTATTTAACTTGTCTCAAAACTATAGTATAAAATGCTAATATCCAGAAAGTAAGAAACATTTATGAAAACTTTCCTAATACAGCCTAACCGAGTTCTTACCTGAATCCTGAAAGCCTATGTGGAACTTCTGACCCTGGCATACCAACCAAACATTTTTAAGGGCATGAATTAGGTTCTTCTGTGTTTCCCAGCATATAGTATCACAAATGGTGAGAACAATTATGTACTGACCAAACTTTCCTCAATTGTACATCATCCTCCACTGTCTTTGCCAGCTTATAGCATCAGGAAAAACACCCAGGCTTTTAGTCTCTACACCAATTCTATTACAGCTATCATTAAAGTGCTACTGTTGCTGTTGCAACTTCCTTAGCCGAGAAGGTGGGACTAACTGTCTTCACATGAGTATATCACAGGGCACCAAACTCTCAGCCCCTACTGACCAAAGCACAAATCTAGAAATTAACTTCAGCTCAGACAACCAGAGGCTCATTCACATGTTAGACCATAAAAACACGCTGATACCATGTTTATTTTCCCATGAAAAATGTCAAAAACATTTAATTCTTTTAACAGGAAAAGACAACGTATCAAGTTAGAGGAAAAACCTCATCTAATGTGGTTATGTATACATACATTCAATCTGAAATGCCTTAAGGCCACTCCCCAATACAGGTTGGAGGGAAATACACATACAGAAGGCTACACTAGTCCACAACTTCACCCTACTCTGAAATAAAAAGGGAAGAACACTATGTTCTATAGACTATTAATAGAAGGTGGTCTAGATGGTCTAACAAATTACATCAAACAAGAAAGAGAAGACTTTTCATCTATAGTTACCTAAATCGAAACATTTCTTTGGGAAACTAAGCTTATATAGCAGAACTATCTGTACAATGAAAGCATTCAAAAATACAAGTGTCGAAGAAATTAGAATATTTTATTCAAAGTCTGAGTTTTTTTAAATCACCATCTTTAAAACAGATCCGTTTTGAAATTAAAATGTAAATCCAAACTTTCCTGTTATAAAACTTAGCCTTGTGAAGAGCAGGAGCTTCCACTGCCTTTTCATGGCTAACTGAGTTTAAAGTCCTAAGGCACCGAAACAGTCGCCAAGTTTAGTACCCACCACCCCATTGGCTCAAAGGAAGCCCCGCCCCGTACAGCCACAGTAACTGAACATCAAGGGAACTCCAGGAAAGGTTGTCCCCGGCCACAGTTCTACTCTCCGAGGGCTCCCCGCCCCTCCCCCCCACCGCCGCGGAAGCACGATCACCACTAGCAGCACACACTCCTGGCAGAGGACCTCGCGCACCTCGCCCCAAGAGTTATAACCAAGAGGGGAGTGGCGACGGCCATGCTCCCGCTCTTCTGGCCGCGCGGGCCATCCACGCCGCGCGGAGCAAAGCGGAGACGACAGCTCTGGCAGCGGGCCCGCGCCCCAGGCAGCAGGCAAGGGCGAGCCGCAGGAGTAAGTCCCGACACCTCCGCAACTCCCCGGCGGGCCCCGCCCACCCCACGGGGACATGGGCGGGGCGGACCTAAGCGCCCCGACTCGCAGCCAGACTCGACAGCGGGATTTCCCTAGCACCGCCTTACCGCCAAGGAGGCGGAAACCCAGAGCAGGGGGACGGCAAAGGGGAGTGGCATCTTCGCTCGGTATGGCCCCGCCGGCCAACCGGATCCCCGAAGGCGGAGGAACGCAGACTTCACGCCCCCTCCCTGCCGCGCCCAGCAGCCACACGCCGGAGACCCTGCAGGCGTCCCCCGCCCCAGCAGGCCGAGGCCCCGCCCGCCCGGGAGGCTGGAGGGTGGTCG
>VBSM01001118.1:423458-441283 GCA_008086735.1 Cheirogaleus medius
AAAAAAAAAAAAAAAGACTGCTATTTACTGACTTGAAATGTTTCCTCCAGCAGAACATTAGTTTACTATTCTGGGTCACTCAGCATGCTTCCCAGTTTACCTGGCTTTAAATTTAAAGTGTTTCCTTTTGTATACCAGTTGTTTGGTGACTTTTTAAGAAGTTCCTTTGTTCAAATAAAATCATATTCAGAAGCTTAATTCATAAAATAAAAACGTGGGCTTTATTTTGATTGAAGTGAGGACAGCCTGAGCCTGCATTCCTTCACCTCTCATTGCCTAACAGCCACTTAGTCCCTTCAAAGACCTCTAGTGAACCCCCATTTCTGAATGTTCTTTCATCTCAGCCACTCCCTACCTCTCAGTAGCCTGAAGATCAGTGTGTCCTTCAGGAGCTTTCCTTCCTCTACCCAGTCCCTAAATGTTGGCGGCCTCTCCTCTTCTTGTCTTCCTCATTCTTCACTTCTAACGCTCATTGCTTCTATCTAAACAAAGTTCCAATTGACATGTCCAGCCCAGAATCTGCTCTGAACAGCAGACTCCAGACTGCCACTGGCTGCTGGCCATAGAAAAGGTATTCATTAAAACTCAAAAAAGTAAGAGACCCCACAGGATGAAATGGCTGACCTTCCCTCAGCTGTGCATCCAGCCAATCTGGAGGCTTAAGACAAACTCTACAGCAGCTTAGAGAAGTGGCCAGATTCTGATGTGGGCAAGGGGTAGAAGGATGTGAGCCTGGAGTGGGGAAGTTGCACTGTGCCTTTTTTGACTCCTTTCCCTCCACATCTCACTGCCTTGCCTTCCTACTCTAGTCATCATATTCAAACCATCAGGAACCTTATTACCCTCAATTGTTGAAGGCACCACAGCTCCCAAACTCCATCCAACACTCCTAGCTAGGATTCCAGTGTAATTAGCTATGTCCATCATGGCCTTTGCGTGAAAAATATCGGTATTTAAGACTGCAGCATGCCAGATTTAGCTTAAACAGGAGGAATAATTTTATGACAGCCAAGGTGAAGGAAGGAGATTTAAATACTGTAACAGGCTTCAGAGTGCTATATTTCTATTTGTGAAGAAGACCCCAGTATTCTCTGTGGTCAGCTAGGAGCAATGCAGTCCAAAACACTTGATAGTCGCAAGTGTTGTGTGGGCAGAAACGTCCCAAGAGAAAATGTGTTCCCAGGCTGGCTGGAGCTTACACTCCTGCCTTTGGTAAGCTAATGGTGGTCTGTGAGTAGTGACCAAGGCCTGGAACAAACATAAGACCTAGATTGGGAGCTCTTGGACCCTTGCTCAGTTCATTCTTTTGACTCTGAGTCACCCTGTCTATCCTACACTGAGCAACAGGGAAGCCTTCCCTTCCCCAGGGAAGACCCTACAAGAGTGGTCTTGGAGATTACAGAGGAGACTTGACTTGTCCAGTTGGAGGCTGCATGGGAAGAGAACTGAGGGAATATAGGGAAGTGGCAGCTGCTTGAAAGAAAAGGCTTTGCAAACAAGCTACAAATGGGGAGTGCAAATGGAAGCTGACCCAACTGAAGTTGGGCCTGATAGTTCCTCCATGGGTGCCTGGACTGTCTAAGAACTAGACCCTTAGTCAGAGGACCCACAGTAGGACCATCTAGTGCAGCCCTTTCTTTTACAGAGGGAAACCAGGACTTAGATTGGATATAGTGCAAAGACCTCAAAACCACTAAAGAGCTCAGTCACTCTAGAAAAGCTTTTCAACCTGACCAATACCTCTTGGCCTCTCTCCCTCCAGGTCTCTCTGATTTACAGGAATCTATGTGTCTGATTGTTCCTAGAAATGGGAAGCATCTCTTTGAGGGCAGGAATCACATCCCTAAGGCCATGATGCTAAGTAGTACCATCTCTCAAGAACAGATCCTACTCTGTCATTTACCTGCATATTGTCACATGGAGACAATAATGGTGGGCGTCCTGGGCTGAGGATGCTGGGGCACCCTTTACCTCAGGAGTCCCATCCTAGCGCACAGGGATGGGCAGGATGAAGGAGTGATAGGAAAAAGAGAGGACCGGGGGATTATCTCTTGTGTTTGAAAAATTATATACCATGGCAATGTTAAGAGTAAGTTAGGAGGCCGGGCGCGGTGGCTCACGCCTGTAATCCTAGCACTCTGGGAGGCCGAGGTGGGCAGATCGTTTGAGCTCAGGAGTTCGAAACCAGCCTGAGCAAGAGCGAGACCCCATCTCTACTAAAAAATAGAAAGAAATTAATTGGCTAACTAAAATATAGAAAAAATTAGCCGGGCATGGTGGCACATGCCTGTAGTCCCAGCTACTTGGGAGGCTGAGGCAGAAGGATCGCCTGAGCCCAGGAGTTTGAGGTTGCTGTGAGCGAGTCTGACGCCATGGCACTCTAGCCGGGGCAGCAGAGTGAGACTGTGTCTCAAAAAAAAAAAAAAAAAGTAAGTTAGGCAAAAAAAACAGCAAAGCAGAAGCAGAATACTGCTTTAGCCCACAATGCTTTCTTCTCTCCCCTGAACACGTTTCTCTTGCTTTCTTCACTAAGTCTCCTGGGTGAGAACCTTGACTTCCTGAACAGATTCTTGGCTCCGTCTCTGCCTTCCCTTTCCTTTACCTCCTCCTTTAACACCTAGCACAGCTAAGCTAACACTGGTAAAAGCTACAAACAACAATGGCTGTGGAGGGAAAGCTACTGGTCCCTTTCTCTTTTACTGAAAATTCAGAAAACATCAATTTGATAACTCTCCACAGAGTCAGGGACACAAACTAAAAGTCAGTGGTTCCCAAACTTGGATCATCCTGTCACTCAACCACCTCCTGGGTAAGCCCGGGAATCTGCATTTTTCTGGAGCTCTGTAAGTGATTACCTCACAGATCCTCAGATATACAATGAGTAATTCATGCATAACTTTGAATTTACAGTTGGGTTACAGCCTCTTCAATAAATGACAGTTTGAAGTTACCTCCTCCAGACCTTTTATCATTAATCCCATTTCCTACCTATTCCACCAGTCCCCAACCTCTGATTTCTCAGATTTCAAATACTCTCTGATCATGTCTTGCTTGCGTGCCTCCATGAGAAGGGAGCTCATCTGGGGCAAGGTCTGGCTTAATCTTTTGCTCTACACTTCAGCTCTTAAGGTAAGAAACTCAAGAAAAATTTGTTGGCAGATCAGGAGATGGATCCTTAGGAGGAATCTCGTGTTAAGAGAAGGTACTTGGGAGTCAGATGGTCCATGTTCCTGTGTCTCAATTTTTTTCTTCTGTCCATAGCTACCTCAAAAGGTTGTAGACAGTAAAGGAGACAATACCTAGAAATTACTCTGAACAGTACCTGCACTAGAGTAAGCATCCCATATATGTTAGATGCTATGACTACCCCACTATCTGCCAGCCAGAACTGCCCCAACTCAGCAGGCCAACAGGGATGGTATGGGGAGTGGTCTTATAGGGACAAAGCTTCAGGTTCCATTTTTATAAGAGAGAAATGTAAATGACTCAAGATCTTCCCACAAAGACCAATATGCCCACATGAATAATTTCCCCCTGGGAGAATGACCCCTTTGGTACTCTGCAGACCCGAGGACCCTACATCAGGAAGTCCCAACTGGGATAATCAGTCACCAACCTTGTCGCCCTTCCGGTCCACCACATGAAACATTGGGTTCAAGACCAACCACCTGGAATTTAAGAATTGCTTATACTCTGAAAGGAGAGTTTGAAAAACCTCTAGTCTCCAAAGACAAAGCACTATCTCCATCTTTGACACGATGAAGAGATAAAAAGCTTTGTAAGGAGAACAACTTGAGCTCCAGAGCACCATAACCCTCCGAACCTCACCTATACGGAAATGGGAAAAGGGTAGACAAGGGAAAGGAAGGAGAGGATAGTATCTCACTGGATTGTTGTGAGGTTTAAATGAGGTAATGGGGGGGAAGCACCCGTCATAGAGCTTGGCACATAGCAAGAGCTCAACTGGTGTTGGGTCCCTTTGTCCAGAGCTAAGGCCATGGCCTACAGACAAGGTAGGTAGCTCTCAGAACTGAAAGTCTCAGATACTGGAGCCTTGGGTTCCTCCCTGCCTCCCCATCCCTCCCAGACCAGCTCCTAGACCCCCTCCTCACCTTCCCAGCCCCAGACTGCTAAATTGATGAAGCTAAAAGGGTTTTGATCATGTCAGTATATTTATATGTAAATACAAAACTGTATCACTGTAAGATATTGATTATGAACATTACAACTATTTTCTGAATCTGACTCAGTCCATTAATGTTAAATACAAAATGAAATGATTGTAAAAATAAGAATATACATATTCAAAGAGCTTATTACAGTATAAAATTATTGAGGTCTGATTAGCCACCAACCTCTTCTATGATGGGGGAAGGTTTAAGGGTTCCTGGAATTTTCATAGGAACGTGGAGTGCTGGGGACTCTTGATTGCATCCCTGGCACATCAGGATGGGTGAACTGGGAGCAGGTTGCAGTGGGTAGGGGACCACCTCACCCAGCCAGAGGGTTAAGCTTTTTATTGGCACAGAACCTTGAGCTTGAGCTCCAGGGTCTGGCAGGCTAGCAAGCAGGAAGAGATGGGCATCTAGGTAGACAGGGCCAAGCTGCATAAGGAAAGGAACCATCCAGCAAAAGATAAAGGGGCCGTAGCTTGTCCTCCCAGGAGGGATTCTCATAGTAGTTTCCTCTCTCACACACCTGGGCTCCCCTTCTTTCCTTTTAAGACTTTGTACCAGTTGCTTTTGGCTCTGGCTGCTCAGTGAGTTCATCTCTACCCCTTGGGTCTCTCATCCCTGGGGTAGTGAGAGGAAAGAGAGAACATGGAATCACAGTGGAGGTCTGTTCCCAAAAATGGCCAAGTAAACAGAAAAAAATCATCAGATAAGGGCAACCCATGCTGAATTAACCCAGTGTCACCACAAACCAATATCCTTGGCTCCAACATGCAGCATCTGGAGGTAAGTCATTACTTAAGGATGAGGGCCCGTGGCAGGAGCATGTAGGAGATGTGTATGTGTGTGTGTGTGTGTGTGTGTCCTGTTTCACCACTCTGCAATCTGACAACAGGAGACAGGATCCCCAACCCCAGCTACTCCAGGATAAATAGTAGGATCCGAGAAGCAAGGAGCCCTGAACTGCAACATGGAGCCCCAGGAACGTCTACAAAGGAATATCTGTGTGTATATGTATTTATAGAATACAATCACATTATCACATACAATATATATTATATACACACGTACATATGGACCCATACACATAATTGCACATACACACACACACACACACAGAATGACAGAAAAGACTGGAATACACGCCCTGTGTATAAACGTGCTTGGCACTCAGGACGATCTGTAGAATATGTAACTTGGTCAATCGAGCTCTTGGGGAGGAAGGTGAATGCTCCCCAAACCTTCCCATAAAATCCTGGCAAAGGGAAGGAGTGGGAAAGAGGAGACCTCCAGAAGGACAATGGCATTGGGAAAGGGGGAGGGAGATTCCTTCCCCACTTACCTCGGGGCCCCTGGCAAAAATCAATAGCCACAATTTGGTTTTAATAAGGCACAGTTTGATAGCAGGTGCTAGGAATTCAGAACACATTGCTGCTGGCCCTATCTAGTGGCGATTTCACCACATTTATCTAGCCAGAGGGAAGGCCGCCTTGCGTGTACACGTGTGCCAGGAGATAAGAGAAAGGTTGATCCATGGCTTCAGCATAACTGTTGGCAACCTATAGGGCCCAGCAGTGTCCAGGATAGTTTAAGGAAGGCTGGCCAGCAGGTAGGAGGCTCGTGGGAGAGTTACTGACCCTCCATGGCCAGCAGGTTGCGGCCAGAGGACACCATGCCCTCCTTCTCTGCAAACTCCAGGATGGCCTTGTAGCAAAAATAGTACTGCTCAGGGGTCTGGATGCTGAAGGCCCTCTGGGTTCTCATTCGTGACACCGTCTGGAACACATTAAGGGTGCCAAGCTCCTCCAGCTGTGCCAGGCAGATGTCCAGTGAGCAGAAGGTACCTGAAGAAGGAAGGAAGGGATCACATGTAGTTTACCTCCCCTCTCTTCCTCTCTCTACCAAATAACCCACAGAGAATTGGATGAATGTATTCAAAGGCAAGGTGCCTCATGGCAGGAGGCCAGATTGCCTTAGGCCTAAAAGAACTCGAAGAAGAGGTCATAGGGAGTGCTGAAGGCCAGAGAAATGAAATGGCCTCTTGTCTCTCCGGACATACATGGGGGTAACAGGAAGAGTGGGAAGTGACACAGGAATTTCCTGCTTCAATCTCAGACTGACAGCACTCCCACAATTAATGTCCAGAGACTCTGCAACTTTTCCACAGAGGCCTAACACAAACCTATCCTTTCCAACTTTCTCCCAAAGGGACCTCTAAACTAGCAAGGCCAATGGTTTCTGCAATGTACACCCCCTTAAAGCAAAAAGTGCAAGCTGGCTCTACGTGAAGAACACAGCGCAGGGTGAGGAGTCCCCTCAAGGAAGGTGGGAATGGGACAGAAGCAGCAGACCAGCTGAGTTCTCTGAGACACCCAAAGTAACAGTGATGACAAGGTGACAGGGTCAGAAGATAACCATGCTGATGAGGTATATAAAGTCCTAGAAGGCATGGCCTGTGAAGTATATATTCTGGCCAGCACCTAGCACTAGGGATACCAAATGGACATTAAAGAGGAATTTTTCACAGCAATTTACCACCAAGGGATCAAATGAGTTCTTTCTCCACTCATAGATATGGCTGGGAGCTTTGTTACTCCTTCCCCACCTACTTCCTCTGGAGGCTCTGTCAGACGCATTACCTGTCCTGCCAATGCCTGCGCTGCAGTGGACCACGATGGGTGGCTCAGGGCACTGCCCTTTGGAACGTCCTCCCATGCTGCTCACAGCCAGACTCTGCTGGTTTCTGACCACTCTCAAAAAGTCAATGAGGGAAGTTGCTGAGGAAGGGACGCCATAATCTGGCCAGCTCAGGAACTGAAAGTGGGTCACCTGGCGTTTCTGCCGCTCCTTAGATGAGAAAAGCAGCAAAAGTTAATGAGGTCATTTCTGCCTGCCCCGACTACCTCTTGCTTTTCAGATTCCCAATACTCTACTGTCCCTACCACCAAGGCTCCTATCTACCACTGTCACCTTTCCCAATTGCTTCTCCCAACAATTGCTTCTCTACTACAAGCCCAAAGGAAGGGTTAAATGCTTGAAAAAGGCAAAATTCCTATATTGTAGCATAAAGAATTCTTTAGTTGTAAGCTTTATTCCTATGTAATGCCACTGTTAAATTGAGATAATATGACTATATTGGCTCTAAGTTGAATTATCCTCATCCTGTTCCCAGAAAAAAGAAGCAACTTAAACCTTCCCTGGAATCCTGTCTATTCCCTCTGGAGATATTCTCTATGGTGGTGGTTCTCCCCAAGTTTCAAAAGATGAGAAAACAGAAACCTGGATTTACCTCTGTGTTGAGAATTTCTAGCGTTGTTTTCTTATAATGGTTCATGTTCTCCACACCTAGATTGGTCACTGTGAGGAAGCCAAATCGGACCCAAGAGTCTTTTTCTAAAGGCCAGTACTGGCCACACTTTCTCCTGCCGCCTTCCTCAAAGCTGAAAAGAAACAGAGCAAGGTAAGCCTTCCATTTTCACTCACCACAGCATAACCTGCTCCCCCAAAGACCTGCTGTACCCCTAGGCAGCACTGTCTTCTCTTGCATTGCTTCTAACTTACACCATTGATTCTCAGCAGAAAAGGAAGGAAGCCTCTTCATTCTAAACAGATATAACAACCGGAAAGTTGCTGCATGGACTCCTTTAGCCAATGTTTATTGAACACTTACTACATCATTTGGTCTCTTTCCTGATACCTCATGGCACTTCTCACAGAACTGGGATAAACACTGAGAGTGGACAAAGAAAAGCAGTAGAGAAAATATGATGGGTCAGAGAGAACGCTCTGGCCTGTACCTCAGCCACTGCTCTTCCCCGGTAAGGGCTGTTGGCTGATAAAGGACTGGGAAAGACACAGTTCCTGGGATGCTACTAGCAGGAGGTTTATGTAAAGGCCTAAAGTCCACCCCACCCCATCACTCTTCAGTGGCCCCAAAGTATTCCAAGGTGGTACTTCTCCCCCTACCTCCTCTCCAAATCAAGGTGGTTATAATAGTGTCCTGAGGAAGGGGACTGAGCAAACATTCTCATTTCATTCTCTTCTCATCATCTGAAATAGCTTATAATTATAATGATAATAATGGTATTAATGAAATAAATCCTTCTTTAAATTTGGGAGATTTCTAGACTAAAATTTCAAAAATATTCCTTTCAGTAAGAGCTTCCTGCCTGACCCACTATGTTTCACCTCTTTTTGTTTTCTGTTTTTCATAATTCTCCTACAGGTGGAAATATCTACAACCAGAAAAAATGGTCAAAAGTAGTAAATGGGGGAGCAAGGAGGAACTGGTACTTCAGGAACCAGGAACACTGCTTCCCTCTGGAAATAGGAGCCAGACTGACGGTGAATTGCCCCATGTTTCCGTGAATAAGGCCAGGACCTCAGAATAGGCTATAACTGGCACTGGGGCACCAGAGCCATGAATTAAAGCTTTAACAAGGCCGAGCACAGTGGCTCACGCCTGTAATCCTAGCACTCTGGGAGGCAGAGGCAGGTGGATCGCTCAAGGTCATGAGTTCGAAACCAGCCTGAGTAAGAGCGAGACCCCATCTCTACTAAAAATAAAAAGAAATTAATTGGCCAACTAAAAATATATAGAAAAAATTAGCTGGGCATGGTGGCGCATGCCTGTAGTCTCAGCTACTTGGGAGACTGAGGCAGGAGGATTGCTTGAGCCCAGGAGTTTGAGGTTGCTGTGAGCTAGGCTGATGCCACGGCACTCTAGCCCGGGCAACAGAGTGAGACTCTGTCTCAAATAAATAAATAAATAAATATTTTTTTTTAAAAAAAAGCTTTAACAAATTAGATCTATCAGTCTCTACCATACCTTGGTTGTGTCAACTCTGGATTAGCTGAGAAAAAGCTAAGATAGCTTAAAATCTTTGCCATGGCTTTCCTAATCCTCATTGTATCTTTTTTTTAATTTGTAGAGAGATAAGGTCTTACTCTGTCGTCCAGGCTGGAGTGCAATGGAGTGCTCATAGTGCACTGCGTGCAGCCTCCAACTCCTGGGCTCAAATGATCCCCCCACCTCTGCCTACAAAGTAGCTGGGCATGCCCCACCACACACGGCTAATATTTTTATTTATTTATTTATTTTTGTAGAGGTGGGATCTCACTATGTTGTACAAGCTAGCCTCAAATTCCTGGCCTCAAATAATCTTCTGGTTTTGGCCTCCCAAAGCACTTGGATTAGAGGTGTGAGCCACGGCCCCCAGCCTAATCCTCTTTGTTTCTAATAGCTAAACTCTCTCTTGAATCACCAAAGTTTACAGAGTGGGGATGGGGATCAATGGGGGAAAAATGGGATTAACTCACCGGGTGGTCATGACAATCACCAGGACTTTTTGCTCCCATACCATGAGCCAGAAATCACGATAGGTATTCTCCAAAGGGCCTGAAGTGAAAGGAGAAGACAAGGAACATGACTCTGGGAAGCACTGTGTTCTTTCTTAGGTTTTTCTGGTTTTCTCCCCAATACTAACTCCAAACCACAGATGTTAGCTCCCTGCTCATCTCTCCACGTCCCAGCTTTTCAGTGTGGTCCTTGGACCGACAGCACCAGCATCCCGAGCATCATATGGAAGAGTGTTAGAAATGCAGAATCTGCATGTTAGCAAGATCCCCAGGACAGTTGTAGGGAGGTTACTGTGTGGGAAGCACCGTCACATACGCACTTAGCCCTAATCATCAGAGATTCAGCCACCACATCCAGGCTGACAGCGTTACCTGTGTACATGTCTCTAGCTGTTTTCATCTCAGCTTCAGCCTTATAATCACAGGTTGCCCACTAAACCATTCTCCTTCTGTGTCCCATCATCTCAGAACCATTACGTAGGCAACTCAATTTCCTCCTTCGAAATTAGCTTTATCTTTCAACTTTATTATCTCTGTTAACAATATTGGCATTCTTAAGTCATTCAGTCTTAAAACATTGAGGTAAACTCTGACTTATCTATTTCCTTCATTTCCCAGAAGCTGTCAGTCACCAAATTATACAGATTTTTTTGCCTTTGAAATGTTTTTGGTTTTTATCCTTTTGCTCCTACCCTCTTCCCATCCTATTCTTCCTGCCACGAAGACCACATCATCTTTTGTCTGAGTTACTATAACACCATCTTAATTTACTTTTCTGAGTAGGTCTCTTTACCTTCCAGTCTATTTTGGATACCCTGACCAGTTTAATCTTTCTAAAAAAAATTGCTCTGTCACAATATAGACACACCATGCTCACTTCTCCCTCTATTCCTCTGCTCAAGCTGTCTCCCCCACTTCCAATGACATCCACTGTCTACCCATTTTTAAGTGCTGTCTTTTCGTGGAAGCTTTCTCTGACCACCACATTCCTATGGGACTTCTTCTCTGAGCTCTTGATGGCACAGCTGGATCTAAATAGCTTAACCATTGTGGGAATTAATGATGTCTCAGTAAACATGGTCCTGAGGACAGGGACCATGTTGTCAAGTTCTACTTTTATAGTTAGAACCTACACAGGGCTGAGCACTCCGCAAGAACTTTGAAAATATGTGTGGACCACCAACTCCCTTTCAATCAAGAAAGTAACGACTCAGGATAATTCACTGTACTTTCCCAGTGCTTTTTCCCTCTCTCCTTTCAGGGAAGCAGGGCAGTACTAAAGGTGATTTTGGCCTAGAAGTCTGCTGGTTTGTTACCATTTTTGCTAAGTCTTTTAACAAGCACTGAAATCTTATGATACTGGAATTCCCTCTTTGCTGAAACAGACACTGCCAAAACTATGCGAGGTCTTGAAAGTAAGCTAAATGTCCAAGAAGAGAAGATTAGTTAAATTATGGCATACTCATAATAACTTATATGTCTGTATCTATGTGTATGCATAGGAAAAGATCTAGGAAAATATCTATGTTGCAAAATGTTAACATTATCTCTGGATCTTAGGGTTAGAGTGAATCCAAAGCCCCTTTTCCCTTTTTTCTCCCCCAACTTTCATTTTGAACAATTTCAAACCTACAGACAAGCTGAAAGAGTAATACAATGCACTCACACATTCTTTAGCTAAAAAGCTATCATTTTGCAACATTTACTTCTCTCTATACACACATACATATTTTTCCATTTTATAGAACTATGTAAAAGTAAGTTGTAGACTAAATTATACTGTATTGTGCACTTAAAAATTTAAGAGAGTAGATCTCAAGTGTTCTTACAATTAAAAAAAATTAAAAAGTTGCAGACATCATGGTATTTCACTCCTAAATACTTGAGTATGTATTAGGAAAACAAGGATATCTTCCTATAGAACAATACCATTATCACACTGATATAATTTAACATTGATATAATGATAGCTGACACAAAGTCTCCATTTATTTTATTTTAGTTTGATAAAAACAGTGTGCCCATGTTGCTCAGGCTGGTCTTTGATTCCTGGCCTTAAGCAATCTTCCTACTTTGTAATCCCAAAGTGCTGGGATTACAGGCGTGAGCCACTGTGCCAGCCCCTCCAACTGTCCTAATAGTTTGTCTTTAATAGGTTTTTTCCTAACAACTGAGGATCCAATTACAGATCACATATTGCCTTTGGTTATCTCTTAGTCTCCTTTAATCTAGAACAGTTCGGCCGGGCGGACACAGTGGCTCATGCCTGTAATCCTAGCACTCTGGGAGGCCGAGGCAGGCGGATCACTTGAGCTCAGGAGTTCAAGACCAGCCTGAGCAAGAGTGAGACCCCATCTCTACTAAAAACAGAAAGAAATTAATTGGCCAACTAAAAATATATGGAAAAAATTAGCCGGGCGTGGTGGCGCATGCCTGTAGTCCCAGCTACTCGGGAGGCTGAGGCAGGAGGATCGCTTGAGCCCAGGAGTTTGAGGTTGCTGTGAGCTAGGCTGACACCACGGCACTCTAGCCCGGGCACACAGAGTGAGACTCTGTCTCAAAAAAAAAAAAATCTGTAACAGTTCACTGCTTTTTTTGTGTTTCATGACATTAACTGAAGAGTCTGAGCTAGTTTTCTTATAGTATGTCCCACAATCTGGACTTGTCTGGTTTGTTTCTCACATATAACACAGGTGATGTGCATTTCTCACTGCTTCACATCAGGAGGCATATATAATGTCACTTTGTCCATTATTGATGATACTAAGTTTGATTACTTCATTGGGTTGAGGAAGTATCCACCAAATCTCTTGTTTGCCATGTTCTGCAATGGTCAAAGTCCCTAAACCCACATGGTGGCCTATTTTGTCTTCCGGTGTTGTGATTTCCTCCTACCCTCTCGGAAGGTGACATGATATTCTTGAGAGGTACAGAAGCCACAGGTCAGGAGGAGTACTGGGCCCATAAGAGCGTTTACAGACACTCCATCTGAAATCCTCCTAAGGTGTAGTACTTCACTGTCAGACTTAGCACAGAATATTTATGTCAGAACATTTGTGCGAGTGCTCTGTACAGAGACCAACAAAGACCTTTAGGTCAGCAACACTCATTCCTCCATTGTACTCAGTCTCTGGGAAACCCCACTGCCATTCACAGCCTCTTACTGGACAGGAAAAGCATAGCATTGGATGGCGAGTCCTGATGCCCTACCCCCTTGGATTGGCAATTTTAAGATATAGCCCCAAAACTTGCAGGCATTAGTGTTATGTGTTTAAATCTCCAGTTTATCTCTATATAATGGGTTTACAGCCACACCTGGTACAGAAACCCTACAGCTCTCATCTGTCTTTTTCAACCACTACCAATATTTATGAAAGGTTGGGATTTAATGGGCACAAAACAACTCAAGTTAGCAATTCCTTTAAAATTTATGCCATCATCTGGCACAAGGAATCACAGGTACATGGCACAAAACCAACATGTGAGGGCTGGACCAGCTTACCTTGTGTACCAATGTAAGCATTCTTCTGCTTATAGCCATCCATGAAACTGGCATTGATGTAATCTGTCTGATGATAAAAAGGAGACATCATTTCAGCTTCACAGAATATACCATTTGGGTCATAAAATGATGTACTAGGTAAGTATAACTGAAGGTATGAATATTGCCTTGTCAAGCAGAAAGTGAGGAGTGAAAGGGTCAATTCAAAACCTCCCTCAACAAATGGCGCATGGACAACTGGATATCTAAATGCGGAATAATCAAGCTAATCCCTTCCTTACACGATAAACAAAAATGAACTCAAAATGGATCACAGAACTAATGTAAGAGATCAAAACTATAAAACTATTAAAAGAGCCCTTTTTGTTATGACAACAGGCCTGTTCCTGTCTGTGGCAAATGTATCTTGTTCTTGCTCTGTAAACCTACCTTGGCCTTCCTCAATAAACTTTCACGCTTTAAAAAAAACCTCTTAAAAGAAAGTAAAGGGGTAAATCTTCATGACCTTGGGTTAGGTAAAGCTTCTTGGATATGACATCAAAGGCACAAGTGACAAAAGAAAAGAAAAAAAATTGAGCTACATTAAAATTAAAAACTTTTGTGCTTCAAAGGACACATCAAGAAAGTTAAAAGATGGCCGGGTGCGGTGGCTCACGCCTGTAAGCCTAGCCCTCTGGGAGGCTGAGGCCGGCAGATCGCTCAAGGACAGCAGTTCGAAACCAGCCTGAGCAAGAGCGAGACCCTGTCTCTACTAAAAATAAAAAGAAATTAATTGGCCAACTAAAAATATATATAAAAAATGAGCCGGGCATGGTGGCACATGCCTGTAGTCCCAGCTACTTGGAAGGCTGAGGCAGAAGGATTGCTTGAGACCAGGAGTTTGAGGTTGCTGTGAGCTAGGCTGACGCCACGGCACTCACTCTAGCCTGGACAACAGAGTGAGACTCTGTCTCAAAAAAGAAAGTTAAAAGAATAACTCACAGAATGCATATATTTGGTAAGGAACTTGTATCTAGGATACACCAAGAACTCTTACAACTCAATAATAAAAAGATAAATAAGCCAATTTAAAAATGGGTAAAAGGCAGCTGGTCATGGTGGCTCACACCTGTAATCCCAGCACTTTGGGAGGTTGAGGCAGGAGGATTGCTTGAGCCCAGGAGTTTGAGGTTACAGTGAGCTACGATTGTGCCACCGCACTCTAGCCTGGGTGACAGCAGCAAGACTCTTTCTGGGAGTTGGGGGGTTGAGTTGATTATGTTGATGGTTGCACAACTCTGTAAATATATTAAAAACCATTGACATGTATACTTTAAATGGATGAATTGTATGGTATATGAATTAAATCTTAATAAAGTTGTTATTTACAAAAAAAAGGGTCCATTAGGACTTGGAGCACTATAGCATAGGACCAAATAAGAGGCAAGCCAAGCAACCTGAGTAGGAATATCCATCCTGTCCATCCTGCCACACACAAAAGGCACAGTGTGGATCGAGATGGAAGAAAGCTGTATCTCATACCCAGGACCCACAATGGGGCCAAACACCTATTAGACTCCATTGCTACCTGAAGTTGCTACAAAGCAACTTCCAGCCAAATTCAAAGGAGTCTCAATGAACAGTTCCTAACTCCCTCTCTTCCAGGTACTTCTGCCATCTCCTAATGTCCTCAGTCATACGTACTTCAACATCATTTTTTTATTACACCTACTCACAAGATCTCTGCCAACATCCTTTAATCCAGGTTGATAAAAGAGAAAAACTGAAACCAGGCGAGGTTGGCTCAAGCCTGTAATCCTCACTCTGGGAGGCGAGGCAGAAAAACGCTACTAAAAATAGAAGAAATCAGCCAGGCATGGTGGCGAGCATCTATATAGTCCCAGCTACTCGAGAGCCGCGGTAGAAAGATCGCTTGAGCCCAGAAGTTGGAGGTTGCAGTGAGCTATGACAACACCACTGCACTCTTGCCTGGGGAGCAGAGCGAGATTGTCTCAAAAAAGAGAAAGAAAGGGGGAGGGGAGCATGGGCAATATACATAACCGTACTATTTGTACCCCCATAATATGCTGAAATAAAAAAAAATTGTTAAAATTTTAAAAATTAAATAAATAAATAAATAAAAGAAGAGCATTCAAAAAAAAAGAGAGAAAAAAAGAAACACTGATACAGCTATAGTTTCAAGTCATAATACAACTATTAATAATTGGGAGTTGAATGGACAGAGGCAATAGAATGGATAGAGGAGGAAATGGAAGGTTACAGAAAGACAAAAGAAAAAAAGATTCAGTAGTAAACTAGGGAAAACTCATACTCTACTACTCCACTATAGAGAGGTCAGACTGACTCCTTCCTCAGCCCTGGCACCCTTTCTCCAGTGGGTCCTTATCACTTAAAGGGCAGTTTGAACTGTCAATACCCCACAGCCCCTCTCCTACTTGGAAACTTTTATTTTGACAAAATAAATAGTGGAGTAATTAGTTGAGAGTTTTCTCTTCCCACAGCAGCTAGTATTGACCTCATACTACTATGTTCTACCCTAATACAAACAATTTCACTGAACTAATAGACCACATGCAGGACACCCAGCATGCTAAAAGCCTCACTCACTCGCAACCAAGCTTCCAAATCCAGGGCCCACCACAGTCAGCCAAAGCCCATTCTCTATTCAGCCTGGCACATACAAGTGATATATCCTCTAGGACCCAAGGGAGAAGGATAGAAAAGTATGAAAGATTTACCTGGTAAATGCCAATCAACACTATTATAAAAGTAATATATAAGCTGTTACCCCAGGAGTTATCTTTATGCTTTGAAATGTTACCTCTTTAAAGATGATTTATTATTTCATTATGTTAGTAACTAAGGATATACCAGCTTTCAGCATCCTTGTCTGAAATGAGCAATTTGAGAAGAATCATAGGAAATTAAAATGAAAAATACCTCAGAGACAAAGCATAGACTTGTGGACTTTGAGGAACTGAAATAGTAGAAAGAACCAAACCAAGGGCACTATGTTATGGGCCATCACCACAGACTGAATGTTTGTGTCCTGCCCCTCTTTCATATGTAGAAATCCCAACTCCCAATCTGATGGTATTAGGAGCGGGGGGCCTTTGATAGGTGATTAGGTCATGGAGACCAGGAAGACAGAGCTCTCACAAATGGATTAGCACCCTTATAAAAAAGAAGAGTTCCAAAGAGCTCCCTTGCCCCTTCCTCCAAGTGAGGATGCAATGACAGATGGAGGTCTATGAACCAGGAAAATGGCCCTCACCAGACACGGAATCTGCCAGCACCTCGATCTTGGACTTCTCAACCTCCAAAACAGTGAGAAATAAATTTCTATTGTTTATAAGCTGCCCAGTTTATGATATTTTTGTTATAGCAGCCCCAACAGACTAAGACAGCCATGTTCAATAGAAACTGCAACTAACAGCTTTAAAATTCCAGGAGCAAATCAAGCAACCAATTCACTAATAAACCTGAATCTTACAAATAACAATGTATTGTATATTTGAAAATTGCAAAGAGAATAGATTTTAAGTGTTTTACCACACACACAAAAAAAGGTTTGTGAGGTAATACATACAACTAGCTTGATTTAGGCATTCGATAATGTATACATATTTCAAAGCATTATGTTGTACATCATAAATACATAAAATTTTGTCAATTAAAATAAATAAATGTCAAGAAACAAAATAAGAAAGAATAGCCCCAAAGGTAGAAATACCACAAAAGTATCATGTCCCTGAAGTTAAATAATTTAATGTTGGACCTGGCACGGTGGCTCACACCTGTAATCTCAACACTTTGGGGAGGCCAAGGCAGGAGGATTGCTTCAAGCCAGGAGTTCAAGACTAGCGTGGGAAATATAGTGAGACTCTGTCTCTACAAAAAAAAATTGTTACACATTAGCCAGGTATGCTAGTGCACACCTTTAGTCCTAGATACTTGGAAGGCTGAAGCATGAGGACTGATCTTGAGCCCAGGAGCTGGGGGCTGTAGTGAGCTATGATGGCACCAGTATACTCCAAACTAGGTGACAGACTGAGACCCTGTCTCAAAAAAAATAGTAACTTAATGTCAAAAAAACAAAAACCGAAACAAAACAAAGAGCCTCTGACAATGTCTATAGTAATGAAACAGGCTACAAATCAGGCAATGATATTCGGATTAACCAAAGAGTGACTAGAATGATCTCCTGGTACACTGAGATTCGCTCATTCAAAAATATTTCCTGAATGTCTAATATGTGCCAGGCACCACTCTAGGTACTAGAGATAGAGAAGGCAACAAAACAGATAAATACAGCTATCTCTGACTCCAGAGCCTCAGCTCAACCATTGTACTCCCCTCCTTTAGAACATATACTATGACAATCTCAGCAGTACCCTCAAGTGAGCCAGACTTTTAGCTAATGATCCTGTAGGAAAATTCTCTGCAAGAGTTCTGGAAAGGGCTGTGAATTCAGTTTATGTGCTTAAAACAATAGGGTCAAGAGAGAGTAAAAACATGATTATCAGGTCTTGATCCACATAGCATGTATGCCCAAATACAAGGCAATGATTTTTCTAAAAATCTTTTTAGAAATTTCTTTTTCCTCCAGAAAAAGAGGGGGGGTGATATAAGTTGTCCTTATCATGTTAAAGGGGCACTATTTTTTATCTTCTACTGCTCAAAAGAAAACAAAAAGAAGAAAATAAAAAATGAATGAGTGGATCAACAAAATGTGGTACATGTATACCATGGAGTACTATTGGGCTTTAAGAAACAATGGTGATATAGCACCT
>VBSM01001118.1:462954-473131 GCA_008086735.1 Cheirogaleus medius
GGTCTCGCTCTTGCTCAGGCTGGTTTTGAACTTCTGACCTTGAGCAATCCTCCCGCCTCAGCCTCCCTGAGTGCTAGGATTACAGGCGTGAGCCACAGCGCCTGGCCTCAAATTCAATTTTTAAAACAATATTGGAACCAAAGAAAGAAAAAGATCTGAGGTGAGGTTCTGTCTTATGTATCTTCTTATTTCTCATAACCTCCCATGATGACCTTCATGCATTCTCATGGCTGCCAATATTCAGCTCTACTTTGGTCTGAAATCTCTATTTCCAGTCCAAATTTCTTGTCTGAACTCAAGGTTCATATCCCAATTGCTCAGAGCAGTTTGGCCCCAGGGACTGGTTTCATGGAAGACAATTTTTCCACAGGGGGTGGGCAGAGCTCAGGCGGTGATACATGATGAGGAACAGCTTGGCTGTAAACACAGATGAAGCTTCACTCACTCGCCTGCTGCTCACCTCCTGCTGTAAGGCCTGGTTCCTAAGTTTCATGGAAGACAATTTTTCTTCCATGAAACTGGTGGGGGTGGGCTTAGGCAGTGATGCAAGGACCATTAGCAGGCTACAAACTGGAGTTTGGGATGGCAGGCTTGGAGGACATGTCTGTTTGGATATCCCAAAGGCATTTCAAACTTAACATGGCCAAACTGAACTCATGACCTTCTCTCCCCACACACCTGCACCCACTTCAGTGTGTCTTAAATTAGTAAATACCACCACTATTTACCCAGACACCCAAGTCAGAAACCTGAAATCCTTGACTCCTCCCTCCTCATACACCAGTCCTCACACACAGCCCTGTCCTAATGATTTTACTTCTAGAACCTGCCTACTTTTCTCCATCTCTCCTTTTTTTTTTGAGACAGAGTCTTGCTCTGTTGCCCAGGCTAGAGTGCCATGGCTTCAGCCTAGCTCACAGCAACCTCAAACTCCTGGACTCAAGCAATCCTCCTGCCTCAGCCTCCCGAGTAGCTAGGACTGACTACAGGTGTGCACCACCACGCCTGGCCCTGACATTATTCTTAATAACACTACAATCATCTCTCCCAGTAAGGACACTGCCTTCTAATTGGTCTGTCTCCAGTATAGCCCTTTTGTTCCATTCTCCAAAGCACAGTGAGAAAAAAAATCTTTCCAGAATGCAAATATGACCAAATCATTCAATTTCTTGTACCTTCAATGAACTTCTTTGCCCTTAAGGAAAAGCAGATACTCTTTGATCTGGCCTTGCCTACCTCTGCTGCTTAATCTCTTACCATGCCCCCACTCCCACTCAACATTTCTGCTCAGCTGAATTTCTTTCTTTCCACTGAGCATTTAAACTTGTTGTTCTCTCTGCCATATTCCCCCACCTGCTTGATTCCTGCTTATGTTTCAGATCTTAATTTATAAGTCATTTCCTTCAGGAAGGCTTCCTTGACCTTCCTAACAATGTGCTTCCACAGAATCCATGGGGCCCTACTGTAGCATTTCTATAATTGTTAGTGTACTCTCTTTTTCTAAATGGTAATCTCTGTAACTGGAACATGGTAGGTATACAATAAATATCTGTTGAGCAAATACTGAATGAGCTGACCCCCAAGACAGGTGTATTAGTCCTAAACTAATCCTAGTGTGTGCTTTCTTGCTTATTTATTTATTTATTCATCTATTTAGAGACAGAGTCTCACTCTGGCAATGGGACTAGACTACAGTAGTGGCATCATCATAGCTCACTGCAACCTCCAACTCCTGGGCTCAAGCAATTCTCCTGCCTCAGTCTCCCTAGTAGCTGGGACTATAGGTGTGCACCACTATGCCCAGCTAATTTTTTCTATTTTTAGTAGAGACAAAGTCTCACTCTTGCTCAGGCTGGTCTCAAACTCCTGAGTTCCAAGAGATTCTCCTACCTAGGCATCCCCAAGCGCTAGGATTACAGGTTTGAGCCACCGTACCTCGCCAAATTTTGTTAATTTAGGGGGATTTTATATCTCTTCAGAAGGATTTTCTGAACCCAAAGTAACATGCCACACAGTGTTTATCAAGGATAGTGCCAACTGAGAAAGCAAACATATGCCCCCTCAAATAATGAAAAACAAAACAAAGATCAAAAACAGTAAAATGCTAATATAGCTATATTACATAAAGTACTGTTAAGAAAATGGACCTAGCTAATACAATAGTTCTTTTCCAGAGCAAAAGCTTCCCTTCCTGAACTGTCCATTAAGATTAGCATTTATCTGAATGGCAAGTTTCTAAAATCCCCAAAGATCCTGAAAACCAGGGGAGTAAATGGAGCACGTGACCAGAGGTCAGTGAGGAGAGCTAGGACTCAAACTCTAGGAAGGGTGAACCACTATCCCGCAACCAAGATGCTGTCAGGCTATTTCCTTAGTCTCAATCATTAGAAGTGGCGTGCTGGTCTACATTCAGAACTTAAGCACATAAGGGGAGCCTTCAGGAACAGCCTTGCCCAGCATCAGCTCTCACAAGAGCTCTGGGATACTGATCCATTTTTTATCAGAATGAAGAACACGTAGAGAACCAATGTGTGTGTCAAGCATGGCAGAGAGAACAGCAATATTTAGAAAGCCCAACTGCCCCAGGTCTGGTCCACCCCCGAGCAACGTACTCTGTAGGAGTGGAATAACTCTACAGCGCGGAGCACATCAAACTTCCTGGCCATGAGGAACTTGACAGCCACGTTCCAAGAGAGCGGAGAAACATTGTACTGTACTGTCCACTTGTTAATCTCTTCAAGAAACTGCTTGGTGGCCTGTTTGACAAAGAAAGTAAGAATAATTAGTAATAGGAGAACATACTTATGAAACCAAAAAACAAGCAATCAAAAACTATCATCCTTTCCCCAAGCAAGCCTGAACCAAAAGGAAGCAAAGACAGACAAAAAAAGGCAGAAACTGGTCTGAAATCAGAAATAGTTAAAATTTATATAACTCATCCTGGAATGGCGGCTCACGCCTGTAATCCTAGAACTCTGGGGGTCAAGTGAGGAGGATAGCTTGAGCTCAGGAGTTTGAGACCAACCTGAGCAAGCGCGAGACCCTGTGTCTATTAAAAAATAGAAAAATTAGCCAAGTGCAGTGGTGCACACCTATAGTCCCAGCTACTTGGGAGGGTAAGGCAGGAGGCTCACTTGAGCCCAGAAATTTGAGCTTGCAATGAGCTATGATGACACCACTGCACTCTAGCTGGGGCAACAGGGTGAGACTTTGTCAAAAGAAAAAAGAGAGGGGGGAAAGGGAAATGGAAATGGGAAGGGGAAGGGGAAGGGGAAGGGGAAGGGGAAGGGGAAGGGGAGGGAGAAAGGAAAAAGAAAGAAAAAATTTTTTGTATAACTCAGTGAGGCTAGAAGCCAGAGCCAGGTTCAGAGAGCAGGAATTAGCACAGAGATGGACTAATGAGGGGGAAACCATGGCTCCCAAATAAGATGTAAATTACTGGCTCCAAAGCAAAAAACCAGAATTATTTTGGGTTTTGTTGTTGTTGTTGTTGTTGTTGTTTTTAAGAGGAAAAAAGGGTGGCTGGGCCCTCTGAGGGATTATTGCATAATGTACAGTGTAGTATAACAATCTCAGCTGATGCCTCTCACAAGCCAACTCGACACAGCAAAACAATCAGAAAATGGTTTTGGCACTGGAATTAGCAGAACTATTTGAGAATAGCAAAACTATTAAGGAGAATTTAACAAATCAAAGGGCAAGTGTTCTTTGCCTCGACTGGCCCCACAAAACCTCTTCATGCTTTACATGGCAGTCCAAAAAGGGGACACTAGTGCCTGGAGCGTCATTAACAGCCCCACTGCATAGGGGGGTTTGGCAGAGGGGTGGGAAATTTTTGTTTTCACTATCTGACTACAAGCTGACAAGATGCCTGTTTCTAGAACTGTTCTTACCTCTTGACTAACTCAGGTTTTATGGCTTTCTTGCCCTATTTCTCCTTACATTATAACCAATTTTCTCTATAGCCAAACTACCCTTTTGTTTCTTCATTTTAGAATGATTTGAATTGAGATTTTTTGCACACATTCTGAACTGCTAAAAGCTCTCTGCATGGCTATTCTGTCCTTTCCATTCAGAAACTTTTCTCAGCTGTTGGTTCACTATATGATCAACCTGATGAGAATTCTCAATCTTTTTTTAAGAGACACAGTGTCACTCTGTCACCCTGGCTGGAGCACACTGACATGATCACAGCTCACTGTAACCTTGACTCCTCACCTCAAGCAATCCTCCTGCCTCAGCCTCCCAAAGTGCTGAGATTACAGGTGTGAGCCACCCTACCCAGCTGAGAATTCTGAATTTTAACCATACCCCTATTCTTGATCAACCCACCGTTAAGATTTATTTATTCAGATTTATTAAGCACCTATTATTTTTTAAGCTAGTGCCTGTGCTAAGAAGTATAAGGAATACAAATTTGCTTCAAAAGGTGTAAGACCAACTTACTATGTGACTATGGACAAGATAATTTTCTCTCTTCACTAATTTTTCAACTGAAAAATAAGGGGGAAAAAAGTTAACAGCAATGACCTATTTCAGAGTCTTGGCAACAAGTCCTACCTTGAAAATACAATCCAAATTGCTACATACTATTTAAACAACCAGCAAACTAGAACTGCAGGACAGTCAGCAATACCTCAGAACATAGCACCTGATTCATCCCCCAATTTCTAGGAAAGGGCACAGTATTTTATAAGCCAGGGAAAAGTCTAAATGGCCTGACAGGCTGGATCTGAGCTTCAGAGCCTTTCAACAGAGGCAATATAACTTACACCACTAGAAAAGGAGAGAACCAGCAAAACCAATCGGGCAAAGTGTATGAAAAGATCCAAGAAATAAAGGCTATAAAGAAAAGCTTTCAGAAGATCACTTTGGCCCAGACCAGAGAAATGAGTCTGAGAGAAGACAACGGAACAAACACAGAATGCTCCCAAGAAAATAGTTTGAATTGCCTCTGTGGAGTGAGTGGCCAGCATCCGAATGAGGAAAGACGGAAGGGAGAAGTGGGCACAGAAAGATCCCATAAACAAAACTCCAACCGGTCAGGAAGGTCAACAGGAGACTTTGTAAATGGTATTTGTTTTTCAATTAATGTATTATCTTTTAAATCCAGTCCTCTTGTGGGCTTCTCTAATGTTGCCTGTACAATAAAACACCAGAATAATAGAAACATACTTTACCCACTACTTAGCTGGGTATACAATCTCAGATAAATCAATGTATAGGCAGGAGGGGTAGATCTAAATGACCAGGAAGTGATACGAACTCATCACATTCCCTCTGTTAAGGTGGCTTTTCATTTTCCATAAATAAGCCAGGCCCTAATAAGAGAAAGGCACACAGGTTTCACACATTTCCTTCAAAGTACATCGTGCCTTCCTTTTTATTAAACTCAGTTCCTCTAAGGTACTTTTTTTTTTATTTTTTTGAGACAGAGTCTCTCTGTGTTGCCCAGGCTAGAGTGCCGTGGTGTCAGCCTAGCTCACAGCAACCTCAAACTCCTGGGCTAAAGCAATCCTCCTGCCTCAGCCTCCCAAGTAGCTGGGACTATAGGCATGTGCCACCATGCCCAGCTAATTTTTTCTATTTTTAGTTGTTTGGCTAATTTTTTCTATATATAGTAGAGACGGGGTCTCGCTCTTGCTCTCCCTGGCCTCAAACTCCTGAGCTCAAACAATCCTCCCGCCTCGGCCTCCCAGAGTGCTAGGATTACAGGCATGAGCCACCTCCCTAGGCCCCTCCAAGGTTCTTGATGTCCTGTAGCTCGCAACAGCCCTTGCCTTGAGCTGACCTCTGTCCCCCTGCTGGTCAGGATGTTATTCTTGGCTTTAAGCATGGAAACAATTCCTCCTGCTTTGGCCTGACCAGGCCTTGCATTAGAAGAGTCCAGTGTACTGTAAATAGTGATGCGATATTTACAGATACAAATACACACACATATCTATCACCTGCTCTGTTCAGCCTCAGATTCATGCTCCTGCATCCCCATCCTTCTGGTGAAAGAAATGAACCTTTGAAAGGAGTGCGAAAGAATGGGCTCATCTTCAACAGCCTTCCTCTAGACAGTTAATCAGATTTCTTCCTCTGTTTACACATGGATTCAGTGTAACCACTGAGTACAGACTGATTTGTGGCCCTGCTGGTTAGCAGAAAACAAGTCCCAGCAACTTTAATGCGCAAGACACTCTTCAGAAGGAATAACCGAAATTCTTAAAATTAATATTCAGTGTATTTCCTGGCAAAAAGAAGAATGAAGGCCGGGCGCAGTGGCTCACACCTATAATCCTAGCTCTCTGGGAGGCCGAGGCTGGAGGATCACTCAAGGTCAGGAGTTCAAAACCAGCCTAAGCAAGAGCGAGACTCCGTCTCTACTAAAAATACAAAGGCTAACTAAAAATATATAGAAAAAAAAATTAGCCGGGCATGGTGGTGCATGCCTGTAGGCCCAGCTACCCGGGAGGCTGAGGCAGAAAGGATTGCTTGAGCCCAGGAGTTTGAGGTTGCTGTGAGCTAGGCTGACGCCATGGCACTCTAGCCTGGGCAACAGAGTGAGACTCTGTCTCAAAAAAAAAAAGAATGGGCCAAAAGATGAATCACAGCTTAGAAAATATTTCAGCTCAAGGTCATTGGTTTGAATCTATCTAGATTTATGAGTAATCACAAGTTATTAATACCTAGAAGCTAAGGACTGATCACAGTTCAAACAGCTGTGGTGTGAATTGATGTACAGAAAAATTTTTAGTAACATTCCCACTTACACCCTCCTCAACCAGCTTTTCAGGTAAGGGTAAGATTTGTTCCAGCACAGTTAAAAGGCTTACTGTAATTACATACTCCCACAATCATGTTTAAATAAATAAAAACAACCATGAAGATAAAGATACTAAAGAACCTGCCATAAAACAGCTGAGAAATCTGCCAATTAAGCAGGGTACACCCTGGATACCATTCACTGGTGTTGAAATAATGGTATCGGAGAGAATAAAGCCAACAACACAGTCTTCATGTTACAGCAAACTCCCAAGAGCAGCTGCAATTTTGAGATGAACATTGAGCAAGGGACTAGCCACCCAAAAGGTCAAGAAAAATGTGCTGGTGCCCTAGGTTCCACAGGTAGTAAGTACTTTAAACCCTGTGTTCTAAGACAACTTGGGAGAGAGTGAAGAGCCAGACCTATAGGAAACCTGTTCTTGAAATAAATAGAAAACTTCTGCCTCCTGAGATGTCAACCACCTAACCTCCAAGGAGTAAGTCCAGTGTGGGTTTGGGAGTCAGAAAGAACCAATCCATCCTCTTACTCACTGCTGTGTATTATTTGGACAATTGAAGCTCTTATTTCCTCATTTGGAAAGACAAGAATTGAATGAAACAATGGATGGAAAAGCATCCACTACTGTACCTAGCACGTGGTAGGGTAAGTGGATGAATGTTCATTCTCTTTTTTCTTTACTCCAGTCATTTCACAATAAAACAGAGATACAGTTTCTCAGAATCACATGAACTCTGTTGCTTCACTTTAGCCTGTACCAATTCAATCTTTCTAATCCGTTTTATCCAAAAGCATAAATTTAAATGAGAAACCTCCGATATGTATTCAACTAAAAGAAAACAGTCTCTAAAGGAGCAATTCCTCCTCATTCAAGGATCTGTGGCGATACAAAAGAAACTGAATCCAGAAGTACTGAAGCTCTACCTCCCATCTCTAAATCCTTTTGTCCCTACTTTCAGAATACTCTGGCTTCCCCAGGAATTAACATTGCCATCCTGAGCAAAAGTTCTTTTTAATAGCATCAAACAGACTAGGGGACTATTTCTCATTATAATAAAGGAACAACGCTGTGTAGGACAAACACCACCCAAAAAAATGCAGTCAGTCACCCTGTACTGAATACCTAAATAAGGAAAAGCACTCAGTGTAAGACTAAATGTCTGGCTTTTACCAAATTGAAAAAGTTAACTCTGTATTTCAGCAAATATGCTCTTTCCCCATTATTTCAGTGACAGATGCGTTAGTAACTACTTTTCCCTCATGCCTGTTTTTCCCTTTCCGTC
Source organism: Cheirogaleus medius (assembly GCA_008086735.1). Classification (NCBI taxonomy): domain Eukaryota; kingdom Metazoa; phylum Chordata; class Mammalia; order Primates; family Cheirogaleidae; genus Cheirogaleus; species Cheirogaleus medius. The sequence goes on from VBSM01001118.1 coordinate 471,007, forward strand.
ATTGTGAATTTTTGCCTTTTTACAACTATTAACCCCTCCAGACCCTATCAATTTGCTGCAGAATCTGAGCAAAGACACACTAGCCTGCTATAAGGCAGCAAGAAAAGGTTTGCTGAATTTCTAAACTGAAACTACAATTTTTCCATTAGCACTTTGTTACTATGCCAAACACTGAAATAAACCTAGTCTCTCTGAATTAATATTTATTTAATATGGTTTATCTTAAATACTTTCATTTTATCAGGAAAATATTAACTTTTCCTAAAATGTGATTTTGAAAGAGAGGATGTTTTCTTAAATGGGGTATTACTGCACTTGGGAAGGGAAAACTTTTAAGTAAATTGTCTGATTTTATGATGTTATAAAACAATGTAATAGGGCCCGGCACAGTGGCTCACAAGTGTAATCCTAGCACTCTGGGAGGTGGAGCCAGGCGGATTGTTTGAGCTCAGGAGTTCGAGACCAGCCTGAGCAAGAGTGTGACCCCATCTCCACTAAAAATAGAAAGAAATTAGCCAAACAACCAAAAATATATATGTAAAATATTAGCCTGGCATGGTGGCCCATGCCTGTAGTCCCAGCTACTCGAGAGGCTGAGGCAGGAGGATCATGAGCCCAGGAGTTTGAGGTTGCTGTGAGCCAGGCTGACGCCACGGCACTCTAGCCCGGGCAACAGAGTGAGACACTCTGTCTCAAATAAATAAATAAATAAATAACCAATGTAATAAAGGAAATATGCAAAAAAGGAAAATGTCACCCACAATCCCTTTATCCTACACAGCTATTTTAATGTTTTTAATGATTTAAAAATTAAAGTCAATGGAAAAATATTAATATATAATTTTATAAACAACCACCACAAAAAAAAATGTAAAGAAACGAAACACTTGAGGAAAGGGGAGAAGAAAGGACTATGCCAGTACATATTGTTCTAGTTCAGAGAATCACTTCCTGTCCAGCAGCCCTCCGGACTAGCAGCACTAGTGTTCCTCTTCAAGGCAACAGAACAGTAAAGCTCTAGCAACCAGTCATGCAGTCAGTCAAGCATTCACAAGTGTTTGCTGACGGCCTATTCTGTGCTAAGCATCATGGTAGCTGTTGAGAAGACACAATAAACAGAGAATAAAGACCCTATTCGGAGCAGTTGACAGTCACTTAAATATGGAAGCAAATGTATAAATAAGTAATCACCAAGTAATGTATTAAGTTATAGGACAGACCTACGAACCGAATGCTGTGGGATTCCAACTCTTTCTAGGGAAATACACAAAACAAATGTTTTTATTTTTATTTATTTAATTATTTTGAGTCAGAGTCTCACTCTGTTGCCCGGACTAGAGTGCTGTGGCGTCAGCCTCGCTCACAGCAACCTCAAACTCCTGGGCTCAAGCAATCCTACTGTCTCAGCCTCCCGAGTACCTGGGACTACTGACATGTGTCACCATGCCCGGCTAATTTTTTCTATATATATATTAGTTGTCCAGCTAATTTCTTTCTATTTTTTTAGTAGAGACGGGGGTCTCACTCTTGCTCAGGCTGGTCTCAAACTTCTGAGCTCAAGTGATCCTCCCGACCCGGCCTCCCAGAGTGCTAGGATTACAGGCGTGAGCCACCGTGCGCGGCCACAAAACAAATCTTTTTAGAGAAGTACCTTGAAGGATGAATAGGAATTTGCCAGGCACAGAAAAGCATTCTAGTCAGAGAAAACAAAATGTGTAAAGGCAGAGTCCTGAAAGAACAGAGCTTATTGGGGATACAGTATAGCTAGTGTGTCCAGTGCATATGACACAGAATGGTGGGAGATGAGCAAACAGGAAGACTGAACCAGACTGGAAATGCCCTTGTACTCTAAATTCCAGACATGATCCTATAATCATGAAAGAATCAAAAGAGATCTTTAAGCAAAGGGATGAGATGAATTTGATTCCTCTTTGCCTCCTTCACCCCAACATGACTGTTAATAGTAGGGAAGCCAGACTGGGGAAAAAAAATCTAGCAGGCCGGGCACCCTGGCTCACAACCTGTAATCCTAGCACTCTAAGAGGCCGAGGCAGGTGGATCATTTGAGCTCAGTTCGAGACCAGCCTCAGCAAGAGCGAGACCCCGTCTCTACTAAAAATAGAAA
>VBSM01001118.1:474500-488356 GCA_008086735.1 Cheirogaleus medius
AAAAAAAAAAAAAAAAGTATTTACAGCACACTCAAGTGTAGTTGATTTCTACTCCCTTTTCCTTCACTCTTTCTACACATTTGCTCTATTTCTGTGGACCAAAATTTTTAAAAAGTCAGTTGTACTTTTATTTGTATTTGATTCTGATGCTTTCCTTCAAAAAGGCAGAGAAACTATGGGGTATTTTAATGTCTCTGAATTTTTTTCTGATACCTTGCCCAGGCCTTAGCCATAAGAAATTCTACATTTCATACTTCCTAATAAATAAAACATGACCTACCACTCATTAGTTCACATATTCAAATGGGTAAACATTTCTACCTTCCTGTGGTTCTTCAATTAAGTCTTTTCTATTCTAAATACCAAGTCCTTTCAGAGAGGAGATAGCAAATGCAATTTGTTTACAAAAGATAAATCATTAATAATATGACTCCTAGCAACCTGGATAACAGTCTTTTTGGAATTCAGAACCAACTGCTTAAAATAACATCCAATACAGAACTTTTTCACAGTGAATATACAAAAACTCTTACTTTAAAAGATAACGCATATTTTCAGGTCTCTTTATTCTGGTATCTGTGTGTTGCAGAGATAGAAAATCTTTCTTTCACACATTAAGAAACCAAGTTTGTCTCCTAGAAAACTAGGAAAATTAAAAAAAAAAAAAAAAAAAGAAAGAAAGAAACCAAGTGAACTTCAAACTCAAAGCCCTACAAATCCCATCAGAAATGCCAACGCAAATACCCATGAAGAAAGGCCTAACACCCAGTCTCCATGAAACCAAATGGGAATGGTTCTGAAATCATGGGACTCTTCCATCTCTTACATCAAGCCTTGTGCAAGAACCTAACAAGAAAAAACCTAACTGCTATTAAAGGATTAACATCACACTGGGAACTGAACAACAGGAAACCTGGGCTGAAGTGAAGCTTTCCTTGGAGTCCAAAGCTTCAGGCAACACTGAAGGGCCAGAGTTAATTAAGCTATTAAACATGAAAAGCTCCTCAGTGTTAATGACTTCCTACCAGAGGAAGTAAAGGGCTAAAGTTTATCAGCACTCCACCAGCCAAGTGTGAAGGCCCTAGACTAGGAACAGCCTTGTCTCCAATACCTGACAGAGCCGAAAATGCTCTATTCCTTTTTAAAAATTCTGTCACCCTTGGCTCATGGTTCTCTTTCATACATAAGACAGCATTAGTCACATATTATAGTAAAGGCAGCAATCCAACCCCTTCATTTGTTAGAGCAAGACTTTGCCTCTCCCAGTTCACATAGCCCAGCATATGGTCCTGCAAGAAATAACAATGGTATGAGGCTGACTGGGGTTAGTAAAAAACAAAAGAAAGAAAGAAATAACAATGGTAGCAACCATTTGTGAAGCATTTAAGACATGCCAAAGAAGGAACTGTACATACATCATACTCAACAACAGCCTTGACAAGCTTAGTATTATTAACCACATAAAGAAATCAAAGGTTCCCACAGCCTAAGCAAGCCTTCCAAGGTCACTCAACTAATAAAAGGCAGAGCTGAGTTTTTGAGGTTTAAATCTAAGTCTTTTCAAATCCTTATAGTCTTTCCACTCTGCTAAGTGGCCTTGAGAAATACAGAAAACATATCACTCATCTTATTAGATAATATATATGTCAGGTATTTGTTTATACACAAAATTACTCTTGCAGGATACACAAAAAAACCTGGTAAAATCAGTTGTCTCAGAAAAGAACTAGGTGGCTGGGAGAGGTGGTGCTAAGATTAATAATTTCCATATTCCCTTTTGTACCTTAACTTGAATCTTATGATTGTATTATCTACTCAAAAAATAAAAACACCAAATGTATTAATTTTATATAACCTTTAACTAAAATACATGTAAAAGGAATTTCTGAACATAATATTTTTAAAGGTATTTTAAACTATTCCACTAAATGATAGTAAGTTTGCTGATAGTCTTCATTTCAGGGCCAAAGGGAATGAGTTAGAGAGCTCTACAACGGGGTAAAGTATAATAGCTACTTTTACAAACCCCCTAGAAAGGGATGCTCCAAAGTACTGCGCAGGAAGTGTGTCACATTCACTTTCCTGCTGGAGGCATTTGTCAATATTTTCTAAACATTAGCTGGCATCTCTCCTCTCAGGCTTAAAAACCACTCTCTAGGCAAAAGTTATCAAAGATGATGAAGAATTCCTCAAGACAACAGAGAAAATAATTCAACAAGAAAACAAGGATGGGGCGGGCCGCGGTGGCTCACATCCATAATCCTAGCACTCTGGGAGGCCAAGGTGGGAGGACCTCTTGAGCTCAGGAGTTCCAGACCAGCCTGAGCAAGAGCGAGACTCTGTCTCTATTAAAAATAGAAAAAAAATAACTGGGCAACGAAAAATAGAAAAAAAAAGATGACCCAGGCATGGCGCATCTGTAGTCCCAGCTACTTGGGAGGCTGAGATAGGAGGATCACTTGAGCCCAGGAGTTGGAGGTTGCTGTCAGCTAGGCTGATGCCATAGCACTCTAGCCCAGGTGACGGAGCAACACTCAAGAAACAAACAAAAAAGAAAACAAGGATTTAAACAATTCTACATTGTCATAGGAGAAAATTCATGCCAAGAGGTTAAGAGGCAGAATAATATAACACAGAAGAGAAACATAGGAAAAACAGAAATCTGGAGAATAAACAGGAAGCTCCTCACCCATCAGCAAGAGCAAAGTCGCCCAGGTTCCCAGAGGGAACCATGGGGAAGCTGGTCACTCTCCACGAGGAAGAACCTGAACACTGCTTGCCAACAGCTCCAAATTGCAGCTGGTTAATGAGGGGTGAACCACATAATCTGAAGAAACCTGGGAAGTCGGGAGAGGGGGCAGGGGTGGCGGGATCTAAAGAACTTGGCAGACCTAGGGGGTAGGAGAGGCCTTTTAGTAACAATTTTTATCTCTTCTTCCAATTGATAGCTGAGACTTTGGGAAAGAAAAGAGGAATGTGAGTGGCTGTCAATACAGTGGACTTGGCTTTCCAGATCATGCTGAAACATTTTTCCTCTTCCCCTTTCCCCTATTCCCAAACCTGGTGTATTCCTATTTACCCTTTTAGGTCAGCTTTAATCCTACTTCATCCTATGAATTCTTATTGCTTTCCAGCCAGACACGGACCACACAGTATGATGAAGGCTTATGTATTCTCTGTCTGCTCCTGCTACACTGTAAGGTCGGGGTCAGAAGCCACATCTTCCACACCACACCACACAGCCAACACCAAGCACAGTAGCTCCGTTCTGGTAAGTAAATATGTGAATGATGATGGGCTCTTGACCCGCTGAATGAGTGCTGTTCACAGAGAGTAGGAGGAATATGTTTGAACACTTACCGATCTGATTATGAGAACTTAAAATTAAAAATAGAGAAGGAGAAAAATTCCCAGATAAAACTGGGAAAGAATATCAGGAATAACATAAGAAGAAAAGGAATGGAAGAAGTGACTACTGAGTCATAGAGGAAAATATCTGGGAATTGAATTGCCAATATCTTTAGACATCTATAATGATACACAAAATAAAATAATTTAAAGTAAGTTTATGGATTTTATAAAATAAATAAGACATGCTCCTTGCCCATAAAAATCCAAATTTAGTGGATTTGTGAACACAGTATGCCAATGAATGGGCAAATGTCTTCAAATCTTAAGAGGGGAAGTGAAATGACAGTACATCTCAAAATGAAATTACCCAGGAGAAATCCATAAACCACTTGAGAATTTCTGAATGAGGATAAAAGAGAGAGAGAGACATGATATATAGCTTTTGGGAGTACCCATCAGACTGCTCAATAATGGAGAATATGGATTGTTTTCTTGACTCAGATCCCAAAATTGTCATGGTGGTAATGATGTTATAGAAAATAGGGGCTGGGTATGGTGGCTCACGCCTATAATCCTAGCACTCTGGGAGGCCGAGGTGGGAGGATAGTCGGCGGTCAGGAGTTCAAGACCAGCCCAAGTAAGAGCAAGACCCTGTCTCTACTAAAAATAGAAAAAATCAGCCAGGCATGGTGGCATGCATCTATAGTACCACCTACTCAGGAGGCTGGGGCAAGAGGATTGCTTGAGCCCAGGAGTTTGAGGTTGCTGTGAGCTAGGCTGATGCCACGGCACTCTAGCCCCGGTAACAGAGCAAAACTATGTTTCAAAAAAAAAAAAGAAAGAAAGAAAGAAATAGGGAACTTCAAGCACCTAGACATTTGCTGAATATCACATTTACCTTAAAAGAAAAAAGGGGAAGGGGGACAGAAAGCCTGATAAACTCTTGCTGGCAGTTTCATCTTAAAGGATGGGGGAACTACTACACTGGACTTAATCCAGATCAAGGAGAAGACTAGGCCTGGCCCGGTGGCTCATGCTGATAACCCCAGCACTCTGGGAGGCCAAGGTGGGAGGGTCGCTTGAGTCTAGGAGTTCAAGACCAACCTGAGCAACATTGGGAGACTCTGTCTCTACAGAAAATTGAAGTTAGCCAGCTGTGGCAGCACACACCTGTAGTCCTAGCTACTCAGGAGGCAAAGGCAGGAGGACCATTTGAGTCTGGGAGGTTGAGACTGCAGTGAGCTGTGATCACGCCACTGCACTATGGCCTATGTAACAGAGTGAGACCCTGTCTCTAAAAAAACAAACAAAAAAGACTAGTTGAAAAATTGAAAGAGTTTCAAAGAGATAGTAACTATGTAATCCTTGAAGGTGTGATAGCCAACAGCTAAGTGTTTTCAGAGGGAGACAGTTAAGACAAGAACAAGTCCTAGATGTAGCACCAATGATGACAGGGATTAAAGACCCAGTTCTGCCACAGTAGAATTCTAACCAGACAAGTCAAAACTCTCTGTGCCATAAAATTCCTCATCCAAAAAAGGATGAGGACACCTGACTACCTCACGTGATCAAAGAAATGGCTATCCTTAAAGTCAGGATATAAACCTTACTACACTGATTTAAATAACACCAGGATTTAACAATAGCTAGTATTTATTGGGTACTGAGTTTTAACCCCAAGTCAGACAATAAGATTTAGATGGATTATCAAGTCCTCTCAGTGGCCCTTGGAGGTTGATTTTATTATCCCCATACTATAGATGAGAAAACTAAGTTTCCAACTGTTAAGTAACTTGTCCCAAATCCCAAAATAGGAAAAGTGGTAGAGCCTAAATAACTCAGTTTCTCTGACTCTGAAAAGCCCATATTTTTATCCATTGTATTATAGCACTTTTAAAATGCAGATTTAACTAACTAAAATCTCAATCTAAAACTCTAAAGAAAAGACAGATGCTGGTATTTTTATTCTTTTTCTTTTTTCTTTTTTTTTTAAGAGAAAGGGTCTTGCTCTGTTGCCCAGGCTGGAGTGTAGCAGCGCAATCATATCTCACTGAAACCTTAAACTCCTAGGCTCAAGTGATCCTCCCACCTCAGCTTCCTGAGCAGCTGGGACTAAAGATATGTGCCACCACACCTCGCTGAAATTTTTTTGAGACTGGGGTCTTGCTATGTTGCCCAGGCTGGTCTCAAACTCCTGGCCTCAAGCAATCCTCCTGCCTGAGCCTCCCAAAGTGCTGGGATTACAGGTGTGAGCCACCATGTCCAGCCACAGATGCTGGTATTTTTAAAAGAAATCCTCAAAAGCAAGATTCTAACAATCAGTTATGCAATTATATAAATTATTCCAATTTCAAATTTAAAAAGCGAACAATCTAAAGAGACTCGTATAGTTGAAGAGTATCCTCCATAGGTGAGTAGATGTTAAAAGGACCCTCACAGATACACATATGTACAAAAAAATGAAGGACACAGTAAAAAGGTAAGAGTGGTGGTTCAAACCTACAGGGCCAAGGACTGTTAATAAAGCTAAGGATAACACAAAGAGTCCTATGAAAAATCTAGAGTAACACCTACTTCTTCCATTTCTTTATCAACAAGTACGATCTTCAATTTAAAGAGGACAAAAACAAGCCTTGTGGAAAGAGAAAACTGAATTTCAAAACAGTAGATCCCTAATTATTCCAGATCAGTTCAAGCCTCCAGACCTGACAATTATGAGAACTCTAGGAGAGCCTTGCTGAACCTCTGTTGTAGATCTTTAAAGATAAGCAAGGTGTCAAAATCTGGGGATAGGCAGATGTGGTCCAATTTCAAAGATGAGGCATCTACTGAAGGCTACAAAAGTTCCCAGACTCTGATAACTTTGACATCAATCTTTGATAAACTGCACAATTGATATTTCTTTCATGTACATACACACCTATCTCTGGCCTACGGATTCTTCTTTAAAAAGAGAGTTTTAAGCTTTTAGAAAGGGCTGTAAGCTTTTGGAATCACCAGAAGTAATTCACTGAAAACAAGTCCTTCAAGAATATAACTAGACAGAGAAATAAAGGAATGTAATATATACAAGCACTAATCAAAGTGTGGTCTGCAGGCCAGCAACACTGGCATCACCTAGGAGCTTGTTAGAACCTCAGCCTCCACCACAAACCTGCTGAATCAGAATCTGCATTTTAACAAGATCCCTAGGTAATTCTCATGCATGATAAAATCTGAAAAGCACTGATACATAGAACAGATGCATACTTCAGCAAGGCATTCAATGAAGTGTTTCATGATATCTTTGTGGACAGTAAGATGTCTTCCAATTAGTTTAGTAATTACATATGTTAATATTTGCCAAGCAAAATGTTAAGCTGTTGGTATACTTATCTCATTTAAATCTCATAATAATAACCCTTCAAAACAGGCATTATTACCTATATTCCTATATTTTACAGAATTCTTTTTTCCTTTTTTTTTTTTAGAGACAGGGTCTCACTCTGTCACCCAGGCTGGAGTGCCATGGTACAATCATAGCTCACAATCATAGCAAACTCCTGGACTCAAGGTATCCTCCCACTTCAGCCTCCCAAATAGTGAGGACTACAGGCAGACACCACCACACCCAGCTGATTTTTTTATTTTTTGTAGAGACAGGGTCTCCCTATGTTGCCCACAATGATCTCAAAACTCCTAGCCTCAGGCGATCCTCCCACCTTGGCCTCCCAAAGTACTTGGATTGCAGGGGTGAGCCACCCTGGCTGGCCTATATTTTACAGATATTAATAGTAGCAAAGATTAAACAGTACTATCTATGAAGCACTCTTCCAAGGACTCTACATATATTAACTTATTTAATCCTCATAACAACCCTTTCTTGTAAGTACTATTGTTACTCACATTTTATATATGATGAAACTGAGGTAGAGCGAGGTTAAGGAATTCACCCATAATCACACAGAAATTTGTGGTTTACAGTAGTCCCTTGGTATCATTAGAGGATTTGTTCCAGGACATACTCCCCTCAGATACCAAATCTATGGATGCTCAAGTCTGTTATATTAAAATGGCATAGTATTTGCACATAACCTACACACATATACTTTTTTTTTTTCTTTGAGACAGGATCTCACTCTGTCACCCAGGCTGGAGTGCAGTGGTGCCATCATAGCTCACTATAACCTCAAACTCCTGGCTCAAGCAATCCTCCTTCCTCAGCCTCCCAAGCAGCTGGGACTACAGACACGCCTACCTCACCCAACTAATTTTTCTTGTTTTTTGTAAAGAATAGGTTTTGCTATGTTGCCCAGGCTGGTGTCAAACTCTTGGCAGTGATCCTCCTGCCTTGACCTCCCAACTCCCATATAGTTTAAATCATTGCTAGCTCATTTACAATGCCTAGTACAACGTAAATACTATCTAAATAGTTGCTACACTGTATTTTTTAAGTTGTATTATTTGTTATTATTGTATTGTTATTATTATTATTATTGTTCTTTTCTTGAATATTTTTGACCTGCAGTTGGTTGAATCTGTGGATGCAGAACTCATGAATTCGGAGAGCCCAGCTGTAGCTCTTAACCACTACTTTCTATGATCAAGAGTGCTGCCATGGTGGGGCACAACAGCCTTGCTAGAAATAAGCAATCACACCCAAACACAGCCTTAAAAAAATCGTCAGGAAGTAGGGAGGTGGGGTAGCTTTTAAAGGAATGCCCTGGAAGGAGGGAGACAAACAGAGTAATGTTTACTGAGTGCCTATAGTGTGCTTGGCCATGAGTCAAGCACTTTACAACCACATTTTATTTGACCTTTCCAACAGGCCCATTTATAGATAATAAGACTTTTTTAATTTTTAGAGACAGGGTCTTGCCATATTGCCCAGGCTGGTCTCAAATTCATGGGCTCAGGGACTCTCCTACCAGCTTCCCAAGTAGCTGTGACTACAGGTGGGCGCCACCACACCCGCTATTAAGACATTTTAAATATGAGGAAAGAGAGGCCCAGAGAAGTTGACTTTGCCAAGTCACATTGCTTATGACAGTGCAACCAAGATTCTAAAATCAAGTCTGACTCTAAAGCCCATGCCCTTTCTATTGATTTGCTCTGCAACTCTCCCTGGCCTGGTCCTATTGCCAGGGATGGCAATGAGCACATTACAGAAGCATGAAGTCCAAACCAAGGAAGTGTATCAGACTTCATTTGTAATATAGACAATTCTTGACTTACGATGGTCCGACCTGTAATTTTTTGACTTTACATGGTGCAAAAGTCATACACATTCAGTAGACCATACTTCAAGTACCCATACAACCATTGTTTTTTACTTTCAGTACAGTATTCAATAAATTATGAGATATTCAACACTTTACTATAAAATATGATCTTTGTTAGTGATTTTGTCCAACTCTAGACTAATGAAAGTCTTCTGAGCACATTTAAAGCTCAGCTATGACTTCGGTAAATTAGGTGTATTAAATGTATTTTCAACTTATGACATTTTCAACTCAACAGATTTACTGGGATGTAACCCATTGTAAGTCGAGAAATACCTATAGTATCTTCAGTTCTGAGTGCTAAATTTGTTACCAGCAAATTAAATATGGTCCCACAAAAGACTTAGATAAGGGCAATGGGTCATGCTTACCATACAGGAGGGCCTTTAGCTAAGAAAGCAAATATACAATAAAAATAGAACACAGATCCAAAAGATCAAAACTAGATGGAACAATGGACTAGAATGTTATTCAAAAACAATAGGCTTTGGAGTCGACAGACAAGGATTTGAATACCAGGTCCTATCACTTACAGTTTAGAATCCAAGCAAGTTATTTAACTTCTTTGAGCCTTAATTTCCACATCTATAAAATGGGGGTAATACTCCACAGAACTGTTGTAAGAGGGAAGAAAAGTAATATTTGTAAAGTTCTTGAGACATAAGACAAGACTCAACAAATGGTAGTGAACATGAAATCTAACAAAACGAAATTTAAAAAGGATAAGTGTAAGTAAATTAATTTTAGAAGCACCAGATGAAACTTAACAGAATCATGTAAGAAAAGAGTTAGGGATCTTCATTGACTTGAATCTATCATTCAACAGCTTGCTAAAACTGCCAAAAATTATTGTGAATTTGGAGCACATCACAGAAGTGCAACATCCAAAACAAGGAGTCCTATCAGACTTCATTTGGAATACTGTCTGTCTTCAGTTCTGAGTGCTACACTTTAGGAGGGTCCCTGACAAATTAGAATCAGTCTAGGAAAGACCAGAATGGTAACTTTCTTTCAGATATTGAATGCTTCACAAATTTGTATGTCATCCTTGTGCAGGGGCCATGTTAATCTTCTCTGTATTGTTCCAATTTTAGTATATGTGCTGCTGAAGCGAGTACCCTTACCACTTTATTCCTGGGTCTATATCCCCTCCACTCCATATAACTGAAGCTACCTGACAACTGCTTCCATCTCTATGCCCCAATAACACATTCATTCTCATATATTCCACCCTCACACATCCCTCAGATTCACTTTTGCCCCAGTCCCAAAGTCCCAAGTGGGCCTGACAGAAGTGACTTGATGACTTCTGGTCCAAAATTCTAGGACTTGGTGCTAATCTGGCCCTGGCCTGCAGATTAGACCTGCTGCTAATCTGCACCAAATCTAACTGGCTCCCTGCTTTCTTCCTGAAACTGAAACCCAACCTTGTGCCCTAGATAACTCAACTAATCCTGAGTCTGAGTCACATACCCAAGAAATGAGAACTCTTCCTCAAAGTCCCCTTAACCCACAGCTCCATTATTCCCACAAAAAAATGCAACTGGTCAAGAGTCTACAATGGGGCAATGTCAGTCATCCCAAAGCTAATCTCAGACCTCAGCCATTTCAAACCCACTAGATGAATACTTTCAAATCCAAGGAGGCTCTCAGATTAAACTCAGGAAAAAACCTATACGTGCTCATAAAATAGTACAAGTTGAGCAGTTTATTGTACCTAAGAGGCCATTTGCAAACCTACAAAGAATGAAGCCTTGAAAAGCTGCCTACATTCTGGCCATCCTCACTACAGTGCCCCATTTTCAATTCCAAATAACTGGGCTCAGCTCCCTGGCAGGACCCAGACAGTAAAATCTGGTAACTTCCAGGTCCAGATTCTCAAGGCAACTGACGCTGGAGTAACATGAGCTTCCCTATGGAATAGCCTTGTCAAAGTTGGCAGGTTTTCCTGGGTGAATCAGAACAGCCTGTGTCTCTTTCATTCAATACTCCCTTGAGACCAAGCATCTCTCTAGGGAATGCATCTGCAGTGGACATCAGGTGTCTCAATGCCCTCTTTTCAATCATGCAGACATCCTGGTTCCACTTCTATTTCTCAAGTAGTTCCATTTCTATTTCTCAAGTGGATAGAGGCTCTGTTTTCTTCAGATAAGAGACCCCATGATAAATGCTAGTCTAAAGAATTTTGCCTTACTGTTCCTCTCCCAAGGAACAGTACAGTTCTAGTCTAGAATCAAATGATTCTGGAGCTTTCATCTAGTTCAGACTAGCTCTATTACCTAGTTCCAGACCAATTTGTAAATCCAGAAATTCCCTTCCTGAAATTCTAAACTCACTTCTAGATGGTTCCTTGACTGACACAACAGCACCCTATATATTCTCTGGATCACTAGTTCTCAAACTTTGAGCATGCATTTGGAGACTTGTTAAAATACAGATTATTGGATTCCACCTCCAGAGAACTTGAAAATTTGCATTTTTGACAAGCTCCCAGGGAATGCTGATGTTACTGGTCTGGGGAACACACTTTGAGAATCAGTGCTCTAGATCAACAGTATTTCAGATCATTCCCAGAATTATGCTGGGGGAAGTGGAGAAGAAAATGCTATGCATATGAGTCCATTTGCATCATAACATTCAGTGCTTTCTCCTACACAGAAAACTTATTCTCCTATAGAATAGATATCAAGTAGATATCACAGGGGAAATATTCAAGTGTTTAAAATAGATGACAATTCACATTCTAACAAATTATTAACACAGATACATCTTGTCACCAAGAAACTGTACTTAACGAAGAGATTCTAGGCTCAAGAGCAGCAGCCAAACTAGAAGTGGAAGTAACACCTATTCTTTCCTTTTGCTGACTAACTGTATTATTCACCAAATGAATTAAAACCTGCAAAGCGGCCAGGCTTGGTGGCTCACGCCTGTAAATCAGAGCACTCTGGGAAGCCAAGGCAGGAAGATTGCTGGAGGTCAGGAGTTCGAGAACAGTCTGAGCAAGAGCGAGACCTCCATCTCTACTAAAAATAGAAAGAAATTAGCCGGGCATGGTGGCGCATGCCTGTAGTCCCAACTACTCGGGAGGCTGAGGCAGAAGGATCGCTTGAGCCCAGGAGTTTGAGGTTGCTGTGAGCTGAGCTAACCCCACAGCACTCTAGCCTGGGCAACAGAGTGACACTCTGTCTCAAAAAAAAAAAAAAAACCTGTAAAGCATGCAGCACAGTACTTAGCCATTTTACTGTGGTAAAATACATATAACAGAATTTGAAATTTTTTCTATTAGTAAGTATGCAATTCAATGGCATTAAATACATTCACACTGTTACATAACTATCACCACTATCTATAACTCAAAATTTTTTATTACCCCCAGTAAAAACTCTGCACTCATTAAATAATAACTCCCCATCTTCCCCCAGCCCCTGATACTCTACTTTCTATCTCTATAAATCTGCCTAGTCTAGGTACCTCATGTAAGTGGAATCATTCAACATTTGTCCTCCTGTGTCGGGCTTATTTCACTAAACATAATGTTTTCAAGTTCCATCAAGGTATAGCATATATCAAAATTCCCTCCTTTTTAAGGCTGAATAATATTCCATTATATGTACATATTTCTCTATTCATCTGCCGGTGAACATTTGGCTACTTACACCTTTGGCTATTGAGAATAATGCAGCTATGAACATGGATATACAAGTATCTCTTTAAGGTCCTGCTTTCAGTTCTTTTGAATATATACTTAGGAGTGAAATTTCTGAGTCATATGGTAGTTCCATGTTTAAACATTTGAGAAACTGCCAAATTCTTTTCCATAGCAGTCACACCATTTTACATTTCCACCAGCAACACCAATACTTTTTTTTTTTTTGAGACAGAGTCTCACTTTGTTACCCGGACTAGGGTGCCATGGCGTCAGCCTAGCTCACAGCAACCTCAAACTCCTGGGCTCAAGTGATCCTCCTGCCTCAGCCTCCCAAGTAGTTGGGACTACAGGCATGTGCCACCATGCCCGGCTAATTTTTTCTATCTGGTAGAGACGGGGTCTTGCTCTTGCTCAGGCTGGTCTCGAACTCCTGAGATCAAATGATCCGCGCGCCTCCGCTTCCCAGAGTGTTAGAATTACAGGCCTGAGCCACCGCGCCCAGCCTATTACCAAAAGTTTTGACATGGATTTTTACAAATACTGTGTTTCCCCGAAAATAAGACAGGGTCTTATATTTATTTTTCCTCAGAAGACAGCCTAGGGCTTATTTTCAGGGGATGTGTTATTTTCCCCTCAAAGCCTCAGCTTGCAGCACGCACAGGATGGCCAGGACCTGACAGGGGGAGCCGACCTTGTTGGTGGGGCTGCCCGCACCTTTCCTGTCACCTCTGGGATAGTAGCTATCGCGATGGGGCAGATGAGAAGGGCTGCTTGTCTTCTTGACCACTCCGCGAGGAAATGCATGGGCTGTGCAGATGCGCTGCGTAGCCACGCCCATCACTAGGTCTTCTTTTCAGGATAGGGTTTGTATTGCGCAAATGCTTAGAAATCCTGCTAGGGCTTGTTTTATGGGTAGGTCTTATTTTCAGGGAAACAGGGTAGTTAGCAAGTGATGGAGCCATGATTTCCACATAGGTATAAGTTATTCTGCCTCCACTGCCAATGTTTCCTCTATTATACTGTATTACTTCCCATGAAGTCATTAGCCAATTTACTCACATGTCTAAGTAGGTATAAAATAGCTAACTTTGTGGGTTTTATTATTGATATATATGTATTTGGTTTTGGTCATGCTTCTTAAAATATGGTTTAAAAGGGGCAGACAGAGGAAAAGATTTGGAAAACCTTTACTCAGAACTAAATATTGCCAGCAGAAACATATCATATACTCTATGTAAGAAATTGCGATGAAATTATTCTTGGAACAAAATTTGTTCCTTAAAATAGAGTTGGAAACTCTTCATTTCAAGGTGTGGTCACAGTCACTATAAAATTTTATTTTCTTTGTATCATCTGTCTTTTGTACAAGAGAAATAACTATTCTTGGAGCCAAATATGAATAGTATTATCTCTCCAAACTATAAAAACCAAGGTGTTTTTGTGTCACTGATATATTCCCTTTTTGATATGTTTATGTGTAAATGTAAAAGCCTTTCTTATAGGGGGTGGAAATTTGGCAATGTGAAGGATAATTTCTACATATCACTGTTAACCTTCATTCTCATTATATTATTCTTTTTTTTTTTTTGGTT
>VBSM01001118.1:533969-565189 GCA_008086735.1 Cheirogaleus medius
AAAAAAAAAAAAAGAGTGGCTCCTCAGAGTCACAAAAAAACCACTCAGAACAACAGATGGAGTAAATCCAAGATGGTTGGTCTGTAAATGTGTCTGGAAACCAGCTAAAGGCCATCAAAGTGGTGGCTGCGCACCACTCAGGGGGTGGGGCTGGACTGGGACTCGAGTTGGGTGAGTAGAAATCCCATCAGTTGTATTAAGGGAGCTAATAAAGGTAAAGTGTATACAAGTGCCTAGCATTGAGCAAGCATTAAGGAAGTAGATGCTATTGATTGTTAAACCCAGTTTAGAGAAAGGATATGTGAACAGGAAAGGAAGGGTCCTAAAAGTAGCTGGAGAAAAATATTTAGGCACTAATCTTGGAGACACTGGGCTGAATGGTCTTTAGAATCCAGGCTGCCCTTATGCAGGGAACAAGGTTTCAAGGTGACTTGCTGAGAGACGTGTCACACCATTACTTCTTTCCCTCTTGGGGGCTGGCTCCAGGCTCCCTGAGCTAACCTGGTAACTTGGCTTCCTAAGGAGCAGCCCAAACTGCCTTGACTTATTGATGCAAAAATTTCAGTTCTGCTTGACAGTTATTTCTCTGTGCAGATTAATACTTGGGTTTCTGGGGTTTGTACACAAGCCTTTGTTCTGGTCATATGCCAGCTCTGCACAGGGAGTTGGATCCACTCACCGCACCAGTGAAATTGGGTTTTGGAGCCAGAGGTGTGGGAACCATGCCTTTCAAAACAGCCAAAACACCTTTAGCAGCACCACCTCATGCCAGCTCATCTGCAACAAGTAGGAAGAGTGAGAGAGAGGGAAGGGAGTTCTAGCTAGAGGGAGTAGACAAGGCTCCAGGGCATAGCCAGGAAAGGAAGTGAGGACTGAAGCCTTTGCCTCACCTTAGGCACCTGTTCCTCCAGGAAGGCTTACTTGATCCTTGCTCCACCCAGGCTGGGGTAGGTGCCCTCACATGCACTTTTCATGGCACTGGTCACTCTGGGCAGAGGTCATTTGTCTAGTTGTGACAACATATCTGAGCTTCTGGAAGGTAAGGATAATGTCTTATTTGGCTTTGTAGTCCAGGGGTGGTACAGAGTAGGTACTCAGTTAATGCTTCTTGAGTGCATGACTGACAATGAGACAGAATAGATGGATTAAGGACGGTGAACTGTAAGCCCCCAGGGCAGGAACCCCCTCCTGCCTTACTGTGCCATACTCCCCAGTGCCCAGCACAGTGCCTGGCAGAATCAGGGCCCAAAGTGTTCCAGATATGCCCCACCTGCCTCTTCTGGATCCTATCTACTGGGCCGCCTCTTTCTCCTTGCTGTTGCTGATGAGGACAGAACATCTAGAACGCCCCCGCTGCGCAAAGCAACACGAATCGGGTCGTGCTTAGGTTTGTTTCTTGTCGTTGCAGATATAGATAGGATTCCTTCTCCCTGAAGGAAGTCGCCCAGGACAGTGATGCTCCTGGTGCTGTCTGGCGAGGCGACTGGGACAGGCAGCGGCTGGTATCCCAGGACAGACTCCCGGGACGCGCAGGCTGCACTGCAGCGGCGCAGAACGATCCCAGAGCCGCGCCACGACCCCTTCCCGGCGGAGCAGTAGTGGTGGGTAGAAGGTGGGAATGGGGCGTCCGCTGCTGCGCTCCCCTCTGGCTGGCGCGTCTCTCCACGCACTCCGCTCCACGCCCCACGCCCGTCCATGGCTCTGGCGCCCCGCTTGCCGCCCCGCGCTTTGCAAACTTTCGGAGTTTCTCTCCACTTGCGTCACGGAAAAGGCAGGAGGGTGGCGCAGTCCAGGAAGCCGAGGCAGCGGAGGCTGGCGAGCTCCCCCGCGTGGCGCTCCAACCCCTGGGGGCGTGAGGTGTCTCCCGGCGAGGGCGGACAGGCTTCGGGGAGGAGGAGGCGGCGGTCTCAGGGACCAGTCCCGGAGGCTCTCGGGGCCCCGTGCTCGCGGGCCGTCTCCTCCCTCTCGCCTCCCGACTGGGTGCGAGCAAGCAGGGCGCCCGCCAGACGGAAAGGAGCGCGGAGGAGGAGGCGGGGGCCCGCCCCGGCGCCCTAGGCCCGCGGGAGGGCGGAGCCGGCCGCTCCTGCCCAGCCGGGACGCACGGAAGTGCGGCGGAGTTTGCCCAATTCTCCAGCCTGCTTTTCCTCCCTCTCTCCACCCCTCACCTCCCCTTCGGCTGCTCCCTCCTTCCTCGAGACGCCACCTCCGGATCGCCTTTTGGTTTTGGAGCTGGCTTCCCGCTGCGGCGCCCGGGCGGCGAGTGCGGGCGAGGGCAGGCTGGGGGCACAGCCCGCGGGCCACTGGCCGGCCCCCAGCGCGGCGCGGAGGACCGACGGACGCGCGGCCGGGCGCGCCATCTGCTCGCCGGAGCTCCTCTGCAAACTACTGCTGAGTGTGTGCGTGCACGCGAAGGGCGGGGCGCGGGGGTCGTGAGTCCCTGGTCCGGGGTTACTGCTTTCTGCTGGGGTTACCTTTGGACGGGGGCCCTTGGACTCGGATTGGAATTAGGCAAACAAAAGAGACCAGTCAGCGAGTGGCCAGAAGTCGCCCGAGCGCCTCGCCGCGCCCCCTCCTCCCTCCTAGGTGGGGGCTGGCCACTTGGGGGCGGGGAGAGGGCGACTGAGCGGGCGGGCGGGGGGGGGGGGCGGCTGCGCAGCCAGGGTGGAAGAGTTGGCGGCCTGTTGTGTAAGCCTCAGTCCTTGTTTTCCCGGCCTGGCTCGTTGTAAAGCCGGACACATCCACCCTTGGACTCGATTCAGGAGGCTGCTGCTTTTCTCCTTGCCCCTGTTGGGTTTTCTGGATTTTTGAAAACCCAATGGCCTAGGAGGAGGAGGAGGAAGGAGGAAGGGGCAGATCTGCAGAGGAATGTGAGAGCCTCCCAAAGCCAGAGCAGCCAAAAGGAGCTGGGAGCCAGAGGGACGGCAGAGCCCTGCTGCGTTTCTGGAATGGTGGTTTCCGAGTGATTCTCTTCTATTTTAGAACAGCGTTCCAGTGGAAAGTGTCGAATTCTTGCCCTTGCAGAGCTGGTTTCTCCAGGTCACTTGACTGTTCTTCTGAAAGTGGGAGGAAAGAGAGACTCCCCGTGACTCCCCCAGGCTGCAGAGGGAGGGAAGACGACTATGGAATGAGCCCTCCCTGCTCGGAGGCATATGTCCAGAGATGTGATAGGGCAGTTTCTGGGCCATGGACATTGCTTTGAAGAGGAGCAGGCTGGACAGCATTTGTGGGTACTGATACCCCAAGCTGGGGGCTGAGTGACTGAGCTGTGTAACAGGCATTGAGTTGCTAGTGCATTCTTGGACACCCCAGTGAGCATCCTTGGTCTGGGCAGAGCTCTCTCCTTCCCATCTTTCTCTACCACCCAGACCAGCCATGGCGCTGAAAGGCCGAGCCCTCTATGACTTCCACAGTGAGAACAAGGAGGAAATCAGCATCCAGCAGGATGAGGACCTGGTCATCTTTAGTGAGACTTCACTGGATGGATGGCTGCAGGGCCAGAACAGCCGTGGCGAGACGGGGCTATTTCCTGCCTCCTACGTGGAGATCCTCCATTCTGGCCTGAGCGCCAACCATGCTGACTGCTCCAGCAGCCTTGCAGGCTCTTTGGGCACTCAGGTGAGCTTGTACAACAGCTCCAGTGTGGCCAGCCCAGTCAGGAGTGGTGGGGGCAGTGGTTTCCTCTCAAACCAGGGCAGCTTCGAGGATGATGATGATGATGACTGGGATGACTGGGACGACGGATGCACAGTGGTGGAGGAGCCACGGGCTGGTGGGCTGGGCACCAACGGGCACCCTCCACTCAACCTCTCCTATCCTGGTGCCTACCCCAGCCAGCACATGGCCTTACGGCCCAAGCCAGCCCTGGAGCGGCAGGACAGCTTGGCATCTGCCAAGCGAGGCAGTGTGGTGGGGCGCAACCTCAACCGTTTTTCGTGTTTCGTGCGCTCTGGAGTGGAGGCCTTCATTCTGGGCGATGTGCCTATGATGGCCAAGATCGCTGAGACATACTCCATTGAAATGGGCCCTCGTGGCCCCCAGTGGAAGGCTAACCCCCACCCGTTTGCCTGCTCTGTGGAGGACCCCACCAAACAGACCAAGTTCAAGGGCATCAAAAGCTACATCTCTTACAAGCTCACACCCACTCATGCTGGCTCCCCGGTCTATCGGCGCTACAAACACTTTGACTGGCTCTATAACCGCCTGCTACACAAGTTCACTGTCATTTCGGTGCCCCACCTGCCTGAGAAGCAGGCCACAGGCCGCTTTGAGGAGGACTTCATCGAGAAGCGGAAGCGGAGGCTTATCCTCTGGATGGACCACATGACCAGCCACCCTGTGCTGTCCCAGTATGAAGGCTTCCAGCATTTCCTCAGCTGCCTGGACGACAAGCAGTGGAAGATGGGCAAACGCCGGGCAGAGAAGGACGAAATGGTGGGTGCCAGCTTCCTGCTCACCTTCCAGATCCCCACAGAGCACCAGGACCTTCAGGACGTGGAGGACCGTGTGGACACCTTCAAGGCCTTCAGCAAGAAGATGGACGACAGTGTCCTGCAGCTCAGCACGGTGGCATCAGAACTGGTACGTAAACATGTGGGGGGCTTCCGCAAGGAATTCCAGAAGCTTGGCAGTGCCTTCCAGGCCATCAGTCATGCCTTCCAGATGGACCCCCCGTTTAGCTCTGAGGCCCTCAACAGTGCCATTTCTCACACGGGCCGCACCTACGAAGCCGTAGGTGAGATGTTTGCTGAGCAGCCCAAGAATGACCTCTTCCAGATGCTCGACATGCTGTCTCTCTACCAGGGCCTGCTCTCCAACTTCCCTGACATCATCCACCTGCAGAAAGGTAAGACCCAGTGCAGGCAGGCTGAGTCTGGCTCTCTGCTGGGTGCTAGGGATACGGGGTGGCCTAACAGAACAGAGTAGCTCATCTTGTCTCTGTCTCAGTCACTCATTCACTGAGCGTGTCAAGTGTCAGCTATATGGCAGGTGCAGTTCTAGATACAGGGGTATTGTTGTGGACAGGCCTCGCTCCTGACCTTATGGAGCAAGACGTCTGCCTTCCTGTCCGCTCATTTGTTTTCTGTTTCTGCCTTGTTTACCTGTTGTGTGTGGAGCCCCTTCAAGGTGTCAGGCTGGGGTCTGGGAACACAGAGATGACCAGGTCTCCCAGGCCTTGTCCTTGAGGAGCCCACAGGCTAATGGGGGACACAGACCTAGAGCCAGATAAGGGGAGCGCAGGGTGCGGGCCTGCCTTCCACACCTTGCAAACTCACCTCCCAGCTTCGCAGCTCCAGGGCCGCGCTCCCGGCTGTGTGCCCTGTCTGTGTGGGAGGATCTCTGTCCCCATTTGCAGATGAAGGAGCTGGTGTCCATAGAAGAGTGTTGCACAGTGAGTCCGTGGCCCAGCTGGGACTGTCCTGTCCTCCTGCCACCTCCCCAGGGACGTGTCCATGTTGGCCGCCTCCCAAGCCCTGCTGTGTTTTCAGATCTTATGACCCCTTTATGGGGGAGGGACAGGATGGGCCTTTGCCTGTTACTGCTGGGGCTGTCAAGGAACTGCCAGGGAAATGACTCATCCCGGGTCACACAGGGGCACTGGGCTGGGCCAGGGGAGTGGAACTAGGGGTCCAGGGCACTGCCACATGGCCCAGCCAACTCCCACTTCCTGAGCCTGGCTTCTCTTCTTACCTGAGGAGTGAGTCAGGGGCTGACCCAGCAGGTGGCTGAGTCCTGGGCACTACAAGGAGGGCAGATGTCAGGAGAGAGGTGTGGTCCTCCCTGGGGCTGCTTGGTAACTCAGGAAGAACGTCTGCAGGGCGTGGGGCTGGCTCCCTGCCCCTTAGGCCCTGAGGTCAGGCCTGGCTTGATGGGGAGTTTTACTCTGGGTGGGACAGGAGGCAGACCTCTGGACTGAGCATGGGGGACAGAAAACATGCCCCCCCCCCGCCCCCCGACCAGGAGAGTCTGGGGCAAGCTGGCCCTGCCCTCCTCTGCCTCCTTTGGGGCTGACTTCTAGAACTCCTCCAGCTCCCATCCTCCTTTCTCCCTGTACTTTCTCCTCCTCCTCTTACTCTCTTTCTGCCCTCACCCCCCTTTTGTCCTCATCTCCACCTTTCTTCTTCCTCCTTTCAGTTTCAGGAAACACAAACCTGAGCTCTAGTCTTGGCTTTGGGGACAGAGCCCCAAGTTTGCTGTGTGTCCCTGGGAAGTGCCTTTGCCTTTCTGAACTTTAGTTTCCTAACCCATAAAGCAAGGGAAGGGGGCCCCAGTGGGTTCTCAGGCCTTCAAGGGAGGGGTGGGAGGGGACTCCCGGGAGGGTCTGGCCCAGAGGCAGAGTTATGCCTCAGACCGCTCTGGGCCAGGTAGTGGCAGCTGGGGGTGCACGGGGACGGGTGTCTCCCTGTGCGGAAGTGGGAAAGCTGGTTCAACCAGCTCCTCATTGGCTTGTTCCTGAGTGGGCAGCAGGAGGCTGGGACACAGTGATGACACAGCTGCCCCATGCAGTGCCTGGGGACCCTCAGCCAGAGCAGGGTGGAGGGCATAAAGGCAATCCCATACCCAGGGCACTCAGCACTCCCAGGCTCAGACCTGCCTTTCCGACCCTGGGGCCGGGAGACGGAGCTGGGAGAGGCCATTTCTGGGTTTCCACTGCAGGTGTTTCTGGGAGTCAGGGCGTCGACCCTAAAGCAGAGGCTGCCCCCTGCCTTCGCCTGGCACGACCCGCTGGCAGGCCAGGTCCTTTGGGGCTGCCCCTCCCAGGCCTGTGGTGTGGGGCAAACTGGGAGGGGCTGGGAATCTGGCTGAGACAGAACTGGGCGGCTTTGGGGACCACAGCCCGACAGGGGGTTGGGGAGAGGGGTCCCAAGCTGGCTCTGTGAGTAGAACCGTTCTCAGAGGAAGGAGCAGGACAGCTGGATCTTGAGTCCCCAGGATTCCATCCACCTGTCTGGACATTTGAACGGGTGGCGAGTGTGTGGGGGAGATGGTGGGAGGAGGGAGAGCGGAGGTCCAGGTGGGGTTGGGAGACCAGGATTCGGACAGACTTTGCCTCTGAGGTGACCTTGGGAGAGTCTCTGTGTTAATAAAATGGGACATGAAGCCTGGCTAGAGCTGAGGCGAGGCCCCCAGCCCAGTCTGCCCACTGGCCCAGGCCTTGGAGCCCAGTCTAGATGTCTCCTAAGAAAAGGGTAACCCTATAATTAGCTTTCCAAACTGGAGCAGTTTTAGGGGTGAAAGGGGGCGCTAGCAGTTGTTATCATGGGGCAACAAGGGGAAAGCGACTGTCCAGGACCAGCTGGGACCTATGGTCCCCACCTGAGAGCCAACAAGGGCAGGGCTTGGTCCTAAGGCTCATACAAGTGGTGAGGTCGATGCCATCGCCTCCATTGTCAGATGAGGCGCGGTGAGGTGAGACGGTGCGCCAGAGCAGGAATCTCAGCCCTGCTGTGTCTGACTCCACAGCCCAGGCTGTTTCTGCTGTGCCAGACATTTGGGGGCAGGGGCTCCTCAAGGGACAGCCAGGGCAGATGAGCCAGAAGGGGAAGGAGGAGGAGCCAGGCTTGGCGCCCCTGCGCTTGCTCGTCTAGCATCCTCTGGACTAGAGGCAGGCCCAGGACCACGGAGCATCTGTGGGCTCACAGCTTGGCCAAAGCAAAACGGCCTTGTAGGCACAGGCTCTTTCTTGGGGCACAGATGGGTCAGCCTCTGTTGGTTCTGAGCCATCATCTAACCCTCCCTCTACCTCCCCTCGTAGGCTTCTATAAACAAAGGGAATAATACTGCCATGAGCCACCACTGCTGGTGCTTGCTGTGAGCTCAGGGATAGAAAAGCAGTTTGCACACCATAGCATGTAGCATCTTGAGCTCTTTTGCTATCTCAGGTGAGGTCCTTGGTACTGTATACAGTTCAGTTAAGCCTCAACTATACCACCGGGCAGGTGCTATTATTATCCCATTTTACAGATGAGGAAACGCTAAAGCACTATACTGTTGTGAGCAGTTGTCAACAGCATCACGTCTAGTGCATCATGTCCCATTTGACACTGGGAAACCTGTAGTCCAGGCGAAAGCAGTGGCTTGCTGGAGGGGACACAGCTGGGACATCCTGCCCAGACATCCTGCCGCAAATCTGGGGTGGCTGGTAACTACCTCTAAGAGGTAGGGGCAAGATGGATTGAGCTGGGAGCTTAGACTCTATGCCTGGGACCTGGGACTCTGCAGCTACCATGTTTCCCCGAAAATAAGTCCTACCCATAAAATAAGCCCTAGCAGGATTTCTAAGCATTTGCGCAATACAAACCCTACCCCGAAAATAAGACCTAGTGATGGGCGTGGCTACGCAGCGCATCTGCACAGCCCATGCATTTCGTCGTGGAGCAGTCAAGAAGACAAGCAGCCCTTCTCATCTACCCCATCGTGACAGCTACTATCCCAGAGGTGACAGGAAAGGTGCGGGCAGCCCCACCAACAAGGTCGGCTCCCCCTGTCAGGTCCCGGCCATCCTGTGCGTGCTGCAAGCTGAGGCTTTGAGGGGAAAATAACACATCCCCTGAAAATAAGCCCTAGGCTGTCTTCTTGAGAAAAAATAAATATAAGACCCTGTCTTATTTTCAGAGAAACATGGTAGTAGGCTCCAACCCTCCTTTCCCCGCTCCTGGGACCCAGCCTGCAGGAGAACTGCTGGAGCAGACGGCCCCCTTGGGTCCTCAGCTCCTAGGTTGGGTCCTATGTGGAATGTAGGGGATGGTGGACAGGCCTGACCCCTGACTCTTGGCCTGGTGGGTGGGGTGTGTTGGTATTAGCTGGTCCTGGCCCCAGAACTGAGTCACAGGGTGGAGAAGTGACGGAGAGCAGGAGGGGGACTCCTCCTCTTTCCGACCCGGTGTGGCCTTTGCCCCCCATCCCTGGCCCCTTGTCTGTCTATGGATATATAGCAATTGCAGTAGGTTCATTCCTACTATTTGGGCCTCAGTCTTCTCATCAACAAAAGGGGCTTTTCCTTCCTCCAAGGCCATGGGCAGGAAAAACCCTTGAGCATACAGATCCACGCCCACTGTACCCCGACTTTCTCAGGCAGGTGGAATCCAGGGTAGCTCAGCGTCTCCCCCCCTCAGGGAGGTTCCTCTTGCTGAAGTTTAACTCAGTTCCTTTGTCCTGCTGTGTTCTATCTTTCCCCTTATGGTCCTTCCTATCCCTTGGGGCCTTCTTGGATCCCTGTGTCCATTGTCTGGGGGCCCCACACATATGCCTAGAGAGCCCAACATGGGCTCACTTCAGCAGAAGTGGTGTCCACCCCGCCGCCACGGAGGGCCAGGCATCCCCCCCATGGGGCAGGAAGGAGGCTGGCAGCCCTAGGCAAATCCCTGCCCCCTCAGGGCTGTAGCGGGGTGGGGGTGCAGGTTGGACAGCTGACTTCTCGGGCCTCTCCAGCTCTGAAGTTTCTTCCTGGGTCCCATCCTGGGCCTTGGGGTGATCCCCTTTCTGCTGCCCTGGGCTGGGCTGTTAGGATGGAGTAGGGGCAGTTCAGAGAAGGTGGCAGAAGGACTGGGAGTGGGCTGGGACCCGGGGACTGCACATTTCTTTTGGGTGCTGTGTGTGCAGCCCCTGAAGACTCTCTGATCTTGAGTCTATCTGCCTGAAAGGCTACTATGAGCAATTAGCCATGCACTTGCCAACTAATATGGGTGTTGCCCCTTCTGAAGACATCCAGAGTTATCTCTAGCATGCAGAGTCCTGGGCCTGGCATATATAGTAAGTACTCAATAAATGCATTTTGAATGCACCAGACAACTTGTGTGAAAGTAAAAAGAATACCATCTAGAAGGCCCTCCAGGGCCCTCCTCGAGAAGTGGAGAGCAGGGACAGGAGCTTGCTGTCTGTGTGCAGCGGATGCTTCTGAAGTGCCCAGGTGTGTGCTATCCCCACGCCACTTTCCACCTCTTAGTCTTCTTGGCACGGTGGATCCCTGGAGTCAGTGCTAGGCACAGGCATACTGCCTCCTCTTCTAGCAACTGTCCCCACTGGCTTAAAGGCAGATTAGTCAAATGCCTTTCAATTCAGAACTGAAATTCATTCACCAACTGCTTGTTGATTCATTCAGATTTTTCCAAATTTGGTCCCCTGCCCAGGTTCTTCCTCCCCCATCTGTCACCTGGTTATTACTAAAGCCTCCTCTAGGCCCCTGGGGGCTGGGGTGAGGAGGGAGCAGGGTCTATATCGGGAGACACACACACCATGTGGCCTTCGAAGTGCACTGATGGGGGTGAGGGTGGGAGTGGGAGCCAGGGGAGAGGTGAGATGGGAGAGACGTTCTGCCTGGGCGAGCTAGGGGAGGCTCCGCTGTAGAAGTAGCACCTGATCGGGCCTTGAATTGTGAGTAGGGCTCCAGTGGGGAGAAGTAGGAAGGTAGGAAAGAGCAGGGTGAGTTTGACAGACATGGGGCCAGTGTGGAATGCACGCAGGGGCCAGCTCCCAGAGGGCCTCCTGGCCAGGCAGATGGGCGTGGATCTTGATCTGCAGGCCGTGGGGAGCCAGAGAAGGTGCCAGATTAGGGGACCCTTTTGGGCACTGCAGAGAACCTCTCAGAGACTCCAAGGGTGGGGAGGCCCTGGGGGACTGTTGCAGCAGTACAGTGAAGACGGGTTGACACCTGTCAGGATCTGCTGTGCGCCAAGGCCTTTTTCCGGGTACTAGGGACACAGAGAGGATGAGGACAGGCCCTGTCCTCATTGAGTTCACAGTCCAGAGGGAGGCAGTCAGAGAAATCACAGGTGGTGAGAGCTGTGATAGAGGGAAGCCCAGGGAACCTGGGAGCATTGGGAGATACCTAATGCAGTGGGGTGCAGGGAAAGCTTCCTGGAGGAGGTGATGTTTGAGCTGAATTAGGAGCTAATGTGGGAGAGGATGAGGCCTTTGGTGGGTACGGACAGGAAAAGCCCAGTCCTGGAAATAAATATGCCTAGCAGGTCAGATGTGGACTGCTGGCAATGCTGCAGACTTGGAGGGAAGATGGTGTGTCTGGTTTGGGATGTGCCAAGGGTGAGGGTGTGGGCAACTTCCTGGCAGACACCCAGGCGGCTGGACTCTGTGGGTCTGGAGTTCAGGAATGAGGTCTGAATTGAGCTGATGAGGGTGTTGTCTGCTCGTGGGGGGGCGCAAGGAGGGGGAGGAACAAATGGAGGGGAGCCAAGCCCTAACCTGCTGTCCTCTGCTCTTCTGGGCCAGGCGCCTTCGCCAAGGTGAAGGAAAGCCAGCGCATGAGCGACGAGGGCCGCATGGTGCAGGACGAGGCAGATGGCATTCGCAGGCGCTGCCGTGTGGTGGGCTTCGCCCTGCAGGCCGAGATGAACCACTTCCACCAGCGTCGAGAGCTCGACTTCAAGCACATGATGCAGAGCTACCTGCGCCAGCAGATCCTCTTCTACCAGCGGGTGGGCCAGCAGCTGGAGAAGACCCTGCGCATGTATGACAACCTCTGACCACGTGTGTCTGGCCCCTCCCTGCCCACAGGCCCGGTCACTGAAGTGCACCCCAACCTCCCAATCTCCCTGTACCAGCAGTAGCTGGAGGGGGCAGTCACTGGTGGGTGAGGAAACAGCCTGTGGCCCCCTCCTGGGAGAAGGAGCTTTCAAGGAGCCATGGTGCCCCTTAGAGGTGGGGCACAGCGGGGGTGAGGATGGGCCGAGAACCCTCCAGGCCAAGGCCTGGACTACTGGTCAGTAAATGAAGGCCAGGCCAGGGGCCAAGCCTCCCCTAGAGCCTGCAGTACTTACTCACCTGGCCACCACCCCTGTTCCTTCAGCGGACACTGAGGCCTGCTGTGGCCCTGGGTCAGACGCTGGGCATCCAGGGCTGCGATATGCCTGCCGTTGGGGAGTCCTCAGTCAAGCAGCAGACACAGAAACAGACAGACAGTGCAGCACAACTGATGGTTCAGGCAGGGCTTCCCGGAAGCTCAGAGGGACCGCAGCATTCTGCCGGGCAGGGAAGACCCCTCAGAATAGGTGATATTCGAGCGGTATTTTGGAGAATGACAAGGACCTGCCAGACAGTAAATGGGGAGGACATTCAGGGGAGAGGAACAACTTGGCAAAGGGATGGAGGCACAGAAACTTCTCCCTCTTCTCTTCCTCACCTTTCCTGAGCAAGTTTGGTGCCTCTCCGTGGGGATTCTGGCCTTCGTGGCAGAGGGAAGGATCTTCCTTGCTCTGCAACGCTGGTGTCCCCGCTCCACCCTGTCCCCTGTAGGACAGGCTGAGGCCAGCTCTCTGCTGCGGGCCTCTGAGCCCGCATCTTTCTCTGGTTAGGGGACCATGCAGCATCCCTCCATCCCGGGGCTCAAGGTGCTGGTGGCACCTTCCTGGAGAGGACTCCCCCAAAGTTACTGTATGTCTGAGTTCACACTCCAAGCAGGCCCAGACCTCAGGCTCCCAGGGTCCTTGGCCTCCGTGGCAGGCACCATCTTCCCCAAATCCTTCCTATTGCACAGCGGGAAACCCGAGAGGAGAAAGCCGGGAGCCTGCTCACCCACTTGTCCCAGGGATTCCAGGCCCACCTGCCCACCTCACCATGGTGTGTGCCCCACTCCTGGTCGGACCGATGTTCAGGTCCCCAAGGGTTACTGCCTCCTCCCGGCCCAGGCCAGGTGTGTGTGGGGGCTGACCGGCGCGCCCCTCCCCGAACTGGGAGGTCAGGGTCTGTTCCTGGCTACTTACTGCTGCTTGAATCTTTTTCCTTTTTTCTTTCTTTTTTCTTGATAAACCTTTTACAATTAAGATAACAAAAGCATGACTCTTTCTGTTTGGATCCCTGAAGGGATGAGGTGGGGCAAATGCAGAATCCTGATTGCTCCTGGGAGTCTTTGGGCCAGATTCTGAGATCAGGGTGGGCAGAAATTTTACCATAGAGCCTCAAGAGTTGCGTGCGGGCGGCCACGCTGCTGGGAGGTGCCCCCGGCAGGAGGAGCTGGCGGCGGTGCTGCCTGCACTCCCTCCGCAGGCCTCGTCTCTGAGCAAGGAAGTGCCGCCCAGGGTTTGGGCTGCGGCTGCTTGTGATCCTGATTAGGACTGAGGGTTTTGCGAAGAAGGGACAGGCGGCTGTGCGGGGACAGTCTGGGGACAGTCTCACAGACTGGTGGCTCCTCTGCCCCGGGAGCCATGTCCTGGAAAGCCGTGGTCCAGGGCAGGGGGGACTCAGAAACTGTCTTTCCCCCAAACTGTTCTGGGTGTGCAGCCGCGCCGCGGTGCCCTTGGCGGCCCTAGCCAGGATAAACGTTCTGCTCATCCCCAGAAGAGAGGAGAGCACCGGCTGACATACTGTTCTCTTTCGGAGGCAGTGGGACGTGGTGGAGGAAAGGCCTCCGGTCCCGCCCGTCAGGGAGGCCTCTGGCCAGGCTAGGGGCGGGCGCTGGTGGCAGGGAGACAGGGAAGGGCCAGCAGGTGGCGGGCAGGGCTCCCCGATCAAGGAAAAGCATCCTCCGAGAAACTTCTGGAATGGGTCCCCCTGGCTCTGGGTCAACATTAGGTCAGATTGGGGACTTTCTGAGGAATTTTCCCCACCCTCCTCCCTTCCCTCCTTCCTTCATTTTCCAACCCATCCGGGAAACTTCTCGCCCTTAACCTCTTCTCAGCCTCCATGAGGCCTTCTGCTGAGGGGGCTCTGAGCACGGGGTGGGGGCTCTGAGCACGGGGTGGGGACTCCTTCTCAGGCCAGTCTGGGCAGGGCTGCCGGGAATGCCCCTCAGCCCACAGTGCCTGGAAAGTCCCCTGCTCATGCTTCCTGCCCTGGGAACAGTGTTGCCCTCCTGTGTCCCTTCTTTGAGAGGGGGCCACCCCCCTACAGCTCTCATCCTCAGGGTGAGGCAGTCGGTCCAACACTTTTCTCGGGGGGCTTGGATCTAGGAGAAGAATCAGAAAGTGAATCTTGGGATGGGGCCAGGCCTGCTCTGGGCACTCTGAGGCCTCCAGGCTAGGGCAGGTGTGGGGGGTGGGCGTGAGGACATCACGCCTCTCTGCCCTCCCATTTCTTTATATCTCTGTGTGGATTGGGGTGTCGGGAGAGTTTGGGATTGTCTGGGCTGGCTGAACCCCTCTCAGGAAGGGACTGGGGGCCCAGTGTGAGGGCATCTTGGTGGTGGCAGGGCCTGCTGGCTGGCCTCATCACATGCCAGGCAGATGTTCAGACTGAGCTGGGCCCAGCTGCCTCCAGTTCCCTCCCTCACTTTGCTCAGAGGGAGGTGGAAAACAAGGCTTCTCTTTCTGCCCTGGGCAGCTACCAGGACCCGGCGGTGGGGGACCCCTGGTCCTCAGTCTTGGCCCAGCCCAGGAAAAGGAGTCTGCTTTGTGGCCACAGGTGGGGGCTGGGGATGGAGGCAGACCTCAGATCCTGCGTCCCATCACCCCCTGGACACAGGAGGGCAGTGAACTGCTGTGCCACGGCTGTGCCGCTGGCTGAAGCACAGCCAGGCCTGGGGGAGACAGGTGGCCGAGTAGCCCCAGCTCAGCACCAGCACCCATTTGGTGACAGAGCTACATGTCGTCCACACACCCACAGAACCCCAGAGATAACCCCAGAGACACAACCACACGTGGTTTCACAGGCGTGTAGGCCACACTTGCATGCTCGTGTGCTCACACAGTTGTACTCCAGCCACCCTGCCGCCCATCATGACACATTCATGGCCACGCCAGCCACTTCCACATGTGTCACCATCCATTCACAGCATCAGTTTCAGCTGCTTTGTCACACAGCCACGCCACAGTCCTATGCACACGGTCATGGCCATACATTCAGGCATATATAGGCACAAAGTCACACATGTACATAGCAAAATTGTCACAAGTTTGTGCCTGGACCACACCTGTACCATCTCCCAGGCCCCTAGCCCAGCTCATCAGAGATCCAGGAGGAGAGCTTTGGGGATAAGCAGCCCTGGGAGGAGTGTCCCCAAGGGGGAGTACAGCAAGTCACAAGTACCACATGCAGGCACAAACCCCTGAGAGGTCTGGGTGTGCAGTTGGGACGATCAGACACGTCCAAGTTCAACTCCATTGCACAGACGGGACTTGAGGCCCGGTGAGCAGTGGTGGCCGGCTGGCCCCCACCCAGAGGGCTGGGGGTCCTTCGGGACCAGAGCCGAGCTCTGAGCAGGTTCTGTAGCCTGGCCCTACCCACTCCTGAGCCAATCCCCAGGGCCAGGCTGCCTCTGAAGCCCCTGGATGACCCATCCAACAAAGCTCCAGATATCACCCATCTGTGAAGCCAGAGCCCAGCTGCAGCGTCCACGGGAGCAGGAGCCAGGATGCAGTGGGCAGGGCCTGGGCCTGGGCGGGAGGAACATTCCTGCACCATCTCCTCCCCAAGCATGTGAGGACTGGGCCCGCCCTGCCCGCTGACTCAGGCCTCTGGGAGCCAAGCCCACCCAGCTCCCCTGCCCACCCCAAGCTGCTTCCCCCCCAGTCCTGCCCCGCTTCCTCTCGCCACCGGCCGAGGCAGGAGGAGACAGTGAGCCCCGGCAAGAAGACCGGGGGAAAAAAATCAAACCTCGCCTCCCCCAGACAGAGCTCAGAAGGGCTGATTGTGAAACCCAGCTCTGGGGTTCAACACAGTTTAACACAGACCCTTTTTGGTTTGGTTTTGTTAGTCAAACCCCACGGCAGTGCAGTCTTTATTTTATTTATTTTTTTAAAATTTTTTTTCTATATGTTTTTAATTGTCCAATAAATTTCTTTCTATTTTTAGTAGAGACGAGGTCTCGCTCTTGCTTAGGTTGATTTCAAACTCCTGACCTTGAGCAATCCTCCCGCCTCGGCCTCCCAGAGTGCTAGGATTACAGGTGTGAGCCACCGTTCCCTGCCAGTGTAGTCTTTAAAAAGCAGTGATCACATAGCTATGGCCTCCGCGGTCTGCACAGCAGCCCTGGTAGGCGCCATTATTCCACATCAGACAGACTGAGACTTGGCCCAAGGGGAGATGGGACCTGCCCAGGGTCACACAGTGAGGCTGTGGCAGGGCTAGATTTGAACCCAGCTCTCTGCTTTCACTCCTTAATTAAAGTCATGTTGACTCATTTGGGCCCAAAGGAAGAGGCAGCAGCAGAGCTCCACTCGAGAGGTGTGACAGATCAGGAAGGAGGCTGGAGACCCCAAGTGCTGACGTGTGAGGGGTGTTTAGGGGTAGGGTGAGTGCCCCCAGCCCGCAGAGACACAGAGTTTGAAGACAGCATTGCAAGGCGGCTACAGTGACTCAGGGACTCCATTTACAGAGGAACGTGTGAGGAGCATGACTTCACTTTCCTATATCTGACCTGAACTTCTCTTTTGCTCCTCCGTTCTCCCGGATGACAGAAAAGTAATCTCAAATTTCTTTGGGGACCCTCCTTTCCTGAGGAATGCATATACGTTTTGAGGATGACACATTGGAAGACCCTGGGCAGGCCCCCAGCACTATGAATTTTAGAGGCTGAATCCCACGCCCCAGCACACCTGTTAAAATTTGTCTGCATTCTGCATTAAAGGGTTCAGTTTATGACTTGACAATGTAGCTCTTGTCTTGCAGATATTTAATTAAACTTATTAATTTTGATTTTGCCTTTTTCTTTTCCTTTTTTGCCTTTTCTTTTGGTGCTCTGCTCGTCTGTGCTCCCACCCAGCTGCAGACGTCATTATGGGTTGGTTCTTGCAGAGCTCCTGGACCCTGGCATTGGGCCTGGGCTGCCCGCCATGGCTGTGGTCAGTGCTGGGCCCCCCGGTCATCTCCTGCCTCCTGCCTTCCCACTGCCTGCTCCCCTAGTGCCCGTCCTGAGGCTCTGTGGGTCTGGCATTTTCTTTGCTCTCGGGCACTCAGGGCTCCCTCCATTGCCCAAGGGGCTGGCAAAGGTCCCTTCTGTGGCCTGTAGTCACCCCCCCAGCCCATGATCATCATCCTACAGCCCCCACCTCACAGGGAGCTCTGGGGTGCTGCTTAGACATCCCGTGCAACCCTTTATCACTTGGGGTCTGGCTGCCTCCTTGGGGTCCTACCTGGGAAGGGTGTGTGAGTCCCACTGCTCTGGGTCTCCCGCCCTCTCTGGGGCTTCTGCCCTCTCACAGTGCAGGGCAGCGCCATGATGGACACTGGGTGGTCATTATTTTACCACCATCCTGTGTGCAAGAGATTATCAACATCATTTTACAGACAAGGAAATGGGGCCAGCGAGGGAGGTGCCGGATGTCCAGGCCTGGGCCACCTGTGCGAGAGGCCAGTGGCCGATGCTGGGCTACGAGCCGGAGGCTGGCTGAAGCTGAGGGCACCTGGAGCCTCTTCTGGACCGAGCGGAACTCTGTGCTGGCATTTGGCAGGTGTGCTCTGGGGTTAAGGGAGGAGTATGAGGCCCCTCATACAACCCTGCTGCCCCACAGAGGGCAGCAGGCCCTGGCTCCTTTCCCTCCGCCACCCAGAGGCAGGACTGTGGGGTGGCTGAGCGAAGTGCAAATCCTGCCCGATGTGTCCTTGCTGTAGGGACATTTCTTAACTGCCCCTGCTTCGACTTCTCCGTTGATAACATGGAATTCCAGATGGCTGTTAGAAGGTTACGTGAGGAAAACGCGTCCGCTGGGCTTGCACAGCAGGCAAGGAGTAGCTGGGGTTATCAGCCTCTGAGCAGAGCCAGAGCAGCCCTGGGGAGAGGCCGGGCCAAGGATATTGGTACCCCACTTCATAGATTAGAA
Source organism: Cheirogaleus medius (assembly GCA_008086735.1). Classification (NCBI taxonomy): domain Eukaryota; kingdom Metazoa; phylum Chordata; class Mammalia; order Primates; family Cheirogaleidae; genus Cheirogaleus; species Cheirogaleus medius. The sequence continues at coordinate 551,675 of VBSM01001118.1, forward strand.
AACTGGTGGGGTGACCCTTTAAGGCCACACAGTGGGTAGATGGCAGGGCTGGGCTGGAAGAGTCCCTAACCTCCTCCAGGCCTCGAGCTTTGCCCTGGGTTGCTACACTGTCTCCATTGGGAGCAGACTCCTTGGGGCTTCCCAGCTGTCATGGTATTTGTCAGTCTAGGGCAGGGGGCGTCCACTGTGTCCCTGGCAGTCACATACACCAGTGCATATAGGACAGCATGGCCCAAGAGTTAGGAAACCCAATCTGAGACGCCAGGCCTCCCATGGACTGATTCACTGCATGACCTCAGACAAGGTCATCACTCGGTCTCAGTGTCCCCCAACGTCATTCAAGTGAGGGCTGCCATGATTTCGCAAGGCCACACGTTCACAAGTGTGGACACTGTCGCTGCCCTGGTTGGGCTGTGTTCTCAAAGCCACAGAGACCAGCCAGGCAGGTATGGGCCTAAGTACACAACAGCTACCATTTTTTCAGTCCTACTATGTGCTGGGTCTGGGCTAATTGCCTACCGCGAATTGCCTTATTGCCTGTAACTTTCTGGAAGGTCAGAACTCCTGCTGGACATTTTGCAGCAGATGGTGGCTCAGAGGCAATGAGCCCTGAGAGACTGTGCAGCTGCCGCGTGGCAGCCCCAGGCAGAGGCCCCCTGCACACGCCTGCCCTTTCCACTGCGCCAGGCTGCCTCAAAGGCTGCTGGGCTGGGCAGGGCTGGGCCACTGTCCTGCCGCAGTGTGAGCGAAGGGGTGCTGGGAATTGAGGGCAGTGGGGACACAGGTGGCGGGTATAGCGTAGAGGGGGCCGTGTGCCTTCAAGTCAGCAGGTGACAGGGCAGAGGGCTTGGCCCACAGAGAGCGCCGAGTCAATATTTGTGGAGTGATATGTTCTGTAGGGCCTCAGGCTTGGGTGTGGAGCAGGATCTGGTCACGAAGGAGGGGCGTGCGCGTCCCCGTGGTGGTGCTTGGTGCCTGCAGGCACTCGGCCACACGAGCTTCTCCCAGTGCTCCCCGCCTGGGAAAGGCACCCCCACCCCGAAGCTCGGGCTCGGCCTTGGAATCACGCCTGGCTCCTCTCTTTCTCTCCTGCTCCACATCCTACCCATGAGCGAAGCCTTGTTAGCACCTCGAAAGAGACCCCAAATCTGACACTCTCACCACCTTACCACCTGGGTCCCAACTGTTAGGTTTGCCTGGGCTATTGCAGTAGCCTCCAAGCTGCTCTTCTGCTCCCTGATGGTCTAACAGGAGCCAGGGGGGCCTTATTTTATTTTTTTTCTTGAGACAGAGTCTCACTCTGTTGCCCGGGCTAGAGTGCCGTGGCATCAGCCTCGCTCACAGCAACCTCAAACTCCTGGGCTCAAGTGGTCCTCCTGTCTCAGCCTCCCAAGTAGCTGGGACTACAGGCATGCGCCACCATGCCCAGCTAATTTTTTCTATATATTTTTAGTTGGCCAATTCATTGCTTTCTATTTTTAGTAGAGACGGGGGTCTCGCTCTTGCTCAGGCTGGTTTCGAACTCCTGACCTTGAGCGATCCTCCTGCCTCCCAGAATGACTCAGGGTCTTTGCACGTGCTGTCCTCTGTATCCAGAATATTCTTCCTTCCAGATATATGTATGGTTCTCAACTCAGCTAATTCAAGTCTCTGCTTAAACATCACCTCCTTGGAGAAGCCTTCCCTGACCCTCCCATCTAAAGAGCCTTCCTAGTCCCTCTGTTTCCTTATCCTGCCTTATTTTTTTTTTAATTTCACTTATTGCCAACTGCCAATTATATGTGCATGTATTTAATTTTTTATATGGAAAGCTTCAAATATAGACAAAAATTGAGAAACTGTGGCTATATAATGGGCCCCCATGTGCCCATCCTCAGCTTTCACGATGACCAGCACTGGGCCAATAGCTTACTCCCACGTCCCCACTTCCCAGCAAACTCCAGACGTCACATGCCTCATGTGTGGATATTTCAGTGCAATGGTTGTCTATTTCTTCTTTTTTCCCTCTTCTTCATGCTGTTTCTATCTATATAACAGCTTGTCCTGTGGAAGAGAGAACGCCGGAACAGGCTGGACTTTCTTGCAAGCTCAGAAAGGTTATGTTTTAAACGTGTCTGTCTCTGGTGTGCCTCCCTTCAGGGGAGTCGGTGTCTGTCCCTCTGGCTCACTGCTGTAGCCTAGCACAGGGCCTGGCTTCCAGCAGGTGACTCAGAAGTCTGCAGGTCTTTGGGGTGGATGGATATGTGGGCAAGTTCCGGTTTGCACACGTCCACTGCTGTGTCAGTGTCTGCACACGCCTGTGTGCATGGCTGCATGTGGCAGTCCTGTGAATCTGCATGTGTTTGCATGTGTGTGTTGCCACAGCAGCTGGTGGCTGAATGAGTGCCTCTTCCCTGATGTCATCTCCCACACCCCCCGGGCCCCAGTGACTCGTTCTGGGAAGTATTTCCCTCTTTTTCAGTAAGGCTGGGGATGTGAAGGGGTGCAAGAGAGGTGTGTACTGGTCCCTGCTCAGCCCTCTGGAGGGCCCAGAGAGCCCCTTCCTGCCCTTCCTCGACTGGCAGCAGGCCGTGCTGTCCCTGCCAGCAGAGCAGGCAGCCTCCTCCCTCCTTGGCCTTGAAGCCCAGCCGTGTCGGGCAGGCATCGGCTGGGTAGGGTGTGGGGTAGGTATTTATGAGGGGTGGTGCTGTCCCATCTGGCCAGTCCTTAAGGCTCCTAGGGGGACTATTGGGTAGTTGGCACCCAGCTGCCACTCAAGCTGGGGGCATCTGGGCACAGAAGTCTGGCCTGGCGGCTCAGCTGCTCCCCACTCTCCCTCCCAGGTCCGCATCTCAAAGGGTCTGTGCAGGGCTGGGGGACCCTGCTCTCGGCCAGGACCAGGCTCGTTCCCCGGCTCCTCCCTGTCAAGGAGTGGCTTCTCTCAGCCTGCTCCCAGTGCCTTCTCCTGGGAGGGGGACGGTTTCCCCATGCTGTGGCACAGTCCCATCCTTTCCTACCCTCCTGCCCTGCCTCGGCCCAGCACTCCTCCTTCTTCCAGCCCAGCCCAGGTGGCCCTTGTGTTCTGGTCCTCCCTGGCCCGCCCCTCCCACCCTGCCCACCTCCACCTGGGCAGCCAGTTTGTGGGGCTCCTCCCTCCTCCCTCTTGGGTCCCTGTGGCCGAGCCCTCTCCAAGGTAGGCCAGATAGTCCCCACCCACCTCAGGGAGAGTCCCCCGAATCAGCGGGGTGGGGATGGAGGAAGGAAGGTCAGAGTGGGGCTGCCAGCTTCTCCCACCCAGAACTTGGTCCCCTGCTGAGCACCGCACTCCCACCTCAGCCCAGCAAAGGAGAGTGCCCTCGTGTCCCTCTTGGCCAGTTGGGGACTGCATGCATTTGGCCTTCTGCAAGAAGGATTGAGTGTTTGCCAGGCACTGTGATGGCTGCAATAAGTTATGATAATAGCGATAATGTCAGCTTCTACCATTTATTCAGCACTACATACAATATGCCAGACCCATATGCTGGGCCAGTCAATAATAACCATTACAAGAGCACTGTTAACAATGGTCAACATTTATTGAGCATTTACTGTGTGCAAGGAGCTGTTCTAAGAGCTTTGCCATGACACTGACCCTTTGAAAAGAAGCCTTGGTCAGTTGTACTGTTTTGATAGATCTTAACTCAGGCAGAGGGTAGAAGCTAGGCTGGGGCCCTCTGGCCAGCACATGCCGTGGATGCTGGAGGGACAGGAAATGGGGCAGAAATGAAGACAGGAGGCGGGGCTCTAGGCAGAAAGCAGGCACTGAGCTTCCCCAAGCCTGGCTCCATATTTTCTGAGCCAATGATCCCTTCTCAAGTTGGAACAGGTGGGTGGACCTGCATTTAATATAAACTCAAGGGTGGATAGTCACTGCCTCTGCCTGCCCTCCTTCAATTCACGGATTCTGTCCCTAGATTCTGAGGTTCTTAGGGCAGATCATGGAGCAGAGGTCCTGGGGCCTGGAACATTCTTGGAGGCCCTGGGCCTTGCTCCAGCCACCCGTCCAGGTGCAACGCTCACAAGGCAAACTTTTGGCAGACTGACTCAGCAGAAGGGGCCCTTCTAGCCTGAGTCACTTCCTTCCAGGAGTGCTCAGGCTCTGCCAGCCCCACCCACCTACCTGCCTGCCCTGCAGCCCTTTAGGCCGCCGCTAGCCCAGGCTCTACCTTCCCAACAAGACTCAACAGGCTTCCCCTGCCGCACTGGTCCTTGGAGATCACTGCCCTGCCCAGTGTGTCTGGCATCCGTGGCCCATTGCACTTGCCTTGATGTCTCCCTAGGGGCTGAGATCCCTGGGCAGAGACCTATCCTTGTTATCTGGAAGGGTTTCAAGCCTCCAGGAGGCTCAGCTTTGCAAGTGAATTGCTGTGTGACTGTGGGCGAGTCACACCTCTTCTCTGGGCCTCAGGTTGGGACTCTGAGCCCCTTAATTGCATGCAGGGTCTTCCGGGTGGGGGAGAGGACACCCTTGCCTCTGCTCTGCTCCTTGCCCCTGCAGGTTGGATCAGGTGAACCCTGCGAGTGGTCAGCTGGCTGGTACGGGGGCCGTGAGCCTGGAGGTTCTGAACAGGGGCTATCAGGGCAGGGGGAGGCTGATGTGTGGAGGCTATGGGTGTCTCCTCCTGCCTCATTTAATCAACTTTTCTTCTATCTGTGGGGAGCTCCCATGCATGAATTGGTGAACATGTTCTGCCTGTAGGGTTCTGAGCAGATTAGACACCAGGTGTCTGGGTAGGAGAGAGCCATGGGTAAGTGGGAGGGAGGGTGGCGTGAGTTCTGGAGTCTGGCAGGGACAGATCAAACCTGCCCCATAGAAACTCAGGGCCTGGGGCTGGGCGCAGTGGCTCACCCCTGTAATTGTAGCACCCTGGGAGGCCGAGGTGGGAGAATCGCTTGAGCTCAGGAGTTTGAGACCAGCCTGAGCAAGAGTGAGACCCGGTCTCTACTAAAAATAGAAAAAATTAGCCAAAAAAATTAGCCGTCTCTACTAAAAACAGAAAAAAATTAGCCAGGAGTGGTGGCAAGCACCTGTAGTCCCAGCTACTCAGGAGGCTGAGGCAGGAGGATCGCTTCAACCTGAGAGTTTGAGGTTGTTGTGAGCTAGGCTGACGCCAGGGGACTCTAGCCAGGGTGACAGAGTGAGACTCTGTCTCTCACACACACACACAAAGAAACTCAGGGCCTGGGACCAGGTCTGCTGGGCCCTGGCAGAGATCTGGGGGCCAGAGCAGCAGTTGGGAGCCCAACCTGCACCCCCGGGGATGTGGGGAACCAGGGGAACAGAGTGGGTGCCCAGGAGAGGAGGTCTGCGTGGTCCAAGGCCTCTTGGTGTGCAGGCATCTTCGTGGGGAGGGAGGCACTATGTTCTAGCAGGATGTGTTTCCTGAATATCTACTCCGTGTCTAGCCCTGGGCACAGCTGTGCTGGGCCAGGCTGGACATGGCCCTGGGGAGTGTAGAATGAAATGGCGTTTACTGTATGGGGTGTGCAGGGCTGAAGCCTTCACCCAGCATTCCTTCCAGGGGGCAGAAGGGACAGTCAGTGTGGCAGCTTCAGTCCCAACCCTCTGCAGGATGCCTATCCCCTCCGTCCTGACTAAGCCTGGTGAAAGCCTGGCAGGCGGCTTCTTTCCCTTCTGGGGCTGCTCCTCCACCAGAAGGCCCCAGGCCTGGTGCAGGGCTGACTGGTGACCTTGGCCCACACCCCCTTTCGTCCCTCCCTCTGACAGGTGGGACCAGACAGGCAGGGCAGGGCTAGGAAGGGAAGGACCAGCTGATTAGAGAAGGTGGGAGGTGGGGGCTGCTGCCCTTCCCCTTCCCGGGACCTGCCTTTGGGAGGTGAGGGTGGGAGGGGCTATTTCCTGCAGACCCTAGGCCTGGCTGCCAGCCTTGCCCTCCCTCCCTTCCCTCTCTTGTCCTCATTGGAGGCCCCTGGATCAGGAACCCACATCAGGACCCATGCCCCCAAGCCTGCAGGGGACATGGGCTTCGCAAGAGGTGCGGGAGAAAGACAGACAACTGAAGTAGAAGACAAACTCTGGGACAGGGTCGTGGGGTCTGACCTCCCAGCTCAGCCACCAACTCACTGTGATCTTGGCCTGGGCCCTGCCTTTCCTGTCTCAGTTTCCCCTAATTAGGGGTTGAGGGAAGGGACTTAAGTCAGTGCATCTTAAACTTTACTGCGTAGTGTGTATTCTAATCACCTGGAGATCATATTAAGATGCCATCTGATCCAGCCAGTCTTGGGTAGGGCCTGAGGTTTTTCATTTTCTAAGTAATGCTAGAACTCCTAGTCTGTGGACCCCACTTTGAGCAGCAAAGACTCAATGATCCCATCGAATAGCGTCTTCAAGCCCCACAGACTGGGTCACTTGAGCCCTCTGAGACCTCAAAGGGCATCGGAAGGAAGCCCTGGGATTAGCTGCAGGCCCTGGGCTAACGGAGCTGACAGCTCTCAGTTTGGTGGGCAGGGGAGTGCCTCTGGCCCCCTACTGAGGCTGTGTTTGGGTAAAAAAGTCCCTTCTTGGTCACTGGTTGATTTAACCAAGGGCTGCTTCTATCTCTAGGGGCTCTCGGGACATCTGGAACGGGAAGGAACTCAGCACAACCTGTTACCCAGGTGGCCACAGAAGGTCCTCTGAGGGGCTGACACCCTTTGTAAGGACTGCAGCCATCAGTCCAGCGCTGTAGTTTGCTACTCTGAGAGTGGGAATACAACCGGGACGTGGCTGCATATGCCAGCTTGAGCTCTGTGTGGCCTGGCCTTCTCTGAGGGGAGAAGGCAGACACAGGGCCAGCGGGCCCTGCCACCCGGCTTCCCCTCACTGCCACTGGGGCGAGGGAGTCACGGCTTAGTAGTCGTTGGCATGTCTGGGACTCTTCAGGAAGAGCTGGGTGGATTCCTATCTGCATCTTCCATAGCATTTTTGGCACAAAACCCCTCTTCAGCCTGACTGATCTTAGTAGTAACTAACTATGAGAGGCCCTGGGGTAGGATGGGGGCCGGGGAGAGAGGAGTCCGCTGGGTCTGGTTCCCCACCTTGGTTCCACCTCCTTGCCAGGCCTCCCTCACATGCTATGGCCAGAGTGGGCGACCCAGCCAGAGAATTCTGGAGATCTGCCCAGGTACCCACACCCCTTGAAGATCTGGAATCTTCAGGGCCCAGAGGAAGGTGCCAGCACCCCTGGCAGTTCCCACTGGCCAGGAGAGGTCAGGGTAGGGGTGGGGGATGCACTTCTCTGGTTTCTACTGGAGGGTGGGTGTTCCAGCTCAGTGGGTCTGTAGCTGCCATAGTAGCCTCACTTAAAGGGCCAGCTTCTAGGATGAGAAAGGCTCAGTGGGAGCCCCTTCCTTAGCATAAGAGACATAAACCATGTAGCATGGTGGGCAGGGTTTCCAAGCTGGGAACCTGGGCCCCTCTGGCAAGCCCTACCCTGCCCCTCAGCTCACCTATAGGTTCATTTTCCAATTCTGCTAATGTCAGCTTGGGTCCCCTAATGGGCAGGGCCTCCTGACCCCCTAACTCCACACAGCCAGCTCCTAGGACTGGGGGAGGGCCACAGACTTCTGAAGTTTGTGTTCCTGCCTGTGCACGTACTACTCAGGCAGGTATTTATCTCCGTGTTGTGTGTCTGAAGGTCATGAGTGAAGTGTACATTATGCATTTGTGCATGAAGGAGAAGGGCAGGAGCTCCCAAACATTCCTGAACACTTGCACACAGGTTGGCTGTTGTCTTTGGTAGACGGGAGGAACTGGCTCCTTAGAAGAAGGGGATGCTGAGTTATTTTGTAAAGTGGACGACAACCCCCTTAAGCCTCGGGTGCGGATCTGCAGGGGGCAAGGGGCTCACATAAACCAAGCCCCGCATTTAGGTTGCGCTCCTGGCCCTGGCACGCAGTGAGACCCTTTCCCAGGTCCTGGCAGCACTGCTGGCACAAGGCCCTGGGTGGCAGCCCACTGGCCCACACAGGCTCGGAGGAGCCAGAGCTGTGTCAGCTGGTGCCAACTCGCTGGGGGCAGGGCAGGCGGGCTGTGTGAACAGAGAGTGTCGTCAGTCCTCTGGGGGAAATTGGAGATGAGGCCAGATCCTGCCCGGTGGGTCTGTCACCCTCTTCTCGGCTTACGCTTCCAGGGAAACTGGTTGCCCTGGGTGGAGACTGGCCCCAGATATCAGGGCCTTAAGGCTCCAGTCCTGCACTCCAGGGAGGGCCAGGGTAGAGTGTGGGGTATGGTGTGGAGATACCCTTGGCAGGGCCCCTGTGTGTGGCTGGCCTGGGGGCACGGGAGAGACCAAGCTTATAAAAGGAATCTAGGGCTAGGACTGCAGGCTCAGGGTGCAGAGGGGTCTCTGGGGCCCTGGCCACCGCCCCGGGGAGCTGTGCTGCTCATCGAGGCAAGAAGAGCCTTGCTGGCCCCAGGTCTCAGCCACACCGCACTCACCACCGCCCTGTGTGGCCCTGGCGAGCCCGCTCCGCTCCCCCGGCCCTCTGAGGCCCGTCAGCAGTGATGTACCTGGGTTCCGGGCTTCCTTCCTGAAGCTTCCAAGAGTGAGGAGCTGAGAGGCCAGAAACTGAGAGGGTGTGGAGGGTGTCGTGAAAAGGGTGGTCCAGGGCAGCCGCGGGAGGGGAGTCTCCTCTCTTGCTCTGGTTTCTGGTTCAGATGTCACAGATGTGGGGGCACAGCGGAGAGATGACTCTGGCCCCAGGTGCCGGTCAGCTGCCCAAGGCTGGCTGGGGCTCCCTACCCCACAAGCCAGCTGTGCTCAAGCCCCAGTGCTCAGACGCCTCTATGTTTCTCTCTGACGATTTCCACCTACTCTCAGGGCCAGGCATACCCCCTGGAACCCGGAATCTGTCTCCATTGCCCCCAGCCCTGTGACACTCTCAAGGCCTACAGGACAGCGTCTCCTCAGCAACTCAGAAAAGCCTCCTGGCCAGGCACAGTGGCTCACGCCTGTAATCCCAGCACTTTGGGAGGCTGAGGCAGGAGAACTGCTTGAGGCCAGGAATTTGAGGTGAGCTATGACGATGTCACTGCACTCTAGCCTGGTCAACAGAGCAAGACTCTGTCTCAAAAAAAAAAAAAGGCATTCTGGAGATGCCCTGGTCTCAGAACCTTTCTGTAACCAAATGATGGACTCTAAGACCATGGACAGGGACATCCTCTGCCTCTGAGAACACCTGTGGTCCTCCTGTTGGGAAGACCAGCAGGCGTCGTCGTCCTTGTAAAAGCCTCCAGCATCCAAGGGGGCGGGGGGGCACCTGTGGTGGCCTGGCCTCGGGATCCCCGAGTCTGCCCACTCTCCACACCTTGCTGCTGCGGCCCCTTGAGAGGTGGGTGGCAAGGGACAGGGCTGTGGAGGCCCAAACTCAGGTTAAGAAATCCCTAACTGGGAGCATTTATATTTATTTTTTTCTTGAAGCTGCTTGTAGAGGACCTAGCCTGGCCACATCTCCCAAGGACCGGCCCACTTGCCCACACTGTTGGGGCACAGGACAGCCGAAGGCCCCCGGAGATGGAGATGCAGGGCTCACCTGGCCCATCCATCCCGCTGGCCGAGGCCAGGCCGGATGGCCGACCCCACGGGAATGCAGGCCACGCGGACCGGGCCCAGCGCACAGTGAGACACAAACAACACACAGCTGTCCAGAGCCTCTGAAGCACCGTTTATCTAGGCTCTGTGTAGCCAAGTGTCCCCACCTGCCCGCCCCTGGTCCCCAGGAGCACAGGTACTGCAGTGGCCCTTGGCCTGAGCCCCTCTGCCATCTCTGGCCCAGCTGCTCCGGGGCAGCCGACCCCTGCTTGCTTAGCCCTCAGCCCATGAAGTTGGGGCCCTGGGAATGAACTGGCTGCAGACCCTCCTCCACCCCACCCGCTAGGGGCTCGTCAGTCCCAGCTAGCTCAGCACCGTGTTAAATAGCTTCCTTGCAATCCCCTTAAATAAGCCTGTTCCCTGGCAACCTACCCACCCTGCACCCTGAATATATTATTCTATTGGCTTATGGCTTTTAGAGAGTGGAGGGTTCTGTCCTCCTGGCCCCTGCTCTAGGGAATACCATCTCCCTAACAAAACAGGAGAAGTTTTCTCTCAACCCTGGGGCAGAGACAAGGGGAGGCCTGGTTGGGGTAGAAAAGTCAGGAGTCCCCCTGCTCTGTCCCTTCCCCTCAGGATACTTTCTTCTCTTTGTCCTCTTAGCAGCCTGGGTCAGGTGTGACTTACTCAAGGTCACAGACCCAGGACCCAGAGTCCTGCGCCAGCTAGGAGGTCGCCCTGGTTCTGATAGCGCAAACCAGCTCCAGGGCAGGAGGACTGGACTTAAGCCTGCCTCCCGCCTTGGCCCTGCGGTTCTCCAGGCTCCAGTGAACTGAGGAGGATTCCAGCTCTAGACTGCACGCTGTCTGGGACTGTCTCCCAGCACTCTCCACCCCTGCTGTCTCCAGGTCTCTCTTGCTCTGGGGGTACCGAGACAGCACCAGGGCAAGGAAGCAACGGGGCCGGGGTGTAGGGCAAGCCTGTCCCTGGCCTGATCAGCATCTGGGCCCCGGCCAGGCCTCACACCCAGTACTGGCCGTTCTTGAGGGCAGGGTTGGGTGTCCGGCAGAACTGTAGCAGCTCTGGGTCAGGCTGGCTTCCCGGCGGTGGCCCCTGGCCAGGCACAGCTGTGAGCGGGATGGCCTGGCCCGGATCCACCTTGCGAAAGGTCTCAGTGTCGCCGGCCAGGCCGTTGCGGGGCTTGGCGGTCAGGACCTGGACGTCGTGCTTGCCTGTCTTGTTGCGTTTCCGGAGGTAGAAGAGCAGGGGCACGATGAGCACCAGGAGCAGGAGGATCAGGCATATGGGGATGATGACACTGAACATGTTGGCCTCTAGGAAGCCCAGGAAGCCTCCCCTGGCCACAGTGGGCACAGGGCTGGATGCTGCCGGGCCTGGCTTGCCCGTGGGGCTGCTGCTCTCTGGCTTCCCTTCCTCCATCCGAGCAGCCTCGGGGACACTGAGCAGGGCAACGCTGTAGGGCCGTGCCGCGTCGTAAGGCTCAGTGGCAAAGTCCAGGGAGGCCACGGCAGGCGGGACGCCTCGTGCCCACAGCTCCAGAGTGAGGCTGTCGCCTGCGGGGCCGGGGGCCCTGCCCTCTGGCCTGCCCACCTCCAGCCCCAGCCTTCCATCCTCCAGGTCTTGCTGAGTGAACTGCTCCACGGGCTGGCTGTGCCCAGGCTCAGTCCTGGCCCTGGGCACACGGACCACACGGCCGTGCCGGGGTCCCGCCAGGAGCCGGAAGCGGGGCACACTGCCTGTGCGGTTGGCCAACTCACCGGCATCTAGGACAGTGGGGTCCAGGCGCAGGGTGGCACCCTGGGGCCATGGCCCACCTGCCCGTACACGCAGCAAAGCCCTCACAGTGACGTTCACTGTGGCTGATGCGTTGACGCCCCTCGCCAGGGCCAGGACTCGGAAGTGGTCGTGAGAGGAGGAGAAGTTGGTAAAGGCAAAGACCACCTGGCCCTGGTCTATCTGCAGCTGGCTGAAGGCCGAGGCAGGCTGCCCGCCCACCAGGAGGTGGCCGTACCGGGGCCCCTGGGTGAGGCGGTATGCCGCGTCCGGCTCCTCCCGGTCTGAAACCACCTGGAGCTGCTGCCCGCTCAGTGAGGAGCGCCCTAAAGCTTGGGGCACTTCTAGGGGTGCCCGCAGCTGCACCTCGATGGCAGCTGGTAAGACGTCCACGGCCAGGGACATGGGCAGGGGTGGGCTGGCGCCGTCAGACATGCTCAGCTGGAAGATGCCTGCCACACTGCTCCCGTTGGCGACGAAGGCCAGCCGCCCCGCATCCACGTCGGCTTGCGTGAAGCGGGTCACGGGCCCGGGGCTGCCCCCCGCCAGGCTGAGGAAGCCATTGTGGGGTGCCCGCTGCACCTCGTACTCAATCTCCCCGGGTGCGGAGTCTGGGTCCACCACGCTCAGCTGGGCCCGGGAGACCAGGGTGCGGGAGCCTCGGGTGAGCTGGAGCGGGACAGAGGCCTGTGGCTGAGGTGGCCGCTCGTTCACATCTCGCACTGTGATTGTGAAGTCCTCCGAAGTTTGGGGTCCTGCTGCAGAGGAGCCCCCGGGCCCCTGGAGGTGGGCGCGGAAGCGGAAGCCATCCTGCTGGGTGCCCCCGCCCCCGTGGGTGTACACCAGCCGCCCCGCAGCCAGCTCCGACTGCAGGAAGTGGGGCCGCCTGGCGTGGAGGGGCTCCTCAGACACCAGCAGCTGGCCCCGCGTGGGGAACTGTGTGACCTGGAAGAGCACATCATGCTCTGGGCGCTGGGGTGGTGGAACACTGGCCAGGAGGTTGGAGGCATCGAGGGCGGCCACGGTGATCTTGGCCCGCTGGCCCTCGGGGACCCAGAGACCTGGGGGTGGGACACGAGCTATGAAGGTCCAGTCCATGGACTCCCACAGGGGGACCCTCGGGGCAAGAGTGTGCTTCCGCCCACCCAGGCCAGGTGCTCCACCAGGGGCTCAGGGTCCCCAGGAGGATAAGGACTGTGTCACCCCTCTGATCTCAAAGCCTCCCGCCCACCCTTCTATAACCTCCCAGGAGGTCCCGGCGGCTGAGACAGGAGCTGCTGGCCCTGGTCTTGTGTCCCTCCCTCTGTGGGCCTCTCCCAGTGTCCCCCCAACCTTGCCAGCGTGTCACGCAGTTCACCTTTGTTCCTCCACAGGCGGCTGGGGTGCTGGGGACAGGCAGCCTCGAAAGACACAACCACAGCAAGGGTGGCGGCCACACTGGGAGCAGGGGGTGAGGACAGCTGGAGCTCTAGGGCGTCGTGGACCTCCCAGAAGGGCTCAGGGGGCATCTGGTGCTCATACAGAACATTCCCAGCATACACCTGAAGGGAGGCACCGTTGTTGGGGTGAGAGGCAGGTGCAGCCCGGGCTGCCCAGGAGCCCACCCCAGGACGGCACCAGCACTGGGTGCTCCTGTCTCCCCAGTACCCCTCAGTGCCCAGTCTCCTTCCTGGCTCTCCTGGCTGTGCCCAGGTCTGTGTGTGTGACCCACTTTCTTCCTCACCAGCCCAGTGGGTCACCACTAGGCAATCGTGTGGCAGTGCAGAGCTGGGCTCTACAGCCAGATGCCTGGGTTCAAACCCCAGCCCTGCCCCCCAGGCAAAGTGGCCACCTTTCGTTGAGCCTCCGGGAAATGTGGAGATCTAGCCATGCCCCTGTCTAAAGCAAGCCCTTCCTCACACGCACTGCATCCCATCCCCTCCAGCCTGCTGAGCACACCACCGCTACATCTCCCTTTTTGCTCCTATGGTGTCAGTTTCCCCCCAGAATGAATCATTCCTTTCACTATGCAACTATGCTGTTCTTTCTCCCACTTAAAGAAGAAACTGGCTGGGTACCATGGCTCACGCCTGTAATCCTAGCACTCTGGGAGGCTGGGGCAGGCAGATCGCTCAAAGTCAGGAGTTCGAAACCAGCCTGAACAAGAGTGAGACCCCGTCTCTACTAAAAA
>VBSM01001118.1:565289-586884 GCA_008086735.1 Cheirogaleus medius
CGATCCTCCCACCTCGGCCTCCCAGAGTGCTGGGATTACAGGTGTGAGCCACCGAGCCCGGCCCTGGTCCTTGTCTTTCGCCCACCTTTGAGGGCTTGTGAGAAACTCTGTCAAGTGTGGTGGCTTGAGCTGCAGGAAGGGCTCTCAACGCAGGTGGGCGCGGGAACGCAGGCCCGGAGTGGCCAGTCAGACGGCTTCCTGCTGCATTTCCAAGCCCTAACAACACCCCATCTGTGTTCCGTCTGCAGTGCAATATCACACCTCTCCTTCCAATAACCTTGTGAGGCATGTGGCAGTGTCCCCATTTTGCAGAGGAGGAATTGAGGCTCAGAGAATGGGCGCTATGTACAGGGAAGGAGGCCATCCGGCCTCTGTCTGGGAGCAGGGAGGTCACAGGGATGTTCTTACCCGCAGGCCTGTGTTTGTGGTGAGGACGGGGGGCTGGTCGTTAACAGGCAAGACGGTGACGGTGAAGGCCACGGGCTGGCTCTGGCGGTCCATCTCCGAGGTGTTAGCCACCAGGACGAAGCTGTCCGTCCGTGTCTCGCTCCCGTCGTGCACGTAGTGGATCAGCTGCTCTTCCACCTAAAGCGGCCCGGGCGGCAGTCAGGCCCACAGCAAGGCCCCCAAGCCTGCCTATGGGTGCTGGGGAGTGCTGACTCCCTCAGAACTGCAGTTTCCATTAGTGCAAACTGGGAACGATGAGTTCCGTCTCCCAGAGGGAGGAAGGTGAGGAAGAAATGAGATCAGGTATTTAAAGCAGAGGTGCTCCCCAGATATGGCCCCCTGCCTCTTCTCTGTGCATACCCGAGACTGGACGGCCCCAGGGCCCCCACCCTGTCCCCAAAGCTGGGGTGTAGCCCCAGTGCTCCCGGACGGCTGTACCTCTCTCCAGGAGAAGGTGCCAAGGGCCCCATCTTGCGGTCCTTCCTCTCTTCGCAGGGCCCCATGCCGGGGTGGCTCTAGCACCTGCAGGGCGAGGCCCGGCAGTGTGGGGAAGTAGGGCCCGGTGACACGGAGCAGTGGCGGGGCCAGCGTGCGGTTGCCGCCCTCAGGGACGCTGAAGTTCTGTGCCTCCAGTGGAATGGCAGCAGGCAGCACCTGCAGCTCCACTTGGATGCCTTCCAGGGCAGCACCCAGGCCCGAGGCCACAGCCAGCGAGAAGGCATCACTCCAGGCCTCGGGGTGGGAGTGCAGGTACAAGACCCTGCCCGAGTCCACTGCCTCCTGAGAGAAGCTCTGCACGGGGTCCAGGCTGGGCGGCTTATCTGCCAAGGCGCCACGGGATACCATCACCAGGTAGCCGGCACTCGGTGGGCTCTTCACTGAGAACACAATGTCTGCTGGTGACACTGCTTCCTGGGCTGCCTGAGAACAGAGGGTCCCAGGCACTCACGGGGGGTCACAGAGAGGGCCACTGTGAGCAGCCAGAATAAGCTCAATCTTCACATTCCTCCTTCCCCCAGACACTACTGATCTTTTAGAGACACAAGCACACATGCAGATCCACACACATGACATCCAGATGTGCAGCTGTCAGAGAGGCTACACATGTCAATACTCACCTCACATACAGTTACATGGGTGGTCACAGCCTGAGCTGTGCTCCCTCAGAGAGGTCCACAATCACTGTCCCAGACTCAGTGACGTGGACATACAATCTCATCATATGCTGATGCAGCACACATGTACACACGTGAGTGAATTCTCACATGCACACACACATGCACTCACACACACATGCACGCACTCTCACACACGCTCACACACACTCACATGTGCACACACACGCACTGACACACACACACACAGGCACACTCATGTGCACTCAGGCCCAGGGCTGGCTGGCCTGAGCCTTTCTGCCCCACGCATGCCATTACTACTGCTGACCACCAGAGGGAGCCCCACCATTCCCGGCGGCGCATTCGGAAGGCGCCTTCCGTGGAGCCCCATGGCGCCTGCAGACCCTGGTCCAGCCTGAAGGCCATCGGTGCTCGCTCTCCTGATGGTCCAGCCACAACAGCTAAACTTCACCCCAACTCACATTCCTGACTCTGTCCCTTTGCCTGGAATGTTCCTTCTGCCTAGAATGCCATCCCCATCCTCCGCTATCGACACCCTGTATTCTCTGAAGCCTGCCTCGATGCTGCCTCCTCCAGTGCACGGCCTTCCTGGCACCAGGTAGGTCTGCTCACGTCTGCCCCATGTCCAGACATCCAGGACCAGAAAGATCTCAGAAATTGGCAGAGCAGGAGAATAAGGCCAAGAGGGGGCAAGGGACTGGCCTGAGGTTGCACAGCAAGCCACCGAGCCCGCTGGACAGCCGTGGCTGCTCTGTGAGGCTCCTGGGTGGGCACAGCCCTCGACAGACCCTGCAGTCCTGGCCTTGAGTCTGAGGAAAGAGCTGAGGACACAGGGGCTGGCGTGGCTGCGGGCCCTATCTCCATGGTCAGCACCCATAACCTCCCAGGGAACTTACTAGAATCCAGACCCTCAGGCTCCATTTTAGAGCTTCTGTGGGTCTGGGTGGGGCCCAGGAATCCACACAGCCACAGCATGTACACGTGTGGACCCGACCCCTGGAGACGCACACAACTCATAGGCAGATGTGCGTGCGGCAAACTCCCCGGAGACTCGGGAACACAGCACGCACACCGCATACCCACGGCACACACAGGCGCCAAGCCAGGAGTGCCACGGTCACACCCGGTCACACACGCACACTGGCATGAGGCCCCTGCCCTGCCCACCGCCTCTGGCCCCTCACCTGCAGCTGGTCCCTCCTGATCTTGGCCGCCTCTCCCTGGAAGACATAGATCTTCTCGTGCCGGACCAGTTGCAGTGGGGCCAGTGGGCCCTCCAGGGCAATGGTCACTTGCAGGGTGGTGTCTGTGCGCACTGGCCCTGCTTCCACAGAGAAGGCCAGGGTGTCATGGGGGCTGAAGCTGCCATTGTGGCTGTAGAGAATGGCCCCGCCCAGCAGGTCCTGCTGGGAGAAGGCTGTGGCTGGCTGGCCGGCCCGGAGCAGCTGCCCCCAGCGAGGGCCGGCAGTGACGTGGTAGTAGACCTCGTCCCCACTGCGGATATCAAGGTTGGTGTCGAGGTGGAGCACAGCAGTGTCGATGGTGCCCTGGCCTCCCTGAGGGACCACGAGGCTGGAGCCATTTGCCACATGGAGATAGGGCTCCGAGGCCTGCACCTCCAGCAGCGCCGTGGCCTGGTGCTGCCCATCAGACACCTGCAGCTGGATCCAGCCGCGGTCAGCCCCTGAGTGCACAAACAGCACTCGCCTCTTCCTGAGGTCCTCCTGCGTGAAGCGGTAGATGGGCCGCGTGGGCTCTTCCACAGCCACGATACTGCCGAAGAGCAGGTCCTTGCGGGTCAGCACCAGCTGGGCATCAGCAAAGCCTGAGTCAGCGTCACTGAAGGCCACATCGTCCGTAGTCAGCAGCCGCTGCCCACCCCGGGCCACGTGGAAGACACGGCTGATGGTCTGCACAGGGGCGTGATCATTCACGGGCTGGATGGCCACTCGGAAGACACCCCGTACCTCCTCCCAGGCCATGTCACCACTGCTCTCACCCTGGCGGGTAGCCACAAATGGGATATCGTCTTCTGTGGTCTCGGAGTCATCATGCTGGTAGACCAGTTGGCCACGCAGCAGGTCTTCATTGGTGAAGGATGTCACCATAGTGGTCTTGTCCTGTGTCCCCCGCCAAGCCAACCTCCCATGGCGGGGTCGCTCCATGACCTCATAGAGGTAGCTGGCACTGTTGAGACTCTTGACAAAGAGGTGGTCAGCAGAGAGGACACCCTCACCACCTTCGGGCACCACGAGCAGGACGTTGGTGAGGACGGGAGCGTCTGGGTCACCGCCAATGCGGATGGGGAAGGTATACAGCGGGGAGAAGTATGGTGGAGCCGTGACACGGAAACGGAAGGTGTCCTCAACTGCCTCCGAGGCACGTGCCGTGGCCCCATAGGTCACCCGGCCAGCCTGTAGGTCATCCTGGGTGAAGGCCTGACCGCCTGACAACCGTGTGCCCTGTAGCTGAAGGTTACCTTTCCTGGGAGCCTGAACTACCTCATAGTGAAAGGTGGTTGGGTTTGAGCCTGCCTCCTCCAGGGTGGCCTCCAGGTGGGCTGTGGTGAGGACCTCCTGCCGGGTGTTGTGCGTGTACAGTGGCTCTAGTCGCAGCATCCACACGGTGGCTCTCTGGATGGTCACTGGGAAGGACAGGTTGCTCAGGGTCTCCTGGCCCACCTGCACCTCGAGGACCAGGCTCTCCACGGCGTCCTCGGTGCGGTGCTGCGGGTCCGTGCTCAGGTACCTCACGCGGCCCTGCTCCACGTCCCGCTGGTGGAACGCCTGTGTGGCCCACCACTCAGCGCCCTCCACCCCGCCTGCCCCCTGCTTCTGCAGCTCCCCGAACCGCAGGGCTCCGGTGATGCGGAACAGCACGCTCACGTCCTGCCCCACAGCGTTGGTCTCCACCGACAGGTTGGCGGGCAAGATGGGTGCGGCAGAGCCCTGAGCCAGCTGCAGCCCTGTACTGCGGCGGACCTGTATGGCTGGCCGGACAGCCACCACCTTCAGTGTGGCCGGGGGGCTGGCCTGCAGCCCGTCGCTGACCCGGAATGTCAAGTCCTGTGCGGGGCCACCGCGGTGGACATAGACGAGGCTGTCTGTCTCCAGCTCCTGGCAGGAGAATTCGGTCGCCGGCTCCCCAGGCCGGTCTCGGCGCTCCACGGGGAGGCCAGCGGGGGTGCCGAGGAACTGGAAGGTGAGGCCCTCGCAGGCAGAGTCCGGGTCATAGGCCTGGAAAACCTCGGGCCCCAGCGGCTTCTGCGTGTGCTCCAGGACCACCATGAGGCTGCCGTGCGGGAAGATGATGCGGGGCGGGTCATTGACGGGGATTACCTGGACAGGCAGGATGTAGGTCTGGCCCCTCCGCAGGCATGAGGGCACGGGCACCCGCGCCACCACCGACACCTCCAGCACCAGCTGGTCAGAGGTGTCCTCAGAACCGTCGTGGACGAAGCGGGCCTTGCGGTTCACCACATCCAGGAGGGTGAACATCCTCCGTGCCTGGGCACCCGGGATGTCCAGCTCGAGCTGGCCGTGGCGTGGCCCCTGGCTCACGCTGAACAGCACCTGGGATTTGCGCAGCTCAGCCTCGGTCAGGTCCAGCGTGGGCTGCACGTGCCGCCACTCGAGCCAGGCTGTGCCACCCTCAGCCACCACCAGCGGGCTGATGGTCAGCAGTTGGGTGAAATTGGCAAAGACAAGAGGCAGCCCCGGCTCAGGCACACACGGCTCAGGAAGCTCCAGGGCCGGCCAAGTCTCCGGGGCCAGGGTGGAGAAAGCTTCATATGGGCCGTAGGCATCGTCCTCGTACTCCTCTTCCTCCAGCGGGCAGCCGGCGGCCATGCCGCGAGTTAGCAAGGCTTCCCGGAGCCCCCGCCTCTGGCCGTTGACGCTGAGGTCTTCCACGCAGCCCAGCAGGGAGGCGTTGGCAGCCTCCGGCGTCAGGCCCAGGCGGTGTTCCTGGAGGTGGCGAGAGGCCTCTGCATCCAGCCCCCCGAGGAGGAGGCTGCCACGTGGCTCCAGGTAGCTGAGGACCCCGCGGTTGGAAGTCCGTGTGGGGTACTGGTCCACGGAGATTTCCAGCTGGTGAGCGTCCACGTGGACACTGACCTCGTGGGGCTGTCCGTCGGCCACAGGCACACCGCTGTGGAGCAGCACGGTGCCCTGGCCCTTCTCCACCACGGCCCGCAGATGGCCTTCAAATATGTCCACGTAGATGAAGTCCCCACGCTGGCCCCCTGCCTGGAAGGCCAGGGGAGCCTGCTGGCTCCGCGTGGTGAGCGTGAACTCCAGGGTGCCTTCGTCCTGAGTGCCCCAGGCAGGGAAGGCAGCCAGGGAGCGGGGCCCGGAGAAGCCCAGGGCCACATCATCACCTGCAGAAAACTCCTCAGCACAGCCCTCGTGCACGTCGGGGGTCAGTGGCCGGAGGAGGCTGCGGCCGTTGAGGGTGGCTGCGTGGAGGCAGCCCCGCAGGGGCCGGCTGGCCCCCCTCAGGTAGGGCAGGCTGAGGCGCCCAGTGCCCCCCACGAAGAGCCCATAGGGGACCTCTAGGGGGGCTCCAGGGACTGGGGCAGAGGCGTTCAGGATCCCGTCAACTGACAGCGTGGCCCAGTTGTCTGAAACAGTCAGCACCACAGTGTGGGGGAGGGCATCGCTCAGCGGGGTCCCTGCCGGGGTGTGCAGCCTCAGCTCCTCCTGGCCCAGGACGAGTCTGACCTGAGGAGAGACAGGAGGGGCGGGGGAGGGGCACAGCACTTTGAAGACCTCACTTCCCTCGTGAAAGCACAGTGGGTGCCCACACTTGGAGTCCCAGAGCACGGGACCTAGGGTAAGGGCTTCTGGTGCCACCCCTCTTGCCTTCTTGCCGTCTCTTCATTCTTCCCCTAGACACTCACCAAGGTGGACCCCAGGCCAGGCCTGGACGGGCTCTGGGGACACCCGCGGGAGTCACATGTGGTCCCTGCCCACAAGGGGCTGGCGCATAGTAAGATGCTACCCTGGAAATCCAACTTGTACGTTTTTATTCTTCCCTTTTTCCTTGGGAGAGAGGTGCCAGAAAAATCACCCTTGAGTCCAAAAGATTTCATGCCTAGAACGATGGACACCTGGGCATCCTCTGAGGAGCCCCCCTAGGCAGGGCAAAGTGTCTCAGGGCCGCTGGAGGCAGCCAGGCTCACTGCCCAGGCATGGGCCCAGCCAGATGCTCCGTGTTCTGAAGATTTAGTGAAGAAACTCCCTGACCTTGGCTGGAAGAGACAAAGGACACAGTCCTGTCTCTGTGACACCAACACCAGACCTGGCGTCGGTGTGGGGCTCCCGCACTACGTGGCAGAGTGGATGGTGGCAGAGCATGGGACCTGCGGAGGCAGCGCACTGGGAACCACGACCTGGGGGTTCAGGCGTGGCATCCCGCGGGCCATGTGCCTGGCGGAGCAGAGCGGCAGTGCCAGACTGCGCCAGGCCGGTGCGCAGCAGCGACGCTCCGTGGCAGCAAGAAGCAATGGCAGCAGCAGACCGATCAAGCCATAGTCCTCTCTCCACGGTAGGAGGGAGTAGATGCCTCGGATCTGGGCTAAGACTCTGGGTGTGTAAACTCTTCGTGGTCAGGGGAGACTCAAGACAGAGCTGGGCGACTCCTTGCCAGTAAAGCTTAGGACTTCTCTAAGGACAAAATGGAAAGTGCCGCTGTGGCAGTGCTGGTGCCGCAACCATCGTGGGCAGACAGCGCTGGTGCGGGGGAGGGGTGCAAGGCCAGAGGAGGCACAGGGTGCAGGAGCCCAAGAGAGGGGGCCTGGCTCAGGCAAGCAAGGGGGACACCGTCTGGAGGAGAGGCTGGAGCTAGGCAGGCGCATGGAATGGGCGAGGCACGTGCCAGGCGGAGGGACTGCGGCTAGTAAAGCCCAGCAGCAGTGGCCGCAAGACGGCTGGGAACTGAGAGCAGCTCTAGTGGTCAGAGCACAAAGGCCTGCTAGGGGCTGTGGTGAGAAATGAGGTTGGAAAGAGCCGGGGGGGCAGAGTCTGGGACGCTACTGCCCATCCCACAGTGGAGAACTCGAGACACCAAGGTACAATGATCTGCACGAGGTCACACAGCCGGTTGGGGTTCGCACAAAGCTAGAGAAGGAATCTCGCCCCAATCCTGAGGGGCCGCTGACCTGCAGGCGTCCGGAGTAGAGCTGCAGCAGGAGGTGCTCGGCCGGGCCTGCTGCCAGGACAAGCAGGGCCTCGGGCTGGGCCGTGGAGAACTGCAGCTGCAGGTCCACGCTGGTCAGGGCCGTGGCCACCGGCACCTCCAGGTGGTTCTCTCCGAAGAAGGAGGCTGTGTGAGGGAGGGAGCTGTGGTCAAGGCGCGAACTCCGGCCTGAGGAGGCAAGGTGCCGCAGGACACACGCCCTCACGGTTCTGTGTGACGCTGCCCAGGAGCGGCAGCAGATCCCAGCATCTGCTTGGTCCTGGCACCAGAGGCACAGCCTCCCCTGTGTGCCCCAGACCTTGATTTTGAAGGAGGCCAGACCCAGACATTCCCAGCAACTCAGGTCTCCTCCTTGCAGGATCCTGGGGCCAGAGGCATCTGCCAGCTCTGGCTCTCCTTCCCTGAGCCCCCGGGGACCCTCCACCCTGGGTCTGGCCCCTGATTGGTCCAAAGGGAAGCCATCACTGTTCTGATCACCTGGCTTGGGGATCACAGCCCCCAGGAAGGGAGTTTCAGGAGAACATCCCAACTCAAACTGCTCCCTGTTCAAATTCCTCCTCCTAAGTTCACTCAGAGCTAGAGAAGGAATCCTAAACGCCCTCATGCCTGGGCTGCTGGGCAGCGCTTGCCACATCACGCCCGACCCCCGTGCGGTGGCTGGGGCGTGGCCGGGCCCGGTGGTGTCAGACAGGCAGCCCATCTACCCGCTTCTCTCTCAGGCCATTCTTCCAGCTGCTTTGGGGCGGGGGTGGCATCCTGTTGGCCTGAGTCTGCCAAGGAGCAAAGGCCAGATGGAGCACGTGTGCGGTGTCAGACCCCAAGTGGGCCCAGACTTCCTCCATCACCCCACTATTGCTTCCTGCTGCAGAGCCACTGGAGTCCCTGGTGAGCACTCAGATCCGGTCCCATTGTTTCCATCGTGCCAAGGAGCCAGGGATGAGAACAGCTGAGTTCCCACCTCCCAGGCTGGAGACAGGGCCTGGGAAGGGGTGAGGGTCGGCTGGGCAGGCCATGGCTGGGTTTGCCCAGGGTCACTGTGGTCACTGTGCAGGGCCCCTCTGTGTCACATTGGGGAACTGCCTCCTTTTAAGTTGCTATTAATACTTCCTCCAGGCAGTTTCCCCAAACCTCAACCTCCAACCCGGCGGCCACAATTTCTGGTCCATTCCTTTTGCGGTGATTAGAGCCAAATATAACTTTGACTTTGCCTACAGGCTGGGGGGCAGACAAAAATGGGTTAAAAAGGTGATTCATCCCTGCTGGGCTTCCCTTAAGTCCCGTGAGCATGCAAAGGCCGATGGCATCGATACGGATGGTCTGGTTCCGGTCACACGCGTGCTGGCCCCCAGCCAGCCGAGCAGGCTGACATCCTCCTGAGCCTCTGGGAGGGATGTCCGAGAAAGATAATGCTCTTGCCTCGGGCTGAGTGGATATCCCTTCAGTTATCTCCTCTTGCCAGCCTGGCCTAAGAGCCTTGTCTGGGAAGCTAAAGGAATCACGGGAGACCTGCAAAACCACCAGGGCAGGTACAGCCCAGCAGGCCAAGCGCACCTTGGTGCCAGCGAGGGACAGACCAGGGAGCTGGCAGGTGGTGGGCACCTACAGGGCACCTTACCTGCAAGGACACTGATGCTTTGTTAGTTTTCGTTATTAATTTATTTATCCCCCAAAATGTATATGTTGAGAAACATTGATTCTTAAGAGCAGAACACAGCACGCTAGACTGGGGGCAGCCCTGGCACAGGGGTGGGGGCACGTGGCCCCTGTGGGATGGAGCCGCCACCGTGGTGGGCTGGAGTGGCTCACAGCAGCTGGCAGGAGCTGACCGTTGAATTTTCCGGAATTTTGTGAGCAAGGTGACGTTGCCCACAGTGAGGCTGTTTATACCACGGAAAGAGGCAAACACTGCAGATCACGGTCCCCTCCCCAGAAAGCCCACTGCTAAACATTTACCTGCCCAGCGCCCACATCGTCCTGCCCGTGTGGAGGTGACCCCTCCTGCGCTAGAGGTGCATGTGACCCCCCCCCGGGGCATGGGCAGAGTTGGGGCTCTGGGCCAGCAGGAACCGGAGAGGATGGCCGGCCCTAACCACTGAACCACCTGCCCGTGGCCCGCTCCCCGCAGGAGAGAGTCAGCAGCCTGTTTGGCCCGACTGCGAGGGTGGCAGGAAGCAGAGGTACTTTCCAGAGAGCTGGGGTCTGAATGGGCCCATTGAGGGGCTGGGCCCTGCTGCTTCCTGTGGGGCTGAGCGGGGACGGCTCACACAGGCTGCCTTGTGCTGCCGCGGTGTGAGGGCCAGGCAGCCCCCTCGCCCCGACACAGGGCTCTGAAGCTTTGCTGGCCAAGGCTTTGGAAACTCTGACAGCGCCACCCCCCAACCTGGTCTCCTTTTTCTCCCCTCTTACTGTCTCCGACGGGCTGCAGTTGCAAGAGCCCAGAATCCCTGTCCTAGAGGTGGGGTGGTGGGGGCAGTTGTAGAGGGGCTTCAGATGAAGAGGGGGTGCAGGATAAAGAAGTAATGAGCTAGGAGTCAATCCTAGAGGACTTCCTGGAGGAGGTGAGACTGGTATAGAGGAGAGAGAGGGAAGGGAAGAGGCAGTCTCAGGCTGCAAGGCCAGGTGAGAGACTTGCAGGGATACACAGTCCCCCTTGGGTGGGGCAGAAGAGGGTTTCTGTCCCCTCACCCCCTAGAGGCTGTGGATAACTTGAAGGCAGAGAAGTGAAGGGAAGAGGAGTGCGGTCACCCTGGCTCAGCGGCCTGATCGGCATGGAGGGTGGGGAGGAGTGGGAGGCACCAGCACAGGCTGGACCAGACCTGCGCCACACTCTCCTGGGCCAAGAAGACCCATGATTCATCAGAACACCAGTCCAGACCTGCAGCAGCTGTGTGGGCTGCCCTCGGGGCCAGGAGAAGGGGCCCAGCTCAGGCCTCGGTATGACCATTCTGTAAAATGGGCACTCCTTCCTTCCCCGTCCCCATCCCGTCTGCAGGGATCAGCCCTAGAGGTCCCTTCCAGGTCTGGGAGTCTGCCGGCAGACACAGACGCGCAGGGGCTGACGGCACGGGGTGCCGGGGGTGGCAAGACTTCAGCGTGGGAGGAGCAGGGCGAGTGCCGCGTGCACAGGCTCCTCTGGACGAAGGCACATAGCTGGGCATCCAGGGCCTTGCAGAGGAGTATTTGCGGGTCTGTGTGCAAGCGTGTGGGTGGCTGCCGGGGCTGTGCTTTGGGTTTGCGTAAGGCCGTGTGTTTGTGTGTGCTCTCGTGTGTGGGCCAGGAGCTGCCGGGACAGAGCAGTGATTGTGCCCAGGCCTGCTCTGCCCCTCAGTGCCTGCCCGCTGTTGCCCGGCTGGGCCCGGCTCCATGAAAGGGGCCGTGTGTTCCTGCAGGGTCCCTGCCCCTCCTGCCCAGCGCCCACTGAGAGGTTTGCCGAAGGTGGAGTCCTCCCGACTTCCCGCCCTTCCTCCCCATGCACAGGGCAAGGCTGTCTGGGCCCTAGGGCGGGGCGGCCGGTCCTTCTTCCTGAGCCCTAGGCTGGGGCACAGAGGAGCCTGTGTGTCTTTGCCTGCCAGTCCCTTTCTCAGAGGGGCACATGAAGCTTAGGTCAAGGTCCCCCAGCAAGCCCCCTCTGGCAGGGCGTGGGTTGTGCTGGCACCTCCTGGCTCCCTGGGGCACTCCTAGGACAAGTGTGAATGGCCACCTGGTCCCTGCCCTGGGGACCCCATACGTGAGGCTGGCTTCCATCATGATGCCCAACCCTCTGCTGCTCAGCAGGCTCTTGGGACAAGGGGTCCCTGTGTGGGAGGAACTCTGCCCCTCAGGCTCCTACCCCTCCCAGGCCTGGCCAGGGTGGGGTCTTAAGCATAGAAGTCTCTTCCAATCCTGGGGGCTGCTGCGGTCCTTCTGAGTCCGCAGAACCCCCGTCCCTGTCTGTCACGTCTCCCCATCTGTCTCCCTGCCAGCCCTCCCTACTGCCCATCCCTGCCGCTGCTTTTCCCTGGTCTTGCCCTGGCTCTGTCTTTGGCTCCCCTTCCCTCCGTCTCATCCTGGCTGTCACCGGGAGCACCGCCCTCTGCCCGAGGGCAGTTTGGAGAGCCAGGCTGGGGCCTCCTGCGGCTGCTTGGGTGCAAGTCCCCCGATGTCAGAGCTCTCTGCAGCCCAAGCCTCCACCTCCAGACAGACAAACTGAGGCTCAGGGGAGAAGCAATTTGACAGAGGGAAGCAGAAAGAGAGCCTGTGGTTCCCAGTGCCCTGCCTGCCTGGGCCCCACCCCCAGGGACCCCCACTGCACCCCACTCCTTGGCAATGGATCCCTGTGTGCCCCACGCTCACTGCTACATTCCTGGCTGCCCGGGGCAGCCAGGCTGGCCCCTCAGCCAGCGTGAGTCACGGGCAGCAGCATTCCTGGGTGTCTGCGGCCGCCTGACTTTATAAGGGAGAGAGTTCGGGAGCACGGAGCTGCCGGGCAGCACGGCCAGTGGGGGGCTGGGCCCACAGCCCAGGGTGGCAGGCAGAGACCTGGACCTGTATTCACTCATTCATTCATTCAGTCACAAATACAGTAGTGCAGCCACAGGGATGGAAAGGACAGCCAACCTGGGAAGACAGAGCCTGAGACAGGCGCTAAACAGGGACGTCCTCTTCCACAAAGGCTGGGCTCGGGAATTCAGACCAAGGCCCAGGAAGGAGGTGGAGGAGGAAAGCAAGAGAGACAGAGAAGCTGGGATGCTGGCAGTGAGCCCGTGGCTGTGGACAGGACTGAGGAGGGGACACCCAGCCAGCCTGCCTGCCAGGCAGGTAGGGAGGGTGGCCTGCTCTGAGGACAGCCTGGACTTCTCCTCCACAGCCTCTCCGAGTCTGTCAGCAGGGGTGGCACACCCTGGTTCCAGGTCTGGGCAGGCAGGGCTGAGACTGGGAGGGTCCCCGCCAGGGAGTCTGGGGGCTGTGGGTGGAGTGCTCTGGGAAGGCCCGGGCAGGGATGAAGGGCTCTCTGTCTCCCCTCATGGGGATGAGGGGGCCACCTGGGGCTGAATGCCAGTCCTGTGTGAGAGCAGGGATGGGCCCGGTGCCCTGTCCTAGCAGCCGGATCCTCCCTGCGGTCACCCAGTCCTCTAGACCTCAGGCCAGATCCCTCCCTGAGCACTTCTAAGGGACTCCCCTCTATTTCCCACCAGCATTCTGTCCCCAAGCCAGGGAACCTCTGAGGCTGGGTGTGGGGTGGACAGTTCCCTCCGGCTCAGAAGCAGACTATGGCCCCCAGGGCCTGCGAGGCGGGTGCACCGCACACTGCCCCGTCCGTCCAGAGCTGGGGGAGCCCGGTGACACGCTGGCATGAGAACCCGGCCCCACAGCACACCCGCAGACCTGCACGGCCACAGAGGGTGGCGTGTGGAGGCGAGCGCAGGGCAGGCAAGCATGCGTGGCCAGCCCAGCTGTGGGCCCTGGGTGCGGGCCGTGGCCGCGGGCCCTCTCCGCACGTCTGCCTTCCGGCGTCCTGGCCAGGGAGAGGTGTCTGCTGCGCTGCGCAGGTGTGGCCCCGCCACCAGTGTGGCCCAGACGCTCAAGGCCCCCATCTCAAACTGAGCTCTCACCTTCCCCAGCCCTGTCACTCTGACGGTAACAAGGGAGAAGGTTACACGGGACACTTCAAGGTCTCCTTGGGGAGACCAAAGGGGACAGTATATCTGCCCAGTGGTGAGCTGGGTCCCCAGAGCCCAGGCTAGATGGCTTGCCGCTGTCAGGGTGGGCTGCCTAGGAGACACTCAGACACCTGCAGGCCCTGCAGTGCGCCCTGCTCTTCAGCTGCCCCGGCCCCGCGTTCCAGACTGGAACCCACAGCCCAGGCCGTCCCAGCAGCCCACGGCTACCTGCTTCTCTCCTGTCTGGAGAGCTGCCGCCATACAAATAGTGTGTTGGTTCACAATCACACGGAACTTAAAACAGCAGCCGTCTCAGGAGACAGCCCTCTCAGGAGACAGACTTCATTACCCCAGAGGGGCCCTGGCACGGCGGGCGCCATGGTGCCCAGGGCAGACTGCCTCCATGTCTAACCTCACGGAGACCTCTGCTGGGGTCAAGGTGGCTCCATCCCTCCTCGCCCGAAGAACTCTTGAGCCAGGAGACTCACACTCAGGGTACGTCACCTGTTTGGTGCCTTTCTGGTCTCTTGGAAGGCCAAGGAGGCCAGGGCAGGAAGAGTTTCCGTAGCTACTGGCTGTGCCCTGGCCCTGGGCACTGGCCTCCTCCACCAGTCCTCTAAGCAAGCATCTGAGTTACCCCTACTGAGGCCATATGTTGGGGAGCGTTTGTAATTTAGGGACCCCCCCCAGAAGACAAGACCCTTGGAGAGGAAGCAGGGGACAGGTGGGGTAGAGATGCTGAGCTTGGTCCCCAGACACTGATAAGGGACAGGGCTGGTGCCCTGGGCTCCCAGTCACGTGGCCCTGGGGTTGGGCCATGTGGGCCACAGAGGAAGTGGGAGGGGAAAGAGGAGTTTTGATGGAAGCAGCAGCCCACAGTCTACCCAGGCTGCAGGGCTGGGGCAGGAAGCAGGGGCCTCAATGGAGACTTTGTGGAAGCCCTGCTGCTCCCCAGGCCCCAGGCAAGGAGGGTGTGGTGGCCGCGGCAGGAGCAGTTCCAAGAGGCTTTTCCCTGCCTTGTAATTTTCCTTGTACAGGGACGGGGTGGACTTCCCGGCCCTCTCCACACCCTCCTTTCCCCTGGCTTTCCTGGCCCAGGGGGATGAGGGACCCTCACCTCAGTGGACCCAGGCTGGGGTAGGGCTTCTGGCAGAGAAGAGAGAGCGCGAGGGACCCTCACCAGGTGGTGGCCTGCCCAGCGGCCTCAGCCCTGGCAGCGCCTCTGGGAGGCATCTGCCATCGTATGGGTGAGGAAACTGAGGCTCCGAGAGGGCAGTCCCCTGTGCTAAGGCCGTGGGGAGCAGTAGCAGGGCTGGGACTTAAGCCCCTGTGGATGTCAGTGAGGGGCGAGGGCCACGTGCGTGCGCACACAGTGTGGCCTGGTTGCCCGGAAGTGGGAGTGAGTCCGCCCTGCGCGGGAGGAGGGTGTGAGAGCTGGCCCCTTGCCTGAGGAAGACACACTCTTTCCCTTCTTGTCCCCTGGGGCTCCTTCTGTCAGGGTCAGTGGAGGTGGGAGGGAGCGGGAAGGGAGGAAAGCATCTGCTTTCTATGGGCGGTTTGGCAGCCTGGCCTCTCCGGCTCTGGGGCTGGCTGGAGGAGGGAGGGGCTTCTTCAGGGGCTGGCGGGGATGGCACGTGCCGGGAGCCAGTGATGAGTGCCAGCCTGCCCACCGGGGGCTTGGAGGTCAGAGAAAGGGTGGACAGGTAAGGGGTCCAGGCTCTGCCCAGGTGGGAAGCTGCCCCTGGGAGGCTGATGGGCCAGGCCCTCCCCTGGGCAGAAGCCAGCGCCCGGAAGCCCAGGCTCATCTCCGAGCCCCCTCAGCTCTGGCAGCAGAAACTGATGGGGCGGTCGGGGAGGAGTCCCAGGGCTTCCCCCAGCCTGCCGGGCTGGGCTTGGCGATAGTGAGTGTGTGAGCCGGGATGGGGGACGGTGGAAAGGACTGTCGGTCTGAAGTCTGGTGGCTCAGCTTGTGCACGACAGGCTGCAGTCCCCCACCTGAAACGTAGGGGAGGGGGTGGGAGGGCCCCACAGACAGTCTCATGTCCAGGGCAGGCGCTTAGGCCGGGGACCCCACCCCGGCACACGCATCCACGTGTGCGCACACTCCCTCTCTCTCTGGCCAGCCCAGCCCCACAGGAGGTGGCCGGCGAGTGTGTGGTGACCGCAGTGGGTACGGTAGAGCTACCTCTGGCCTAACTGGCCACGGGTCTCGCCAGACTGGACGCTCTTGAGGACAGGACCCAGGGCCTGTACCCGCTGCCGGGAGCATCTGTGCCCCCAGGAGGCCCACGGCGTATGCTGATGAAGGAGACGTCAGCATCTAAGGGGATAAAAGATCAAAGGGCAGTGGCATTTGGCCCTATATGAGGAATTTTCTGTCGGGTGGAGCTGTATCATGGCAGACAGGCAAAGTAGCAAGCTCCTGGCACTGGCAGTCTGCCAGCAGGAGGGGGTGGCCAGGAGGGTGGACCAGGAAACCTCAGTGGCTTGCCAGAGGCCCTCTGGGCCAACCAGGCCCCCAGTGGTCCCCAGACTGAGACCTCACCTCCTGGGCAGGCCTGACCCCTCGGGACTAGGCTCCTGCCCAGCGCCCCCCGCTGGCTGCCTGGATGCCTCAGCACGTGGCCCTGCGCAGTTGTGCCCACCACGGCCACACTCCTCTAGCTCTTCCTGCCCTGGACCCAGGCATGGCCTCTGCCGATGCACCCACCTCTCTGTCACTAGCACCAGCTCTCCAGGGCTCTGGCCCACTGCCAGTGCCCCCAGGCATCCACGCCGGAGCCCACAGAAGCCCTCAAGCCCACCCTCGCCACTGCAAGCGGGACTTCGCGCCGTCTCTTCCTCTACCTGCTCGCCAGCCCAGTGAAGGCTCCACCACCCACCTGTTGCTGGGCAGAAATCTGAGTGTCGTCTGGACCCACTTCCTCCTGCCTCCCTGCAGCCACGCCAGCTAACCCTGCTCCGTGCACCCTGCCCCTAAATTCTCCTTCAGCTTCACCTCCCCTTCTTGCCCCTCTGCTGTCCACAAGGCAGGTCGCCACCATCCCTCGCCTGGCTTAGTGAACCTCCTGCTTCCCTTTGCTAGCAGCGGCCCCAGTTAACCTGAGCTCCATCACCCTCCCTTGCCTGGAAGCCTTTGGTGGCTCCCTATTGCCCCAGGTTCAGGCCCCAAGCCCCTTCAGGGTGGCACTGAAGGCCTGGGTGCCCTTGCCCCGCCTGCCAGGCTCTCCTGCTCCCCTCCCTCGGACACTCCACGCACCAGCCTCGCTAGACCCCGGGCTGTCCCCATGCACGCCTAGCAGGTCCCTGCTTGCTGCCTTTGCTCAGGGGACTTCTCCCGAGAGCTCTCCTCTCCTTTTTGCCTGTGAAATGCTCCTTCAGGAAGAAAGTCCTTCCCACCTGCCCCACAGCCCACAGCACCTTCCCTGCACTGGGGGTGGCCCAGGGCGCTGTGCTGCTGTCACCTCTCTCTCCATTAACACTGTGAGCCCTGGAGACACGACTCACCTTGCTTGGGGAAGGGAGGAAGGAGGGCAGGGCCACCAGGGCAGGAAGGGCGGCCACACTGTCCCTCCCGCCTAGCCCTCCCCACCTTGTCTTACCTCCCGGCTCCTTTCCACGCCTCCCCTACCCTCCAGGGCTCCCGTGCTCAGAGACAGGGGGCTGGACGCAAGGATCAGGGAGGGGTGGAGAACGGCCCCAGCCAGGGACTGCTTTTCTGGGGCTGTGGTGACAGAGTCTGCTGCTTGTTTGTAAAGAAAATAGAACCAGAGCCCCTATTTATAGCCAGAGGCCACAGCCACAGACAGCAGACTACGGGGTTGAGGCTGTGTAGGCTCCTGCTCCGGCAGAGCTGCTGGTGGGGCCGTTCCCAGGCCCCCTGCCCCCCTTGCTCAGCCCCCAAGGAAGTGCCTGTGGGACGCTGACAGTCCCTGGGACAGGATGCAGCCTGCACTTTGGGGCAGGGGAGGGGGACCTGGGTGAGGGGGATGGAAAATTTCTTAGGATTGGTCCCTGGGGCCCAGAGTCCCTTGAGGGAATGGGCGGAGGTGAGGGTCCGTTATGTCTGCTGGGAAGGCAGAGGTCCTGGGTGTGCTGGCTGTGGAGGGAGCTCTTCGGACTGTCACTGGGACTGGGTAAAGGACGAGGAAAAGAGGAAAGAGTGGGACCAGAGAGATGGACAGACAGAGACAGAGACGGGAATGGGGAAAGACAGAGAGAAGCAGGGGCGGGAGAGGCAGAGACAGAGAGAGACGGGATGGGGCGAGAGAGACACGGAGAGACAGAGAGACGGGATGGGGCAAGAGAGCTCTCCAGCCCAAGTGACACCCTGAGCAGAGGGAGACAGAAGCAGCAGGGGACGATTGAAGGGGGTGTTTCTGTCCCACAGAAGGTCTCCATGGCATCCTGGGCATGGTGGTCAGTGTCTGAGTTGGAGCCAGGCAACGGGCAGGATTTAGGCGTTTCCGTAACCTTCACCCCAAAAGGACAGGCCATGCCCACCCCCACCTCCCAGGACCCAGACCTGGAGACTTTGTTCCTGGCAATCCCAGCTCGGAGGCCCAGGCCTGTTGGAGCCCATGCAGATGGACCTGTCACCAAGATCCCTGGGGGACTGTCTTGGGTGAAGGGGGCAGGGCAGGGCCAGGACCCCTGAGGACAGGTCTGGTCCCTGGCTTGCCAGAAGGCGAGTTCCCCAGGCCTGGAGGGTTATGAGCTGGGGCTGTGGCCTGGGCTCACACCTGCTGCCAGCCTCTGTTCAGACCCCTCCTTTGGTTGTGCTTGTTGGGGGCTGTGGGGTGACGATAGCCTGGGGCATGTGTCATGGAGCCAGAGCCACAACCGGTGACTCAGACAGTTAAAAAAAGGAGCAGCTCCGAGCAGTGACTCAATTGGCTCTGGAGAGGCTGGGTGGGTCTGGCTGGTACAAGACGGGGTGGTCTGGGGTTATTTTTGGCAGGGTGGGGCTGGGGCCAGGAGGTGGAAGTTGGGAGCTGGGGGTGGAGAGGAGCCACTCCTCTCATCCTGGGAGAGACCTGGGTCCTGTGCCAACCTAGGAAAGTGGTTTTCCGAGGCCAGGGAGCTGTGGCAGGCTGGGCCTGGGACAAGCAGATGGCTTTCCCTGGACAAAGCACAGCCTCCTGTTCTGTTTCCATGTGGCTTGAGCTCAGAATTTTAGAGCTGACCTAGGAGACTGAAGACCCCACCCAAAGGTCTAGAAAGGGAGGGGGGTCTGCCTAAGGCCACACAGCAGGGCCAGGTATACCAAGGGCTGTAGTGTCATCGCATGCTGGCTCAGGTCTCTGCGATGTCTCCCCTGCCCCAGGGCTGTCATGTCAGTAGTTGGAGGGACAGGCCCCCATGGGGGTACCCACCCGTGTAGGGGCTCAGCTGAGCTCCAGATGGGTGGCCAGAAGCACATGGGCCCCAGACGGCCGAAGGCAGAACTCCAGCTGGGAACAGGCGCTGGGCTCCGTTAGCTCACGTCCAGGGGGCGGGCAGGGTCTGCCCCAGGGTCTGCGGAGAGGTTACCTCTGTGGGGTGAAGGCAGAGGGTGCACACGCAGGGGGATCCTGACCTGGGGCTTAGGTTCTGGTCAGCCCCTACCCGGCTGTCACTGCCCCAGCTGCTTGCCCCACTCTGTAGCCATCTCCCAGGACTCACGTCCCCTCGCCTCCCCCAGCTCTGATCTCACAGCACACGGACCTCAGGCACCCCCGGCACCTCTGACGGGTCCACGCAGCCCAGAGCAGAGTGGGTCCCTCACCTTCCTCAGTCTAGATTTCGGTTCCTCACGACGCAGCCACCACTGCTTATGGTGAGTGGCGACAATAGACCCACAGCAACTGTGGCAGGTGAGCCATGTCACCTTGCTGGGCCCTGGCCTCCAGCTCCTGCATGCAGAGAGGGGCCCCTGAGGGGTTGGCAGAAAGCAGGGACAGACAAGCCTCCAGACTCCCACTAAAGGTGCTGGTATCTGCTCATTCTCTTCTTCCCACCCCCGCTCTGGGGATGGGTTAGTTTCATTTGGTCATTTGTTCACATATTGACTGTGTTCCTTCTGCACTGCCGCTGAATGAGCCCCCCCAGGGCAGACAGATCCTGGGGAGGGCCTGAGAGGGACTGTCCCTGCACCTCCTCACACTGGGAGAGCTGCATGGGCCCGAGCCAGGTAGATGCAGAAACCCGGCCCCTCCCGAGCGGGCAGGCAATGGCTGCCGACACCTCCCTTGGGAGCCCACCTCCCCTTTTCCATGTCACTTGGTCCTACACTGACTCTCACAGGGCCACCTCCTCCAAGCCCTTGTTGCCATGCAACCTTTCTTAAAGATTCCTAAATAGAAGTTCCCAGGTTGCTGGGCCTGCCCCGCCCCAAGAAGAAGATGGTGATACTAGGATGACAGCAGCCACAGGAGCAGACACTTCCTGAGTATTTATTCCAAGCAAAGTATCTTGCATAATCCTCAACACATGTAAGAGGGAGGAATTATTTATCTCCATTTTAGAGAGGAGAAAACTGAGGCTCAGAAAGGCCAAGTCACTTGTCTGAGGTCATGCATGGAGTGTAGGACTGTAATTCAACCCTAAACTAATGTCGTGTTTTCAACCACCGTGTGCCTGGCCTCCTGCCTCCATGGACAGGTTCCTGGGGAGCTCAGGACGAGGTGAAGCAGCGGTGGGGCCGCAGTCAGGACTGAGGGGCGGGAGAGGAGCTCACTCTTAGCTGCTGGGAGACGTCCAAAAAGGGTGGTTTGTTCCTTCCCTGAGCAGTGGGAAGTGTGTGTGTGCGCAGCTGGGCCTGAAGCCTGCCAGGCCGGCCTCCAGCTGCAGGAGAGCAGGGCCTGGGCCCAGCCTGTGCACAGGGAAGGAACCAGAAGGGGCTGTGTCGTGGGAATCGGCGTCCCGGGCCATTGATATTTATAGCTGGCCCCTCCCGAAATGTGGGTGGGGGAAGGGGTTGCTCTTAGGTGGGAACGGAAATTGGTCTCTTCTCCCTGGCCCTTCTATCTCCCCAGAGAGCCGACTGGCCCAGGCCAGAGGCTCTGCCCTGGTGGCGGAGTGAGGGGCTGTGTCCTGAGTTGGGGGATTCCTCCAGGGCTGCTGGCTCAGGGGCTGGTCGCTCCTTGCCAGAGCCTGCTGAACGACACGGTGCAGGTGCGTGTGCACACATGTGCGCCTCCTAGGTGTCAGACCAATGAAGGGCATGAACCAGGAGGTGGAGGGCAGGTGAGAGTGAGAAACACCTGTAACCCCACAGGGATGGGGGACAGGTCCCAAGAGAGGGGCAGAGAGCCCTGGGCTGCAGGGCACTCTGTGCTTAGAAAAGGCTCCCAGGGGCCACGATGCTGCAGCTGAACCTTGAAGGGTTGGGGAAGGAGGGACGGCCAGCTGCAGGGAACGACTTGAGCAAAGGTGGAAGGGTGACAGGGATTACGGATTATAGTTCATCGGCCAGTCTGTGGGCGCAGGGTCTTGAATGTGGAGGCTGATCTATCTCGGGGAGGGAAGGGCACAGCATAGCACAGACTGAGCATCTCTAATCTGAAAGTTCGGAATCTGAAATGCTCCAAAATCCAGAACTTTTTAAGTGCCAACGTGATGCCAAAGGTGGAAAATTTCACACATAAGTATTGGCACGAACTTTGTCTCATGCACAAGTTAAAATTTTGTATAAGATTACCTTCAGGCTATATGTATAAGGTGTATATGAAACATAAATGAGTTTTGTGTTTAGATTTGGGTCCCATCCCTAAGATATCTCATTATGTATATGCAAATGTTCCAGAATCCAAAAAAATCCAAAATCCGAAACACTGCTGGTCCCTAGCATTTCGGATAAGGGGTGCCCAGCCTGTAATGGTGTCTTTGGGCCTGCAGGCAGGTAGCAGGAGGCGCATGCTGGGGCAGGAGAGATCCCAGAGCCCCCAGGCCTGGCTACGGAGGAAGCTGGGATGGAGTGCTTCTCCCTGGGGAAGGACATCTTCCAGGGGCCCTTGGTTTCTGTCTTCAATGGAATTCTTTGAAACCCAGAAAGTTTTCAATTTTTTTTTTAAAGCCACAGAACCCTTTATCAAAACCACATCTTACACAAACCCAATCCATAAACTTATGTTCAAGCAGCTGCTATGGGCCGGGCATGGTGGCTCACGCCTGTAATCCTAGCACTCTGGGAGG
>VBSM01001118.1:593592-604614 GCA_008086735.1 Cheirogaleus medius
AAAAAAAAAAAAAATATATATATATATATAGCTTGGATTTTAGCCACTACTGGCCCCACTGGTTAGTTGTCCTTGTATAGTGACAAATCTTGGGGTAGCCAGCTTCTGAGATGGCCTCAGTGATCCTCACCTGCTGGCATTCATGCCCTTGTGTCGTCCCCTCCCACACTGGGTAGGGTTGGCATGTGCAGCCACAGGGCATTGCAGAAATGGTGGTGGACTTCCAAGGCAAAGCCATAGAAAGGCACCGCAGCTTCTGCCTTGCTCTCTTCAGAGAGTGGCCACTGTGAGCTGAGGACAGCTGAGCAGCCTGTGGAGGGCTCACGTGGAGAGGAGCTGAGGCCTCTTGCTGGCAGCCAGCTCTAACTTACCACTGCTGTGAATGAGCCATCCTGGGAGTGGATCTGCTAGCCCCAATCAAGCCTTCAAATGACTTCGGCCCCGACTGACATCTCGGCTGCCACCTCCTCCAAGACCTGGAGTCAGAACCACCCAGAAAAGTCACTCCAAACTCCTGACCCACAGAAACTGTGTGCAACAGGAGATTGCTGTCTAACGCTGTTTGATTTTTAGGGCAATTTGTTACACAGCAGTAGATAACTGATACAAGCCTGCACAGTCATAAATGGCAGCGCAGCAAGTCAGACCCAACATATACCTTGGACTCAGAAACTGGGACTCTACTCCCATGAGGCGGGGTGGCGTTTCCTTGATCAATTAATGGATCAACTTATTCATTCATTCCACAAATATTTCTTAAGCACAGACCGTGTGTCAGGCACTATGCTGAGGGCTGGCAACACAGGGTGAATAACAGACAGGAGTCTGCCTTTGGGGAACTTACAGGTCCCCCAGGGCGATGTGGTGATTGGCTGGATGTGGGAGTGAGGACAAGGAAGGTTCCAGCGTGTCCAGCACCAGCCCAGTGTTCCAGCGTGGGTGCTTGGATGGGTGGTGGCCATGTCGTGCATTGAGATACACAATGGTGGGACACATCACAAAAAAATCTCTGCGCTTGTTGACCTAGGGTGCTCGTGAGAACCCTGAGTGACACTGCGCAGGGTGCTGCACGATGGGCCTAAAGCTCCGAAGGCATCTGGGCCGAATTATTGGGCTGCCCCCAGTGGGATTAAAAGCGACAAGGGGAGATGAGACGTGGGACCACCCGGGAGAGAGGGGGGTGTTGTAAAATTAGAGGAAGACCCAGGACTGAGCCCTGAGACATCACAATTTTTTATTTTAACTTTTTATTTTAACATAATTTCAGACTCATATAAAAATGGCAAGACTATTACAGATATTTCCCACATAGTCACCTAGATTTCCCAAATGTTAATATTTTACCACATGTTAAATTATTTTTATATATGTATATACACATATTTTTTCCGAGCCATTTGAGTGTCAGTTGCGAACACGTGCTCCCTTGTCCCTAAATACTTGAGTGTGCATTTCCTGAGGACGAGGACCTTCTCCTTCATAACCTGAGTGCAATTACCCAAATCAGGAAGTCGACATTGGTACAATACTTTGAACTAAGCCACAGACTTTACCCCCAAGTTTTGTCAATCTCCCCAACAATATCCTTTATAGAAAACAAAAATCCTGGCATTTACTTGTCCTGTCTTTTCAGTTTCTGTTAATCCAGTGCGGTTCTTCAGCGTTCCTTTGTCTCTCACAATGTTGCCACTTTGGGCGAGCACAGGCCAGTTGTTTGTAGAGTGGCTTTTGGTTTGAGTTTGTCTGGTTTCCTCGGGATTAGACTCAGGTTCTGCGTCTCGGGCAGGAGCGCCCCAGAAGCCATGCGTGTCCCTCCTGGCGCGCTGGCAGGAGGCTTGGCCTTCTGGGCACCACCGCTGGGGTGTCAGCCTCCAGCGCTTGGCCGAGGGGGAGCCTGCCAGGCTTCTCCCCGTAAAGTTGCTGTTTTTCCCTTTGCGGTGAATCAGCGTGGGCCAGCATGGAAAGGTCAGGTCGAGGAGAAAGAGCCAGGAAGAAAGCCTGTGAAGGGGCAGCCGGAGAGAACATCCTGGAAGTGGGAAGAGCCGCTGCGTGGAGGAGGGAGTGGCCGGGCACCCTGGGCCAGCGCCGGAGGGGCCGGTGCAGAAGGGGTTGGAAGTGCGCTGGAAGCAGCGGCCACGTGCAGGTCGCGGGAGCCCAGTCAAGCAGGGAGGGCGGGCAAATGGAGGTGACAGGGAGGTGAGGGTGGCGATAACATGAGAAAATGCCTCTTTGGGGAAGTCTGCCAGCCGACTGGGCAGAGGAGACAGGAGGTGGCGGAGAGGCTTGTGGGCCACGGAGATGGCTTTTAGCATCGTACGTGGAGGGGACCGAGGCAACGTGGAGTGTGACAGAGGGAGCCAGAGAGAGGTGAAAGGAGAGGAGAGCCCCGCAGTGCCCAAGTGTGGGGGAGCTGGAGAGGGCAGGAGGGGGCTCCAGGTGTGGTGGAGGGCTCCAGGCAGAGCCAGTCTGATGGCCTCAGTTTTCCTGCCGAGGAGTCAGTGAGCAGGGCTGGGAGGGCCAGGCACACAGAGAGAGACAGTCCCGGGGAGGGAGGGAGGGAGAGCAAGCTGCCCAGAGGGGCCAGTGGTGGGCCGGCGCTGAGGAGGGCAAGTCCAGGGTTCTGGGATGTGACTGTCCCCAGCAGCTTTCAGCTGCCTGGTGCAGGTGGACAAGGCAGACGTGGGTGGCTCAGGGCCGGAATTCGCCAGGAAAGAGGCTGCACAGGGAGGGCGGTGAAGGCAGGAGGGCCCTGGAGGGTGAGGAGGAAGTGCAGGGTTGGCGATGGGGTCTCAGGGACGGGAGGCAGGGCTGGCGTTCTGGGGAGGCGGAGACGATGGTCAGAGCCATGGGAGGTGGTGGAAGCCCAGGATTGCTGTGGGGGGCTGTGGCTGAGAAGTAGTAGAGCGGAGGTGTTCACACATGGGGGGCTGGCAACCAGGAGGCCAGGGGAGTGGTGGGCGGTGCCTGTGGAGACCTTAGTCACCATGGGAATGGCAGGAGTTGGAGGAAGGGTAGAGACAGCTATGAGCCAACGTCGCCCAGTTTACAGATGAGGGACAAATGGCAGCAGGGAGCTGGGGGGCAGGGCTGGATGCTGGCGCCCCGGAGAATGGTGCATTTGATGGATGGGGCACTGCCGGAGCACCGAGGAGGACAGGGAGTCGCTCCACCGTGCGCTCCGAGGCACACGGGCGTGTGGATGATGGAGCAGTCAGCTTTGGAGAGGCCGAGGGCCGTCCCCAGGGGTGAGCTAGGTCTCCATTGAAGCTGGAGGGAAGGGAGCGTTTGGACCAACGTGGAGTGGCTGTGACCTGCTGGGGCTTGGGGGTGGCTTGGTGTCCCCGAGAGCTGAGCACAGGAGCAGGGGAGGAAGGCAGGAGGCTCCTGGGTCCGAAATACCTAGAGACCTCCCTAGACCAGGAAGGCGGGGGTCCCAGCGCCAGATCTGGCCCCTGTCAGCACTGGGGACCAGTGGAAAGCCCATGAGGCTGAGGGGGTGGGGCTGAGGCCAACTGAGGCTGGGTCAACCCCAGCCTTGCCAGCCCTCCCTCCCCAGAAACCAGAGTCTCGGTCGCTCCATGGGCGTGTGGGGGCGCGGGGAGGGCCTGCCACCGCTGAGGAGATCCCTGCCCTCTGCCCCGAGCCCCCCGGTCCCTGAGGGCTCTGAGCGCCCGGCACGCCGGCCTGTTGGCTGCTCTCAGTCCTTGTGGTCCTGGTGGTGGGAACGAGCTCGGAGCACGGTTCAGTTCTCACTGAATCAGAGACTGTGGTCCAAAGCGCCCTGGATTTTATGTCCTGGTTCCATGTCTGCTATTGATGCAATAGGAGACATTGACTAAGTTCTTGATCCTTTCTGGGCCTCAGTTTCCTCATGTCTCACCAGCGTGGTGACAGACACCCTCTCTAAAGCCAGCAGTCATCTGGTTCCCAAGACGGACAGCTCTTACCTGGTTCCAGTCAGATCTCTGGTCAGAGCTACGAGCTGGTGGGCGTGTAGGCTCCAGGCCCCCAGGCCCTCTGGGTTCTTAGGAATGAGGAGGTCTCTAGCCTTTCCTCAGCCCTGGGGCTCGTCC
Source organism: Cheirogaleus medius (assembly GCA_008086735.1). NCBI lineage: Eukaryota > Metazoa > Chordata > Mammalia > Primates > Cheirogaleidae > Cheirogaleus > Cheirogaleus medius. The sequence goes on from VBSM01001118.1 coordinate 597,666, forward strand.
TGTTTTATGGGGGCTGGATGTCTTCCCTACCCCTCAACGTTTCCCTCCACACTTCCTCCCTCAAGGAAGTGCTCTTGGCTACAGGCACAAGAAGTGCCCTTGTGGCCTCAGCACCATCCATCCATCCTCTTCTGTTGGCCTCCCATTTCCTTTCTGAAATGCCGCCAGCAGGTGAGTGTTCCTTAAGTTAGACAGGATCTCTGAAGAGACCATGCCTTGGGCCCGGCACCATGGCTCACGCTTGTAATCCTAGCACTTTGGGAGGCCGAGGTGGGAGGATCAATTGAGGGCTGGAGTTCAAGACCAGCCTGAGCATGAGCAAGACCCCATCTCTACAAAAAAATAGAAAAAATTAGCCAGGTGTCAGGGTGGCATGGCCTGTAGTCCCAGCTACTTGGGAGGCTGAGGCAGGAGGATCACTTGAGGCCAGAAGTTGGAGGTTGCTGTGAGCTAGGCTGACACCACTGGACTCTATCCTGGGTGACAGTGCAAGATCCTGTCTCAAAAAAAAAAAAAAAAGATACCATGCCTTGGGATTGGAGTCTGGAAAGGCGCTACTAGACAGTCACACCTTAGTGTGAAATAGTTGACTTGATCCTTTGCCAAGAGAGAAACAGGCTTTGATAGAAGGGAGAGCATGTCTAAAGCGTGGGGAGATAGGTGGAGGGGTGAGGGCAGAGGCCCTGGGGCGGGGGCTCTGTGTGCTACAGCAGCCCTTTGCCCATGACACGCTCCTCCTTTCCCTTCCTTTCTCCAGCCTGAGGGCACCCACGGGCATGCAGAGCTGTCTGGGTTGTAACTCCACCTCTCTCTTTCCCTTCCCTGACCCAGGTCTGGGGGACTCCCAGGCCATTTAGCCTGGTTGTTGGTGGGGGACAGTGGGGCGGAGTTCTCAGGGTTCCGCGACTAGGCTCACAGCATAGGATTTCTATGCCATGGTTTGGTTCAGGCGCCATGGCAACCAGGGGAAATAAACACTCTGAGCTTCGCAGTCCAAGTTCTGCTGTGATGTCATCTCCAGCTCCGGCCTGCTGGGCCCTGCAGCTGGCTGCGCCCCAGACGGCCTCGGCTCCTCAAGAAGGAGAGCCGTCCTCCTGCCCAGCCCCCACACAGTGCCTGGGCAGGAGTACTCCGGCTCCTGGCCTGCGCTTGGGTCCAGCCGCAGCTGCAGGTGCTCCCTCCCGGCTACACCATGAAACTGCCCCAGGGGGCCAGGAACTCTGCGTTCTATGCGCAGCACCCAGAGAAGAAGGAGCAGCTGCCCTCAGGGCAGGAGATCAAGCAGACCCCTGTTATCATGGCAACGATCAAAGGTGAGAGCAGGCCTGGCGGGGCGGGGACCATCCCTTGATGCAGGGCTGCTGAGCGTGTCCCAGCCTCTGGCCTGCCTCCTGCAAAGCCCCTTCAGACTTCCTCAAAGCCTTACAGAAGACCTGCACCTCCAAGCCGAACCTCACAGGCGGTGTTAGCTGCCAGCATTGTTTGAGGGGTGGGGAGGTCGACATGCAGCCAGTTTCAGAAAGGCTGGGAGCCGTGAGCCTGGTTTAGCTTTCCTCACTTCCCTTCATCTTACTCTCAGGGGAGAGCAAACTAAATTCTTACTATGCTGTTAATGACTGATTATTGCTCTAAGTGGGAGGTGGTTTGGTGCAGTGATCGAATGCTTGGGTTCAGCTGGCCTATTATGAGAATTTTCACATGACCAGCTTGTGTGACTTTGGGCAGACTGATGTTTCTAAGCCTCCGTATTCTCATTGGTAAGGTGGGAATGACAGGAGTGTCTGCCGTACAAGGTGGTCGGGGGCTTGACCAAAATAATCCATATCAGATGCGTAGCCGAGTACTTGGCGCGGAGTGAGTTCTCAATTAACTGTAACTGTTACCTTTCTTATTCTGCATTGCCTGTTCAAGGGAAACTGCATTTTATCTGGGACCACCGGCCTCCCCCAGAGGCAGCGGCGGGGGTGGGGGCGGGGGGCCCTGCCGCAGCGTGGTGCCAGCAGAGCAAGGGCCCCAGTGCGCTGCATTTGGGATTTTCCTGCCTCTGCCCGGTGGGCCCAGGCTGAATGCTGCCCTGTCTGTCCTCACAGGTCCAGGGCCTGCCAGGTACCTGCGGCCATCCTGCACGGGCTACATAGATCACGACAGCTCCATGTTCCAGGAGCCGGCATACACCCTGCACACGCGGCACTCCGAGAAGCGTGAGCGCGCCCCCGCCCCACGTCACCCCACGGGGCAGGCTCCCTGTTGGGGGTGTGGGCCACTGAGAGACCACAGGCCACTAGGGACTGAGGTCTGCACTGAGTGGCCCACTCCAGCGGCCTCCTGGGTCCAGAGGAAGCCAGCAGAGATGCCCAAATGACCCACCCCCTCTGAAGGCAACTCCGTGGGGGTCTCCCAGCCAGACTCCCGAGGGAGCCTTGAGGGACACTGATCCGTGCAGACTGCAGAGCAGGGTGTCCTCCCTGTCGGCCCTTGGCTGAGGCCCTCCAGCTCTGGCTGCCACGGTCCTGTGGGGGCAGGAGCGGCTGGGGCAGCAGTGGGGAGTGGTGGGGTGGCGACCCCCAGAGCTTCCCAGCTGGCCTAGAGCCCCTGGAAGTGTGGGGGCAGACGGCCACAGAAGACCCGCGGCTGCTGGCCCAGGTCTGCGAGGGAGGGGCTGAGCAGGGCGTGGTGGTGTGTCCTTGGGGGTCCGAGATTAGGGTGCCTGCCGGGCCTCTCCCTGGGGGACACAGCCCCTCAGCAGGGGCAGCCCTGGCCTGGGCTGGGCCCTTCCGAGGACGGGCAGCTGCCGCGCTGCCGTTAGTCTATCCGCTCCTCTGAACGAGTTCTTGAAAGTGGCGGGTCATGGGTTAAAAGTCCCATTTTACAGATGAGGAAATCAAGGGTCCTCAAACACCCAAGAGCCAAAGGGATCTGAAGGGAGCCCTTGCTCCTCTTGGGGAGAGGGAGCCCCCCGTGTGAGGCGGGCTGGGCTCTTGCTGGGGCAGCCTCGGGGGCTGACCAGCCTCTCCTTGGCTTCCCTGCAGGGATCACGGACGTATGCAGCCCTGGGCCTTGCTACTTCTTGGATCCCAAAATAACCCGGTTTGGAATGTCCAGCTGCCCACAGGTCCCCAGTGAGGAACGTGTTGCCAACCAGCGTAAGATGGGGCTGAGGAGGGAAGTGGGGGCTGGGAGGTTGGGGACGGGGGGGGGGGGCCCACCCTTAGGACTTGAGCAGGGGTGGGGGTTACGACTGCCTTCCCCAGGGGTATCTGTGCCTGCTGGCATCTCCCGCAATGTCACATCAAGACACCAATGTCATGATGCTGAAGTCACCATGTCTGGAAGCCAATGTTATGTTATGCATGCATGTCACAGGGTGATGTTATGATGTCCTGGGGCTCAGGTGTGGGCTGCAGTATTGTCATGCTAATGAGCTCACAGGCCGTGGTGATCTCAGGATGTTCCCATGGTGCTCTCAGAGGGACAGTGTCAGCACGCTGACAGCCCAAGGGCGAAGTTATGATGACACTTGTTTTCATATTATGATGAGAGTGTCATCCTGCTGACGTCAGGATGGCCTAAGTGACCATATTGCTGTCCCTCTCCCTGCCATAGACCCATGCAGGGGTAGTGATGTCCCTGTCCTGCTGCTAAGGTGGTCATGCTGAAGTCATTCCAGGCTAACCAGGACCTATCAGTCGGCTACCAGGAAATGTGGCCTGGTCCCTGCCCTGAGAGCCCTCCCCTCCTGTCCCTCCCTGTGCTCACTTTCAGGCCTGAGCCCCACCCTGGCCCCTTGCCACTACCACTTTGAGAAGATACCCCCACCTGCGGAACGCAAGGCTCCCCGACATACTTTTGGGTACCGATGCCCATACAGAGTGATGGACCCCAACCCGGCCCCCAACCAGTACCAGCTGCCAGCCCTGCTGGGGCCCAACACCCCTGTCAGCCGGGCCGCCCCCTGCTATAGTCTGGCCTCCGCAGACAGGCACTGGTTCTACAAGGAGGATGTGGCAGGAGGCCCTGGACCTGCCGCGCACGCCCGGCCTGAGCCGTCCGTCTACCAGAACCGCAGTCCCGTCTACAGCATGGCCAAGCGCTTCGGCTACCCACGGGACCACACGCCTCGGCCGGGCCCTGGCTCCCACCAGGTCCAGCAGGTCACGGCACACAAGCCCCACGTGCCCGCGTTCACCATGGGCGCCAAGCACTCGCCCCACCTGTGCCCACTGGTCGTTGACATTCGTGACTGAGGCCCCTCCTGGTGCACTAACCACTCCCCTCCCCTAGAAACTATTTTTTTATACAAAATTGAGCAGTTTGACCAAGATTTCAAGTAGCAGAGCTGGTGCTTCCTGAATTTCCAGCACACAGAAAGCATTACATAAATATTTTCATTTATTCATCCCTTTGTTTTGCAAACACTCACAGCTGCTTCTTGCGGGCCCTGCTCTGGTGAGGGGCTGGGGATGCTGGGAGGAATTGCACAGGTCTCTGTCCTTGAGGAGTTCCGCTCTGGCTCACCAGGAGGGAAGCTTCTTGTGTGTCCTCCAAGGAGCCTTTTGAGCTGAGTTCCAGTTCCAACTCTGCCACCAACATGCTGTGTGGCCTTGTGGAGCTTCTGCCCCTCTCTGGGCCTCGGGATCGCCCTTTGGACAGTGAAGGGGAGTGGGTCTGGAAGCAGTCCAAGTTCCCCCCAGTTCCAGAACTGTGTGACTCTGATCGCTCACGTTAGCCAGTACCCTGGAGAGCAGCGGGGCAGGGGGGTGCGGGCAGAGGAGGGAGGGGCCGTTCTGGTTCAGATGGGGGAGAGGGGGTTTTCCTGGGGGAGGGGCCAAGAGGACAAGCGAAGACATTGTGTAGTGGCGGGCGAAGGTGAGAGCAAAAGCATGCAGGTGGGACTAAGGGTGCAGGGACAGGGAGTGCAAGAGGCGGGGCTGCTAGCAGGGACCAGACCATGGGCAGCGGGGAAGGGCCTCAGGCTTTGTCCTGTGGGTGCTAGGGCTGGGAGATTCTTTGGGCAGTGAGAGAAGCTTGGGCAGGATGGGCAGAGCCTGGAGGCTGTGGTCAGCCTAGTAGGCTGCTGGGAGGGGTCTGCCTGTCACACGCTGTCTTTGGAGAGTCACTTGCTATGTCCCCGGACTCAACAGCTTAGCCTGGCAGTGCCTGGTAGAGGAGGAGCCACGAAGTAGCCAGCAGGGGGCAGCATTGCCTCGATCTTCAGGTCCAAGACTGTCCCACTCCCCACCCCACCCCCAACCAGCTTCTCTGCTTTTGGTCTTTGGGGAGGCTGAGGTCTCAGGGGCTGGTATTCATTCTTCCTTGGCACCTGGATCCTCAATTTACCTCCACCCCCTGGAAGAAGCCCCTCTCCCAGCAGAAAGGTGTGGGGGAGTTCCACCCCCACCTGGCAGCCAGAGGTCAAGGTGAGGCCCAGAGCAGGTGCAGCTGAGGCCAGCTGGGAGGCTGGGAGGGAGAGTGGGAGCCACGGAGGGAGAGGGGCTTCGAGAGGAAGGGAGAGAAAAGCCACCAGACTCAAGGACTCAGGCAGAGGCACTTTCTTCTGCAGCCATTGCCGAATGAGCAGAGGGGATAGGAAGAAAGGACCACCCCAGACCCGGCGTCTAATGGCGCGTCCTTGTAAACTTGAGCAATATTCAGGTTTTAATTGAAAATGAAAATTGAATTGAAGACCTAACTTTGGGCAGAAAGGAACAGAGAATATCTTTGGAATATTAAAAAGAAAACCACATAAATATATATGTAGAAAAAGGGGCTCGCAGTGAACCCCACTGGGAACGCACCCAACTCTGGGCCTGCAGTCCCTGGCCCCACCCGCCTGCCCCCAGCCCTGGCGTTGCATCTGCCCTGCCCTCCCTCTCCTCAATGAGGCCACCCGGCAGGCTCTCTGGAGGCTGAGGGAGCTTGGGGACACATCTGTCTTGTAGCAGATTAGAAAGATGTCATTTTGCCGACAATGCCATTTATCACGGTGGCTGCAAAAATTAGTGATGCCTGGGCTGAAAGTGTTGAGTGGGGATGGGGGCTGGCAGGTGACAGCAGTTGATGCTTCCTGTGTCACCAGGTCGAGGGGTGGGTGGTGGTGGGGGGACTGGAGGCTAAACTCTGAACAGGGGTTTTCTGATTCAGTGCCTACCCCAGGCCAAGACTCTCCATTAGAAAGATAAGGAAACTGAGGCCCAGAGCCTGGAGATAACTTTGGCCACTTGACAAATTAATGGCCTGTCTCTAGAAAAAGGTCTAGGCTCAGTATATGACCAGGGTCGGGGCTCAGTGTGTGACCAGGGTCAGGGGTCAGTCTGGGGTGAGATGCTTTACTAGATTTTTGCCTCTATGGCTCAGACTGGGACAGACATTCAGCCTGGCCCCAGCTGCCACCAGATAGGGGCTGGATTGGAAGCTGGCCCTAGTGCGACAACTAACTCTTAGGGTGGGTTTGTGGTCCCAAGGGAAGGAGAGGAGGAAGACAGAGGGTTCAGAGTGAATCTTGGGGGAATGGAGACGTTTGGATGAGAGATGGCCCCGCCACGAGGGGGATGGCACTCCTGGGAGGTGAATGGGGCCTCCCTTGTGCAAAATGACAGGGTCGTTTAGCTTGGGATCGGCCTTTTGATGAAACGATCCTATGTCTTGGCCTTGCTCCCCTGTGGTGGTGCCTCCAGATAGGTGACTTGCAGGGGTCAGACAGGCGTGGCCCCCACGGCTGAGTGCTGATTTGGTTCAAGGTTGACGTTGCAGGAAGCCGGGATTTGATGCCTCTAGGACTTAAACCTGTGCCTGCAGGTACTTGAGCCCTGGAGCCTGGCACCCGATCACACAGACACAACCATCTATCCATTCAGTGGCTGCTGGCTGAGCTCCTGCCCTATGCCGGGCTCTGGGTGGCCCAGGGTATGGAGAGACTGTTGCACCTGGAGCCATGGCCACCAGGCATTCC
>VBSM01001118.1:615609-635188 GCA_008086735.1 Cheirogaleus medius
CTCAGCCTCCCAGAGTGCTAGGATTACAGGCGTGAGCCACCATGCCCAGCCTATGAGCCACCATGCCCGGCCCGATTTTTTTAAATTTTTTTGGTGTAGTGGACGTTGCTACTGTGAACAGTCTCTTCTTGAAAGTTTGCAGTGATTTCCTCATTCCAAACTGCAGATTTTGAGCTGCTCACAGCTCACTGAGGGTTCTGGGCAGCTCCTGCCTCAGTCTTCAGGCCCCAGACCCCAGGCAGTCTGGCCTCTCAGCCATGGACCTCCTCACCCTCCTGCCATCCTCCCCGGGCAGCCGACTAACCGGCGAGGGCACAACAGCCCCTAGTGTGCAGCACCTTCTGCTTCCTGAAGCTCTTGTCTTACCACAGGGGGCGGGGCCGCTGCACAGCTGAGGACAGCGTGGCAGGCACTGGGCTTCTGCTGCGGAACCCGCTCAGTGCTGGGTGCTGGAGGTGCCAAGAATAGCCCAGTCATTTATGAAGCAGTCATGTGTGTGTCACACTCTGTTAGATTGGGACCACAAAGATGAAGGACCTGCCCTCGAGGAGCTCACAGTCAAGTTGAGGAAAAGGGAATGAACAGACAAATTGCTATCTTTGGTGATAGATAGATGTGCAGGTGTGTAAGTCTCACCGCAATTTTATAAATCTAAATATGTTTAGTCATTTATATCTCTGTGTCTCTATGTCTCTACCTACGGTATCTAGTAAATACAATTTTATTTATGTAAACTCAGCACACTCTCCATGGGAATACAGTAGGAAACCAGACCTTGGTTGGCAGATGATCATTTTTATAGATCATAAAGTTCCTAAGCGAATGCTTATGTTTTAAATCCTTCCAGTTGGGTCACTTTAAAATTTCCCCAGAGAGATGCGGCAGCTACAGCTTTTAGCTGCTCTTTTGATTTTCTCCAAGTCTTTATCTTCTTCTTTCTTTTTTTCTCAGTTGCTGGCAGACCAAAATACCACTGTGTTATCTTGGGAAGTTGGTATCAAGCCTGACCCTGATGTTACAGCAACGCTTCCACTGCCTCTGGGCCGGGGCTCACACTCAAGTCTGAAATGCTGTTGAAATAACCCAAATTCTACCTCTGATCAGTTGCTGCTTTAATTAATAATGCCTACAGGAAGTGATGTTAAAATATTTATTGTGATGCCTTGGGCTGCCCTGTCCAGCCCCACTTTGAGAGGATGGCATCGTTGTAGGTACTCGCAAATGGGGTACCTTGGTCAGGCAGCCCAGTTATAGGAAGGCGGCTCTAGCTCCACTGTGTCGGGAACACGCAGGAGAGAATTCACAGAGAAGATGCACAGGTGGGCTCTTGAAGAAGCAGCTGGTGTTAGCCAGGAAGAGAAAGGGAGTCACAATGCCAGGCCAGGGGAACAGCATGTACAAAGGCACAGAGGCATGACAGGACACTGTGCCAATAGGAGGCAGCGGGTCATTTGCAGTGGCTAGAACAGGGGGCCATTGCAAAGGACGAGCTTTGGGGTTGTGGTGACATCACCTACCTGTGCTCAGCAAGACTTCTGGCTCTCCCCTTATTCTAGGTGTATGTCCTCCTGAAATTAGGGAGAGATGGCAGAGGCCTTGGTGGGCACATGATGGTTTTTGGTTTTAGAGACTGGGGTCTTGCTGTGTTGCCCGGGCTGGCCTTGAGCTCCTGAAGTCAAGTGATCCTCTCCAACCTCAGACTCCTGACCTCGTGAGTAGCTGGGACCACCAGCTGCTGTGCCCGGCAGTTTTTTTGTTACATTGTACATTTATATATATGTATGTATATAATATGAAGTTCACCATTTTAACCGTTTTTAAATGTACAATTCAGTAGCATGAAATACATTCACGCTGGTGCGCAACCATCACCACTAACCATTTCAAGAACTTTTTCATCTGCCCGAACAGAAACTCTGTACCCATAAAACAATAACTAATAACTCCTCAACTCCCCCCACCCCCCAGCCCTGGTAACTCTATTCTACTTTTTAAAAATTTCAGAATATTATGGGGCACAAATGTTTTGGTTACATAATTTGTTTTGTGCAGTTTGAGTCAAAGTTATATGTGTGCCCATCACCTAGACAGTGTACACTGTACCCATTAGGTGTGAATTGACCTGTCCCCTCCTCCTCCTCCTGCCTGTTTGGTTTCCATTGAGTTTTACTAGTGTATGTGCACATGGGCGCTGATGGATTAGCTCCAGTTTAATAGTGAGTAGATGTGGCGTTTGTTTTTCCATTCTTGCAATACTTCCCTTAAAGAGTGGTCTCCAGTTCCATCCAGGTTGTTACAAAAAGTATTAGTTCACCATTTTTTTTATGGCTAAGTAGTACTCTATTCTACTTTCTATTTCTGTGAATTTGCCTATTCTTGATACCTCATGAAGTGGGATCACACAAGATTGTCTGGCTTATTTCATTTAGTACTATGATTTCAAGTTTCATCTGTGTCGTAGCACATACCAGAATGTCATTTCTGTTTATGGCTGAATATTATTACTACACGTGGAATTTTGACTTTTTCTTGGAAGCACCGGGCTGTCGGGAGCTTTGCAGGGCAGAGGGGCTCCTGCTGGTAGGATGCCCTCTGGCCCTGTGTGCCTCCTGCCAGAGGCTGTGGCAGTGGCTCAGCAGCCTCTCCTCCTCCAGAAAGCTTCTCTTCCCCTCGGGGACCCCAGGCCCCTTTCTGTCTTTTGCACATCAGCAGTTGAGCCACACAACCTCTGCTGTTCTTTAACTTTGTGGCCAGCGAGGACTGTGCCCCAAGCTCTCTGGGACTCCCAGGCCGGGCCCCCAGCTTCTGCTCTCTCTGTCTCCCCATGGCACCACCCATTGTATGGCTGAGGCCTCAGTGGACACCCCCAGACATCTCTGGCAGGCTTGGCCCAAAGGGGTCAGTGTCCCCCGCTCCTGCCCCCGCTCCTACCTTTCGCTTGGCCAGGCGCACCCCACCCCCTGAGGCCCCGGCAGGTTTCATCTCTTGAGCCGGGTTGCGGGAGGCAGGACAAGCCCCAGGGGTGTCGATAACAGGGCTATAATCCAGCGGGATGAGACTGAGCTCTCTGGAGTCCCATAGCATTTCCCTGCCCCGGCCACTTTATTACCGAACCGCTGAGCGATGGGGCTCTGGGGAGCTGCGGTTCCAGCAGCCGCCCGCCCGGCCCCCGCCTGCGATTGATCAGGCTGCAATTGGGTTGAGCGAATTCGTTCCACTTCCTGCCACCCAGGCTCTGTTCTCCTCATCCTCTTCCTCTCTCCCTGGCCCTCAGGCTTCCCTCTGGGCAGCAGAGATTCGGTCCCCATTGCCACGGGGGCCTTGAGGGTGTGAGGTGCGGAGCTGGGGCCGCAGACGTGGGCTTCGCGCTCAGGACTGCCCCTCCTCACTGAGTGACTGTGGGCAGGTGGCTCACCCTCTCTGGACCTCCGTTTCCTTTCCATAGCAACAGGGGGTTGGGCCAGTTGTGCTCCGAGTTTCCTTTCGGCTCTGACTACCCTGGGACTTATTTTTTGAGACTCCACAGTGCCTTGTACAGGGTTTTCTTCCGAGACAGTGACAGTGTGAAGAATAGGGTAGGACAGAGGTGACCCTCGAGTGCTGATCCTGCTTTCCCTGTACTCCACAAGAGGCAACCAGGGCATCATTCTTTCTCCTCCCGGGAAACTTGTTTCTAGCCCTAGGCAAGTGGGCTGGTGACTCTTTCCAAGGCTGCCTTAGGGTCCAACCCATCAGGCCAGAGCTGTGGGGGAATCAGAGGCCAGCCCGACTCCATAAACGGGGTGCAGCCTACAGCGGGAGGGAGGCGGCGGAGCAGGCCTAGCGGAGAACCCAGAGCCCTGTGCTAATTGTGCCCATAGCAGACTGCTGGCTGCCCGGGTGCACGGGACGCTCTCTGGAGAAGGACATTTCACAGATGAGGGAATTTACTAGTCCAGGGTTTTATAAGCACAGTACTGGGACAAGTCACTCTTGTGAGCAGTTGTCAGTGATTTGCCTTTCTTCCCAAGTCGGTGGAGAGATCAGCTAACGGACGGCTGGGCCTCACTTTAAGCAGCTGCAAAGAAGAGTGATGATTTTCTTAAGAGTTTATTTTCTGTCCACCTTGAACATTCTGTCTCTGATCTTGTAAGACACGCCCCCTGCTGTCTGCACATGAGGGTGAGCTGCAGACTGCCGCGGGTGGAGACAGCGCTCTGGCACTGTCTGATTCTAAGATCTACCAAACTCCCCAAGGTGAGTCCCCTGGGGGACTGGTGTTCCTTCACCTCTGTCTGGATCAGCTGCAGGAAAGGGACTTTCACACTCTGCCTGCAGCTTGGAGGTGATCTGCGGGGACATAGGAAAAACTCAGGGCAGGAGATGTGGGTTCTATTTCCAGCTGTGCCGCTAACCATTTCAGGACCATAGATAGGTATCTGCGTCTCTCGGACCCTCGGTGACAGCCTTGCACTCTCCACTTCACTGGGTGCCAAGAGGGTGAACATGAGGCTGGAGTCCTCAAAGTATCTGGCAAAGATTTCTTCCCCCACCCCTTGGTCAACTTCATACGTGTATCTAAAGTTCACCATCAAACATCCTACAAAAACATCGGATATAATGGGATTTCGCACACAAGTTATAACTTTGTGAAGATAGACAACGTCAGCACAAACAGGTCTTACAGCATGTAAAGATGCGACCCTGCACCTCTGCACCTCTCTGTCGCTTTTCGTTCCCTGTATTGAAAACTTTTGCTCCTTTCTTTATTGTTTTCTTCCTTGTACTTTCTTTGGGCTTATTCTGTTGTTTTTCTTCCTTTTTGAGTTAAATAACTCAATATGTTCATTTTATTATAAATCTTTTCTCTATTTTAATAAATTAATCAAAATCTATACATTTACTTCCAATATTGCGTTAGCTGTATATCTCACAAGATACAAATTGTCTTTATAATTGTTAGTGGTTACTCTTACTTCTTTTCCAATTTTTTATTGTGGTAAAATATACCTGACATACAATTTGTCATCTTAGCCATTTTCCAATGTACAGTTAAGTGTTGTTCAAAACATTCACAATGTTGCGCGCCCAGCACCGCCGTCCATCTCCATGACTCTCTTCATCTTGTAAAACTGAAACTCTAAGCCATTAGCTAATCATTCCCTATGCCCTGATCCCTCCAGCCCCGGCAGCCTCGATTCTCGTTCCCGTCTCTATGATTTTGACTGCTCTGGGTACCTCCTCTAAGTGGCATAATTAAGTATTCGTCCTTTCGCGACTGGTTTATTTCACTTAGCTTGATGTCCTCAAGGGTCATCCGAGTTGTAGTGTGTGTCATAGTTCCCTTTCTTGTAAGGCAGAACAACATGCCATAGTATGTGCACACCACTTTTTGCTTATCCATTCGTCTGTCCAGGGACACTTGGGTTGCCTCCATGTTGTAGCCATTGTGAATAACGCTCCTATGAACATGGGTGTACAAATATTTCTTTGAGACCCTGCTTTCAATTCTTTTGGATATATACCCAGAAGTAGAATTGCTGGATCATATGATAATTCTATTTTTAATTTTTGAGGAACTGACATACTGTTTTCCATGGCGGTTGTACCATTTTACATTGGTTTACCATCAACTTTGCACAAGGGTTCCAATTTCTCCACATTCTTGCCAATATGTGTTGTTTTTTTGCTGATTTTTTAAATAGTAGCTTTCCTAATGGTATGAAGTTGTATCTCATTGTGGTTTTGATTTGCATTTCCTAATGATTAGTGATGTTGAGCATTTTGTCCTGTGCTTTTTGGCCATTTGTATGTCTTCTTTTGAGAAATGCCTATTTAAGACCTTTGCTCTTTTTTTTTTTTTAGACAGAGTCTCGCTCTGTTGCCCAGGCTGGAGTGCTGTGAGCCTAGCTCACTGCAACCTCAAACTCCTGGGCTTAAGCAATCCTCCTGCCTCAGCCTCCCCAGTAGCTGGGACTATAGGCGAGCACCACCCCACCAGACTAATTTTTAAATTTTGTGCAGAGATAGGGTCTGGCTATTTGTTCAGGCTGGTCTTGAACTCTTGGCCTCAAGGAATCCTCTTACCTTGTCAATTTTGTTCTTTTTTCAAAGAATCAACTTTGAAAAGTGCTAGGATTACAGGCGTGAGCCACTGCGCCTGGCCGGTTTTACTTCTGATGTCGATTTCTAACTTCATTCTGTAAGGACCAAGCGCCTTGGCCCCCTAAAGTTTTGCTGAAAAATCACTGACGTGAGGCAGATTGATTAATAGGAGAAAAAATCCAAATTCAGTTATTGCGCATACATGGGTGCCTTCAGAATTGAGACCCAAAGATACAGGGGAAATTGTCTGTTTTTATGCTTAGGTTCAACAAAGTGCGGACAGCTGTGTGGAAATATGATTGAACACAAAGGGTATGATCTAGTGCTAACAGGCTGAGTCGGGAGACTCAGCCAGGCCTGTCTGTCTAGATTCTTCCTGGCCTCTCTGAGCAGCATCCTTCCTTCTGGGTGTGGGCAGGGCCCTCTCTGGAATGGGGGTCTTATAAACTACAGTCAAGGTAGGTCAGATAATTTCTTTACAGACAGTTTTTATATAGGATAATTTTAGGGTTTTGGCTGGCTTTCAGGAAAAAGGCAAAAGGGGGAAGATGGGTTCTAGTTTTTATGATCCAACTTGGGGAAGAGGAATCTAGTCTCTGTGGCCTCAGGGAAGAATGGGACTGAGAGGCAGGAGGACAGTAGAAGGTCTGAGAGCACTTTTGCTTCTAAGGCCCGCATTTTGGGGTCCTGCTTTCTGAGCCCTGTCAACTCCACGTGGTCAGGGAACATACTTCTCATGATATCTATCTTTTAAATTCCATCGAGACTTTATTTACTGCCTAACATGTGGTCTATTCTGGAAATTGTCCCATGTGCATTTGAGAAGAATGTGTATGCAGCATGCTCTGCGTTCGTCTGTTAGACCTAGTTTGTTTCTTGTGCTGTTTAAGTCCTCTGTTTCTTTACTTGCCTTCTGTTGGCTGCTCTGTCCATTATTGAGAGTGCAATATCAAAGTCACTCACATTTCAGTATGCATGTCGTTACAAGCCCAAGGGTTATTCAGTATCTCCATCATCCTTCTGGACAAGTAAAGAAGTTTTTAAAATGTTGCCTAGAATTGGTTATATCTTTTTTTCCCTCCAACATAATTGTAGCTACTATTATTATTATAATCATTGTTATTATTTTATGATCAATAGTTCAATTTACATATATATATTTTACCAATTTTGCACTCATTCTTGCTTTTTTTAAAATTTTTTTTTATTTCAGCATATTATGGGGGTACAAATATTACGGTTACGTATATTGCCCATGCCCCCCCCCCCCGCTTCATTCTTGCTTGTTTCATCCCAATTTTCCCCTTAGGTTCACTTTTCATTTTGCTGAAGTACATCCTTAGGACTTCTTTCAGTGAAGACTCTTTGAGCATAACTCTTCCAGTCTCTATATGTATGAAAAGGTTTTATTTTCTTTTTAATCTTTTTTTTTTTTTTATCTGAGACAGAGTCTCACTCTGTTGCCCGGACTAGAGTGCCGTGGCGTCAGCCTAGCTCACAGCAACCTCAAGCTCCATGATCCCATCATGAGGTTTCCATCCCTACAACCTAATCTAAACCTAATCACCCCTCAAAGGCCCCACTTCTTAATGCCATCGTGTTGGGGGTTAGGGCTTTGGCCTGAAAATATACTTGTGTGTGCAGTTTTTCAGCATAGAGGGTTCATAGCGCTTCCATGTCCCACGTTACGTCACACACATGTCCTCTTGTCATCGCCAGATAACAGCATCTCAAAGGTCCTTGCTAACAGTTGCTTAGTCTTGCTCTCAGCGCTGTCTCCAGTTACTCCCAGTTCACGGGAACCTGATGCAGCTTGTCCATACTTTGGATTGTGTCCTTGGACAAGACCCTGGAAGGGCACAGCAAGGTGAAAGTGGGAGCCCTTGGCTGCTGGCATCTGTCTAGAGCAGACACGCCCATCCCCTGACCTTGGGGCGAGAGCTTCCGTCTCCCCCATGCACCCCAGCCCCAGCGCTGTGAGCAGGGGAGGCACCAGGACAGTGTTTCCGGCAGTCAGTGACTGTTTCCTCCAGTTGAGATTTCCTGGATTACAAACTCTTGGGTTCCTTTAGGAAACTCTTGGCTGGGCCCCAGATACAGGGAGCAGAGTGCCCAAGAGAGCTGGATGGCCTTTGGCTCACCAGGTCAAGTTCCTGAGTCACTAGGTTTGATGCCTAGTGAACATTGTCTGAGTTCCTGCTTTAGAGTTTGTGCAATTATTTTCTTGCACACGTTCCTAATCCTTGCAAACCAAACTGCATCTCTGTCATGCAGGGGAGACGGCTGAGGCTTGCACTGACCAGGGCAATGCTTCTTAAGTGATGAGCAAATGAATCACCTGGAATCTTACTAGAACACAAATTCTGGTTCGGCTAATCTGAGGTGGGGTCCAAGACTCTGCATTTCTAACAGGCTCCCAGGCGATTCTGAGGTGGGGTCCAAGACTCTGCATTTCTAACAGGCTCCCAGGCGATGTCACTGGCCTGAGGCCCTCACTTGAGTAGGGAGGGCCAAGCCTCGTGTGTCTGTCAGCAGTGACTGAGCTGGAGCCCGTGTTTGTCTGACTCCAAAGCCTGTGTGCGAGCTGTCTGCTGTTCCAGGTAGAATCCTGCAATCCGGCCACCCGCTTTGCAGGTGGGGGAGGCCAGAGAGTCCCCGCTTCTTCCGCTGGAGGCTGGAGAGAGAGGAGCCTGCTCTGCCCAGGCCCAGCCCCCACGCGGAGGTTTAATGAGGAGGAGAGGGATGGAGGGGGACGGCTCCCGAGTAGCGAAGTGCCACAGCCGGGCAGCCGTCAGTGTTGGAAAAATTAATTTTTTAATTAAAAACATCTTTTTGTTCCTGCTCTTCTTTCCCCTTTGCTTTAATGTCTGAGTCTGGAGTAATTATGAGTCGCTCTGGGGAGACTGAACCTTAGAAAAATTGTTGGTGCGACTGCTGAGGAATTTATCTGATTAAGTTGGGCTCAGGCTTTGAAAAGAAGAGACAGGAAAGTAGAAAGAAAAAGGGAGGAGGGAAAGCCCGACTCCCCGCTGCCCTTCTGGCACAAAACTTAATCACAGCGTCAGGGAGGCCAAGTGGGCTCTAGGAGGCTCCTTCAGGCCAGCCTGGGGGCAAGACTCGTGGGGGCCAAGCTCAGCTTCCCAGTGTCCCCCTGCCTGGGCCCCAGCATCCCTCTGCCTCCCCCCAGTGCCCCCTGTCCCCCAGGTTTTCTCCAGGGCCTGGATGTGTTGCCCCAACCGGTCAGCAGCCAGCGTGGGAGATGTGTCTTAGGTGGGGTCCCTGAGAAGCGGATGGAGCCTGGAAGGGGCTGGTGCTCCCCCGTGATGCCCACGAGGGGTGAGGGGGCGAGGTCAGGGAGTATGGTCCCTTGGGGAGCTCTGGAGCTTGAACCTGGTTGCCACAGAGCCCCATCAGGAGGCGGGGGGTGGGGGGGTTGCTCCTGGATTTGTCCATCGCGGGCTGTGGGTGCCCCTAGGGGAAGGTGTAACCCGCCAGGTGTTTCCCAGGAAGCGGGTCCCCTTGGCTGAGGGCGCTGCCCCTAGAAGGGCACAGCTGGGAGTTGACAGCTCACACTGCCTGCAGCAGGAGGATAAATGTCTTGCTCCATAACACGGCCTGGGGGGAGTCTGGCGGGTCGGAGAAAAGTGAGCGGGTTCAAGAGTGAGGTAGGGGTGGAGCTGATGGGTGTGGTGAGTGGCTGAGTCGGTGGGCTGACAGGGGACTCCTAGGCTACCGGCCTGAGTGATTGGGTGGCCGAGGGTGCCAGGATGCAGGATGGGCACCCAGGAGGAAGGCAGACACGGGGAGAGCGTTCTGTCATGTGGCCATGGCCGCATGGTGGAGGCGTTGCCCAGCTACAGGGCCGGGTGGGAGTGGGGGGCAGGCTCCCTCCGTGCGGGGACACAGGCGGCGGGTGGGCCAGCGTGGGTGGGTGGGACGAGAGCGAGGCGGAGCACAGCGTCCTGGGCACCCCACACGACTGGGGCTGGCAGCACAGGGAGCCCAAGGGCAGCTTGAGAAGGTGCAGCGGGAAGGCTCTAGGAAAGCTGCAGAGGGCGGGTCCTCGTGCCGCCTCCACACTCCTGCGTCCTCCCCGATGTGTGGCTTCAGCCACGGCCTGTCCCCTCTGTCAGCGCGACTTTGTGGACGAAGGAAGCAGACAGCTTTGAGGAGCTTCAATAGATTGTGACCCCCTGGGGCGGGAATTGTGCCTGTCCTGAGTAGCGCTGTGGCCCGGCCTCTCCCACGCTCCCCGGCACACAGCAGGTGCTCGGTCAGTCTTTGCTGCGACACACAGCAGCTAACACCCACGTGGCACCCGCCAAGCACCAGGCCCTGCGTGCAAAGTCTAGTTAACTCCATGAGGAAGGATTCAGTGCCTTCTGTTTGCCCGGATCCAACACGTTTCCACAAATATCTTGGCTGTTCCAGAGGTTTTTCCTGAGACCTTTCAGATCTTCTAATTAGAAGCTATTATTATAATATTGTCCCCATGGTACAGAGGAGATTAAGTAACTCACCCAAGTTAACTCACACACGTGCTAAGTGGCAGAGCTGGGACACGGCCCCAGGCAGTCTGACTCCCAGGGTCCACGCTGTTAGCGCTGGTGGGAATGAGTGAGTTGGTGCCAGTCTGTTTGGGACCAGGGCATGTGACTGCCTGTTTCATGTGGCACACGTACACACAATCACATGAACATGCAACCACGTGCACACACAGCCTCACGTGCATACAGCTCTTGTCTGCGGCAGGGAAGGACAGCCCACAGCCTCAAGGAGGGGACCCTTACCATGCAGCACTGTCCTCGCATGGGACTGGCCAAAGCTACTTCAGACGTAATTCACAGCTGCCTTTATAGCCCCGGATGACAGAGGGGGATTGGGAGGTGGTGGCAGGAGGGGACAGGTGGAAAACTCTGGTGTCAAGCAGGGCACCTCCAGTCCCTTCTCCCCATGACAGTGTGGCTTGAGCAAGTCACTGAGCCACTTTGAGCCTTGATTTTCTCATATGCAAAATAGGACTAATTACACTTCTTTCCTAGGACTTTGTGAGCATTAGAAATGCTATCTGGTGTCTGGTGCACAGTGGACACCCTGCCAATGGCGCCACTGTTGTGTGAGCAGCCCTTCGGGTTGCACTGGCCACCTCTTTGCCTGATATTGGAAAATGTAAATATTGCCCTGCAGTGAATGGCTACCTTGCGAGTAACCACTCCCTGGCTGCCATCCAGGGAGGGGCCTGTCCAGCTGGAGGTCCTCTCCAGCCGGGCAGGGGCGCAGGCTGAGTGGTGAGGCTGGAGCAGGGGCTGGGAAGAGAGGCTCAGAGTGGGAGTGTCCAGACTCCCTGGAGCAGTCTGTAATCAACCCCCGCATGTGGTCACCACTGGTGACACTGCGGGGGTGAGACTAGGGACTCCAGCTGGGGCCCACTATCGGCTCAGCTGTCCGGAGCCCCTAAGGGCCACCATGTCACACAGCTCCACGGGGTGCCATTCACATGATAGTGTGTGGAGCAGGGCTCCTTGGGGGCCTGCTGACACGGAAGGCTTGAGTCGTGCCCCTGGGAGTCGTGCCCCTGGGAGTCGTGCCCCTGAGGCCGAGAGCTCTTAGGGCAGCAGCCTTGCTGACAAGGGGAAGTGGACAGCCCTTCCTTGGGTCTGCCTGCTGCATGGGCGCCCAGGGCAGGGCCAAAGCCAGTTCCAGCCCTGTCTAGTGCTACTCCCCCTACGGGCACCCGGGCCTCTAAGCAATAACCCTGAGCGCACTGTGCCTGAACCCCTGGCTTGCTACGTCTCCGCCCTGGCTCCAGTCTGAGAGCTGCTGAGGGTGCCAACCAAGCACAGGCACGGGCACGCAGAGCAGGGGATCACGCTGGACACAAACTGTGCGGTTAGAACAGCGAAGTCTTTCATTCCTCCGCTGGAGAGACATTTACTTATCAGCCTCCAGCCCGTGCCCTGGACCTTGCCCAGATGTTGGAGACACGAGGAGGGAGCAGATTGACCCTGTCCTTGAGGGGTCACAGCCTTGTAGAGACAGGCATGTAAACAGAAAGTAAGAGCCCAGTGTGACCGGAGCTGTGGTGGACGGCATGTGTCTGTCTAGGCCACAGGAGCACAAACACAGATGGGGGGCATCGACAAAGCTGCCTCGATAAGGCGATCCTGGAGCTGGAAAGTGAAGGGGGGGTGTGCCTGGCAGAGGTGGAGGGAAGGCATCCCAGGTGCGCATGCAAAGCTTGGAGGCGACCAAGAGCCAGGCCTAATATGACATCTGCAGGCCCGTGTGGGGCACAGGAAAGAGTGCCAGCCAGACCAGCATTTGGTAGACCTGGGTCCCAGTCCCAGCTCTGCTTCTAAGTACTTGAGTGAGCAAGGACAAATTCTCCTCTGCCCAGCTTTCTTTGGGCCTCAGTTTCCTTCCTAAACTGTGTTAATGGCAACTGGGCTACATTATCCCCAAAGCCCCTCCAGCTTGGAAGATCTTAGTTCTTCCCAGACATGGCCAGACCCCTCCCTACCTTCCAGGAACTCACCTGGGGACACAGATGCGGGGACCCTCTGGGGAGTGCTCATAGGTTTGTCCTGATTAACCCAGACTTAACACTCTGAGTGTCAGAACCTTTTGCTTTATTGCAAATATTAATAGTTCTGCCCCCTGAGCAGACTGAGAGTCTGGGCCCACCTTCCTAGGAATGCCAAGGTTGAAATCTGCTGGGAGCATGGCTGAAACTGGACACCTCCACTGGGTAGTTCTCTGCTCTGGTCTGCTTAGATGGGAGGGGCAGTTCTGAGCTGCGGACTGTCTAAGGGCTCTCCAAGGACAGCTAAGCCTTACCATCTCCCTTTGCAGGGACTTGCTTCTTTGTGTCCACTGGCTTCTCCTTTTATAAGCGTCACCAGCCAATCAACTAGTGACTTCCCTCTTGTGAGATGGGAGTGACCAATCACACTTGGTCTAGTTTCTCAGTTGCTAGGTGCTGGCTGCTAGGCTGCCTTCTCATTGCTGAGGGGCTTGGGTTTTAAAAGTCCAATTCTGGATGTGGAGCTGATCCAGAAGGTTGGGAGCTCCAGGAAGGTGGATTTAAGATTCCCTTGTCTCAGTGGGCTCTGCTAACAGAGCTGCAGGAATTCCGGGGAAGGAGAGAGCGCCCGGTCAGTGGCAGCCCTAGAGGGCTTCCAGGAGAGGGCGCCAAAGGAGGGCTTTTCAGGCCCTTCCTGGTCCAGCCTGGGCTGCCCCTTTCTCTTCACGGAGTGGCCTCATCACTCCCATCCTGGCAGCTTTAGGACACCTCTCTGCCCCTCTGTAAGCCCTGGCACTGTCCTGGTCCCTGGGCCCAACCCTGGTCTAGGACCCTCTCCCCATCACATGGCCCCATGCTCCCAGAACTCATGTCGGGGGCTGGGTATCTGAATTGCCCCAAGCCTGAGCCCTGGTCCAGACACCCTGTGTGGCTGCAGAGGCTGGGGAGGGATAGGACCCAGGAAAAGACATGGAAGGATTCAGAGAGAAGGGGAGGGTGTCCCAGGTGGGGAGCCTCGTGTGAGCAAAGGCCTGGAGGTGTGTGAGTGTGTGCTTGTGTATCTGCCTGTCTATACATGTGTGTGCATGTGCTGGTGTTTCCATGCACATGCCTTGGGCACATGTGTGCATGTGTGAAGCACAGAGAAAGGACGTTGGTCCTTTCATGTCTTGAACTTGCGGATTTCCTCCCCTCCCCATTATCTCCCCATGAGGGGCCCAGTGTCCCAGATCCTGAGCCCCAGCTCCCTGCGAGCCCAGGCCCCTGAGCCTGGTTCCCATCCCTGCCTCACCCCATCCACTGTAGCAACTTCTTGATGAAAATTACCAGTGTGACTTGCACATAGCAGGGCCCGCGTCACCTCCAAATCGAGAAAATCCAATCAATCCAGCATCCCCATTACCCAGCTGCTAGCAGCCCACTTCCCACCTGGTTTGACCCTTTCTGGGACCTGGGGCCCTGCTTCAGCGCAGGATGTCAATCAAGAGGGCCCCTGAGGATGGAGGGAGCAGTGAAATCAGTGCCCCTCTCCCCAGGTTCCTTACATCTTGCTCCTTGGAGCAGCCTGGGGTCTTCATCTCTGCTCAGACCAGTTCTATCTGCTTGAGCACAGGTTTCCTCCCACCCAAGGGCCTGCCTGTGTCCCCTGGATCATGAGAGGGGTCAGCTCACCGACCTGGGGCAGCAGGAGGAAGCCTGGGCTGAGGCCAGGGCAGCCGCCGAGGACTCTCCCCCCTCTGAGCTGCAGTTTCTGCATCTGTAAAAAGGAGATTATGATGCCTGTGGCTCAGATAAGGGGCATGGAAAGGGTGTCTTGGTCCATTTGTGCTGCTAAAACAAAATTCCTGAGACTGGGTAATGCATAAACACAGAAATTTATTTCTCACAGTTCCAGAGGCTGGGAAGTCCGAGATGAAGATGCCAGCAGGTTTGTGCATGGCCAGGGCTGCTCTCTGCTGCCAAGGTGGCGCCTGAGCCTCATCTTCCGCAGGGAGGAACACTGTGTCCCTGCTTGGCGGAAGAGTGGAAGAAGGGGACCCCGTGCCCACAGCTCCCACAAGACCGTTTATAAAGGCCCTAATCCTTCATGAGGACGCAGCACTCACGACTTGATCACTCCCTCAAAGGCCCCACCTCCCAGGACTGTTGCGTTGGGAATTAAGTTTCAACATGAATTTTGGAAGGGACAAAGACACTCGGACTGTAGCAAGGGGCTCCCTGAACCTGCGAAGCGCTGGGCCCTCACTGCTGATGTCTGCTGGGCCTTGGTCAGTGGGAGCATCTAAGGGCAGAAGCTGGATGTGGCAACTGTTTGGCCCATATGGTACTTTCGAAAAATTGAATTAGTGGTCAACATTTAAAGAATGGGCAGTTTCTGCACAAAGTCTGAGTTTTGGCTTCTCTTGAGAAGTCAGGAGGCCTGACATCCCTGGGACTTACACCCTGTGGGCGGCCAGAGCTCTCAGGCAGGGCCTGTGCTCCCCTGACCCCTCCTCGTCAGGCCCGCTTCCCCATACCTGCCTGACCCCTGGGGGTGGGTGGCACTTGTGACTCGATCCTTTCAGGACATATTGGCATTTCAGAAGGGGTCTGCCCAGTGGCCCAGAGAGTGAGTGGTCTGTGTTCAGTGGGTGGAGAGGAGAGGACAGCGCCTCCCGGACCCTCAGTGCACGCTCCCTCTCCACAGAGAAATGGGGGTCTGCGCGCCCAGACTGCCTGCTGGGGAGCGAGGGGAGAGTGGTGCCTTGGTGAGACGGCCTTTCCTCCGCAGGAAAATCTAATGCCTTGACCATCGCCCACACGGCACGTCCTTCCAAGACCCAGGGGGCCAATGGGCAGGTTCTCCCAGAGCAGGTGTAAGCAGTGCTAGGCCAGGCATTCTTTTCTCTCCAACCCCTCAATGACGCTTATTTGTCCTTGGGACAAGGTTTGTACTGTGACCAGCTCTGTGGGGCCGACCCTTTGGGGCAGAGCTGGCAGAGCTGCTCTCATCAGACTGGAAGTTCCAGATCCAACTCTTCTCAGCTGTGTGACCTTGGGAAAATAACTCAACCTCCCTGCACCTGTTTCCTCATCTGTAAAATACCCATTTCCACGTGTTGTCATGAAGACCACATGGGACTGTGTGTAAGAGAATGGCCTGGCACAGGTCTGGCACACAGTTTGTGCCCAGTAAGTGTTTGCTGAAAGGAGGAGTTGAGGGTCCCCAGACCCAGTGGTGGAGCTGCACAGTTACACTGCAATGGCGACTGAGTAACAAAGTCCTGTGTCCCAGCTGGCTGGGGCTGGATGTGATGACAAGAAGGAGGAGCCTCTGCCCTGGGCTCTGCCCCTTCCAAGCTGGGGTAACTGGGACAATGTGGGGTGAGGAAGCAAAGGGAAGAGGTATAGTTCCTTCTCCCTCCCCATGCCCCGCCCTTGTACTGGGGACGTGGCCCTTCCCCTGTGAGCTGGGCCCCTTCCTTGAGTGGGGAGGGCGCCTTCCTTCTTCAATGGCGAGAATCTGGCCTCCTGGTTTCCCACCAGGAGGGGGAACCTGGGGCCCAGAGAAGCAGGGTGTGGAGGGGACAGATGGCCTCACACTCAGTGTGTCATGGAGTCACCTCATGGGCTGCGCCATCAGGACTGGTGAGTGGAAGCCTTCTAGACTTTTATCTAGTTTTAGCTTGAAAGCATGAGAGGGACAAGATATTCCAGGTACCCCAAGGGGGAGGGGCTTTAGGACAAAGGGAGTCAGAGCAACCTCAAAAAGGTGTGTCCTTTCCCCCTTTTCATGAAACACTGCCATTGGGCCATCTTTCTTTTTTTTTCTTTTCTTTTCTTTTTTTTTTTTAGAGACGGAGTCTCCCTATGTTGGCCAGGCTGGAGTGCCGTGGCTATTCACAGGTGCCATCCCACTACGGATCAGCATGGGAGTTTTGACCTGCTCCGTCTCCAACCTGGGCTGGTTCACCCCTCCTTAGGCAACCTGGTGGTCCACCACTCCCAGGAGGTCACCATATTGATGCCAAACTTAGTGCGGACACCCAATCGGCATAGCTCACTACAGCCAAGAACTCCTGGGCTCAAGCGATCCTCCTGTCTCAGCCTCCCAAGTAGCTGGGACTACAGGTGCAAGCCACTGTGGGCCATCTTTCTAAGACAGCAGAGAAGGCCACTGCCTTCTCCCTGGGTTTGCTTTCTGGGAGGGGGATGCCCAGGGCAGATGATAATGGCAGTGACGATGACAGCTGGTGACATTTACTGAACACCTGGGCTAAACGCTTCCCGCTGCACTCACCTGGTTTCTGGAGTTACAGACCAGCCCATTTCATTGAGGCACATCCTTTACAAGAAAAGTCAGATGGGATGGTGCCACCCACAGGGAGAAGCGAGAGCTGCATCCATTTACAGCCTTCACGAAGGATTCTCCTTGGCGGAGTGGGGTGGGAGGATCTAAGAAATAGCTCCTAGTGTGTGTTTATGTTCAAAATGTTGATTTACCTGCTTAGGTTTAAAGAATGTGTCCAGAGAACCAATTTGGCTTTGGGGTCTCCAGACTCCTGGCCCACAGCCAGGAGAGGCATTTCAGGACCATGGAGAGTGCCCCATTCCACCACCGCCGGTGACTCCATGGGGAGGAGGTGGTGGAATGGAGTCTGGCTCTTTAGAACTGGCCAGTCCCAGAAAATCATCATGTGGATGGGACCTAGGACCTGGGGCCCTGTAGGAGCAAGATTTGCCCAAGCCAGTCCTCAAATCAGCCTGCCTGGGGCTGTGTCTCCTGGAACCCAGGCAAAAGCAGGGGCAGCTCGGCTTATTTCTTTGTGTGGAGTCCGCAGAGACATGTGTGTCTCACTTTCTGCATTCTAAAAAGTGTATGTGGGGGGGGGGGCATCGTGGCTCACGCCTGTAATCCTAGCACTCTGGGAGGCCGAGGCGGGAGGATCGCTTGAGGTCAGGAGTTCAAGACCAGCCTGAACAAAAGCAAGACCCCGTCTCTACCAATAATAGAAAAAATTAGCCAGGCATGGAGCAGCAGTAGCTCTAGCTACTCAGGAGGCTGAGGCAGGAAGATCACTTGAACTCAGGAGTGTGAGGTTGCTGTGAGCTACGATCATGCCACTGCCCTCTACCCAGGGTGGTGGAGAGAAACTCTGTCTCTAAATAAATAAATAGATAGATATGATAGATAGATAGTGTGTGCAAATAGGAGGGCTGTAAGTCAAATCTCACCCCCAGCACCATCCTATGTGGCTCTGGGCTTCAGAGCAGCGCTTGGCTGTTTTGAGAGGTGATGAATGGTTACAGTCATGGCGTCTGCAACCTTACTGCCTGAAATTGAATCTAGACCCTGCCACTCCCTGGCTGACAGACTTTAGGTGCATTACTTAACATGTATGCCCCAGTTTCCTTATCTGTAAAATGGAT
The DNA here is from genome assembly GCA_008086735.1 of Cheirogaleus medius. Lineage (NCBI taxonomy): Eukaryota > Metazoa > Chordata > Mammalia > Primates > Cheirogaleidae > Cheirogaleus > Cheirogaleus medius. The sequence continues at coordinate 633,626 of VBSM01001118.1, forward strand.
GATCAAGCACTTACTTCAGAGTTTATTGTGAGAATTAAACATAATATAGGTAAAGCACCTAGAGCAGTGCTTGGCATGTAATTATTATTGTAAAATGTTATTATTATTTTTTAACCCCAAGCATTTCTGCCCCAGTTCTGATACATGACCAGGTTTTTCTCATGGTACCCATGATCTTGCCTCCAGGCTCAAAGGCTGGGATGAGACAAAAGTTCCCTGGGCTTATAAACCATCAGTGTCTGCAAGGCTGTCTGAGGAGGTGTTTCTTGGGGGCTGGGAGGCCCCATTGCCCTGGGCCAGAGGGTCTGGGACCCTGAAGAGAGGCTGGACCCTGGCACTGGCTTCCTCCTTCTTTCTCCTGTCTCATAGTAGTTCCAAATGTGGTCTTTAGAGCCAGAAAGACCCAGGCTCAGATCTTGGCTCTGGGGCTTATAGGCCATGATCTGGGGCAGGTCATTATTAGTCCCTTGGAGTCTCATCTGTGTATGGATAGGATAATACCCTCAACGTGGCTGCTTAGAGGATTAAAATGAGAAAATGCAGGCAGGCCAGGCATGGTGGCTCATGCCTGTAATCCTAGTACATTGGGAGGCTGAAGTGGGAGGATCTCTTGAAGTCAGGAGTTCTAGGCCAACCTGAGCAAGAGCTAGACCCTGTCTCTACAAAAAATAGAAAAATTAGCTGGGTGAGGTGGCATGCACCTGTAGTTCTAGCTACTCAGGAGGCTGAGGCAGGAGGATCACTTGAGCTCAGTTTGCAGCAAGCTATGATCTCGCCACTGCACTCTAGCCAGGGTGAAAGAGCAAGACCCTGTCTCAAAAGAGAGAGAGAGAGAGAGAGAGAGAGAGAGAGAGAGAGAGAGAAAATGTAGGCAAAGGTCGAGCACATTTGCATACTGTAAGTGCTTCATAGTGGTAGCTGTCGTGTGGCAATTTTCCTGATGTGTCTGTCCCACTTTGAGTCTCTGCCACCCCTTCCTTCTCTCCTGGAGGGTGAGGTTCTCACTCCTTCTCCTGACTTCCAGGCTTGGATCTGACCCACCCAGACCCAAACCTCAGGCTTTTAAAAGACAAGATTGGGGCCTGGTCTTTGGTGGCCCACTTCCTGTGGCCTCACCCCTTCTCTCTGCCTTACCTCACCAGTGCTCTGCATTTCTAGACAACTCCTTTGTCCCTTAGTCCTGGCCAGAGACCCTTCTCCATGCCCAGCTCTGCCTCATTACAGGAGCAAACGGTGAAGCATTTACTTTATTAACAGCTCAGATTTGATGAACATGAACTAAGTGAGTTCCAGGCCTTCCCACATGAGTTATTTCACTTATAATCAACGTTTCATTGGTATCTACTTTGTGTCTGCAATGCAGGAAGCACTTTGCACACATTTTCTTATTTAGTTACCCAATAGCATCCAGAGGTGGTTGTTACCACAAATTTTATTTAGCAAGGGAGAAAACTGAGTCTGGGAGGGGTTGGGTGATGCTCAGGTCACATGGAGGGGACCTTGGAGCCAGGGTCATTCTCTAAGATTGACCATATTCTAGGACACAAAGCATGTCTCAAACAA
>VBSM01001118.1:643362-673505 GCA_008086735.1 Cheirogaleus medius
CGCGGCCTCTGATTGGGCGGGAGCCTCGGGGGCAGCGGTGGGGGTGGGGTGCGCGTCCGTGGGGGCGGGCACGCGCGGAGCTGGCGGGTGCGCGCTCGGCACCCCAGGCCGTGACCGTGCTCCCGCCCGCTGCGCGGCCCCGCCTAACCCTCACCTGCCGCTAGAACCCCCGCGACTTGGAGCAACTTTGTGGAGCCCCCGGGGCGCGGCGGGCCGGGAGGAGGTGGGGGTGGAGGCGCTTTAATGGTGGCACCCCGGCCTTTCTTTCCAGAGGAGAAAGCGCAAGCGGAGAATGGGCGGGGGCACGGCCTGGGCCGCCCGAAGGGCCAGAGGGTGCGACTCCGCCACCCCATGGGCGCAGCCGCCCACTCTCCGGGACGCCCGTGCAACCCCGCGGCGCCTCGCTGGAGCCGCTCCGGGGTGGGGGGGCAGACTCCTGTGATCCCGCCAGGGTCAGGCAGGACCTGCGGCCGCAGCTCCCAGGTCGGGGGCTGGGAGGTTGTCTTTGCAGCCGGGCTGCAGGCACAGAGGCTGAGCTGAGGGAGTGGGGAGACGTGCTCATGTGTGTATGTGTGTGCGTTCCCGCGCCTTCTGCTCCGCAGGTCGGGTGGCTGGAAGAAGGGAAATACTTGTTAGGTGCGCCCCACCAGACCTGGACTCCCAGGAACTCCCAAGGCTGGGAGTAGGAGGGGCCGCCTCCTGCCCGGCCGGCCTGATGACCCCATCCCTCTGTATTCAGACTGTGGCTGTGCTGTGTGCCCGGCTCCCCTTTTGGGTCTCCTCCCACACTCTGGCTCTGTGCCTGCGGCCTCGGGCAACCTCCCCACATGCCCACCCCAACTGCCAGCCCAGCCAGTTCGCAGCAGCAAGGATGGGAAGATGTGGTCCAGGATGGTGGCCCTGCGAGGGAGGGAACCTTGTGTTTCCAGGAGTGAGAGGCTCAAGGAAGGGTCAGGGGTCAGGCCCCTTCAGGGGCCTCCCCTTTACCAAATCTTCCTCCCCTTTACCAAATCTTCCTTCCATCTGGGCCAGGCTCTTCCTCCTCTAGGAAGCCTTCTCTGATTGCTGATTGCACCTGAATCCTTCCAGCTTGGACTTCCTTGGGGATAGAACTGCCGGGGTCCTCAGCGGCCCCTGTCCATATGCTCCCTTTTGTGGCACCGGGTATGAACCTGTGGGGTCGGAAGTCTTGATCTCAGCCTGAATGCTGTGTGGAGGGGTATGGCTGCAGGACCAGTCAGTATCTACCCGGGTTCCGGGATGTGGTAATATCTATATTTGATCAGCTTTCAGGCTTAAACCTTACTGCTGCCTCCGTTATCTCTCCGGAATCTCTCAGCCACTTTGTGAGAATGCAGGACCCATGGGCATGCTTCTCGTCCATTTCACAGAGGAGGCTTTTGAGGCAGAGGTAGAGCTAGAAGAACTCCAGTCTCCTAAGTCTCAGGGCAGCCCCTTTCCACTGCGAAGGGATCCTCTGATCCTGGGCTTTGATGAGGCAGGGAGGGGCCAGCAAGGGCACCCAGGCCTTCTCTGTTGACCTAGCAGCAGGGGCTCTGGGGACCTGCTGCTAGTGTCTCCGCAGGGCAGCTCTCCTGCTGCTTGTGACCAACACCTTTCCCAGGTGGGACAGCCATTCTCAGCCTGAGACAGTTTAGCAAAGGCTCCTGATTGCCCTGGCTTGACCTGTGGGAACTCTTGACCCAGAGTGGTTAAACGGGGACTTCCTAGATTTTGGGCCAGTCTGTCTGTGCTCTGCTTGACGATTTGCAAGCCTGGTTCCTGTAATCCTCCACGCAGCACTAGGGTGTCATTATTATCATGGGGATCAGTCCCCCAAGCCTGGTACTCTAGGCTAGGTCCTGGCTTTGTTCTTCTCTCTGGGTCCCAGGACCCTTCCTACTCTCTTGAGATCTCCATCCTGGGGCCCCTTTGTTGGCCAAAGCGCTCACCCTTGGGAGAAAGGGTTCCCGACGGAGATCTAAATGTGCACTGCAGGGAGAGGAGGAGGCTCTGGTGGCTACTGGGGCCACTTCCTCCCCAGGTGGCCCACCTGAGGCACAGGAGGTGAGGTTTGTGAGCCCTGGGCAGGCCTCTGTGACCCCCTCAGACCTGCTGGCAGCCTGGACTCATCCCCAGGGCCATGCAGGCCCTTGAGAGCTTTCAAAGATGAGAGCTGCTGCCCAGGAGTTGGCCAGGTGTCCTTTGGGGCTGGGCGCTGGGCCTGCTGGGTGCTGGCAGTGGCTTCCTCAGATTCTCCACCGGCTCCTCTCAGGCATCTGTCCCTGCATCTGCCCCTCCTCTTCCGCTGGCTGCAGCTGACTTAGTCTTTCTTGGCCATGGTTTTCTTCCCTTCCCTTCTTTTCTGTCTGTCTGTCTCTCCCCCTCCCCCTTTTTCCTCCTCTCCCTCCTTCCCTGTGGTTCCTTAAACTCTGGACTTCTGCCTCCTAGGTGTTGATCAGTGCTCTGCTCACCGCCCAGGTGGCTGGAGCATGGCTGGAGCCTGGCTTGGCGCCACCCCTGCCATCCAGGCCTGCTTGAACTCGCACCTGGCTCTTCTGGTACCTGCCCCACAGCCGACTCCGGCAGATGAGCCCTTTATTTGGGGCCCTGAGCCATAGGGAGGGGAGAGCAGGGCACCCCTTTGGCTCCTGGTCTGTCCTGCCAGGGGTGAAAATGCCAGCCAGGTGCTCCCAGCCCTCACTGGCTGTCCCCTTTAGGAAGACGGCCACTCACCTACCGCAACCTCCTGGCTGGGAAAGGACAGTGCCCTGTGTAGCCCCCTTAATTTCCCTCCCCAGCCAGGCCCTGTCCCTGCCATGTTTGTGTCTTAAATCGTATATATTCTAACAAATTCAGTGATAGGAAGTTGTTTGGTGGGCTGGGCCTTGGGGTGACTCAGGGAGGAAAGGCGCCCCTGACCACTCAGGCCTCCTTTGGTGGGGCTGGGGTTCCCTCTGGCCAATCGCAGAGTCTCTTTCATGGGCTTCTGGGGCCCAAAGACCAGCTCCCAAGAACCATGCCTTGGCCCTGCTCCCCACTGCCTGGAGCCCACCCTTGGGGCTCACTCCACATTTGGGGCATCTGCGGGTTTGCGGCGTGAGCCCCTCCCTGGATGGACGGCTCTGAGAGGGGAAACGCACTTCCACCCTGGCCCTGGGCAGGTGGCAGTGGGCTGGGTGGCAGCATAGGCACAGTGGGGAGTGGCCAGGGCTCGTCTTGATTGACTGGAAGGGCTGGCGGGGTTTTGACCTGCTGAGATGTTTCTGGCACTTGATAGATGCTCAAGTTGTTGAATAAATGAACGGCTGGAGAATGTGGATGCGAGTGAGGGCTTTCCAGGCAGATGGCGTAGCGTTAGCAAAGGCACGGGGGTGGGGGGCACCGGGCAAGGGGAGAACGTGTTTGCGATGGAGCCGTTCACATATGGCACAGTGGGTGTGGAGCAGGTTGGCATGAGGCAGAGGAGCATCCTCAGTGCCCGGCTAAGGAATGTGGGCCGATTCTGAATTCCCGGTTGCAGAGTTGAAGTTCCAGAGGGACATGTTCAGATTTGCAATGTGGACCGCTCCCTCTGGTGGTCGTGGGAGGGGTTGGCCAGGAGAGCCAGAGGCGGGGAGGCGGCCTGTGGCTGCCGTGGAGTCCAGGCTGGTGGTGAGGGCAAGAGCAGAGATGGGCACCCCGCCTGCCTTTGCCAGGAAGGCCAGGGGCCATGTTTGGTTCCGCCGCCAATGCAGGATGGAGAGATTTGGCCTGGGGGTGGGGGGTGGACCCTGGCTGGGGTGATCCGGGTCATCAGAGTTGGACGAGGGCTCAGGGATCTCCAGTCCTACCTCTTGGGCATACGGAGATGGCAAGTGTCCTGGAGTCGTAGATGCAGCTGTAGTACTGGCCCTGCCACTGTGCACACTTGGCACAGTAAGCCCCTGAGGCCCTCGGGCTTGCCTCAGTTTCTGTGTCTATAAAATGGACACATTTATTTGTCTCCCTGGAGTGAGTTTGGGGGTAAGTTTGTAACCTTGGAAGAGGGCTGCAAAGGGAAGGGGTGGACAGGTGGTCAACAGTGCCATTTGACAGAGGAAGAGCTTGAAGCCTGGAGAGGGGCAGTGACTAGCAAAGGTCATAAAGCAAGTTGGGGGCAGAGCACTCCAGCCTGGGGTTTCCTGGCTGTGCCTGGGGCTGGCTGGGCGGGAGTGGGTGGGGCGGCTGGGGCCTCGGGGCCTCTGCAGAGGACGTCCTCGGGCAGTTGCTCCGGCAGTCCAGCTGTCAGGGAGCATATGGGGCCATATGGCTCCATCAGGGGAGGCGCCGGCCGCTGGAGGAGGGTTAGCAGCTGCCACCGTGGCCTTCTGGATCTACGTGGGCACTGCCAGCCACCAGGGTCAAGCGGGCAGGAGCTGAAATGGAACCTCAGTGTCCAGGTTGGTTTGGACATGGCGGCCGGGCCTTGGCAGGCGGCCCAGTTCCAGCACCCATCTGCCAGGGCAGCCGGACAGGCAGCTCCATGCCCAAGGCTGATCCAGTTAGCTCAAGGCCGGCTGTGCCAGCCACCTCCTCACAGGCCCCACCCAGCTCTGAGGGCCCTGCTCGTCCACAGCTGGCACAGTGCCTCTGATGTCAGGGTCCGGGCCTCAGACTCTGTGTGTGTGTGTGTGTGAGATACACGCACCCTTGCCCTGAGTGCGGATTCCAAAGCTCTGGGACTTTGGGATGTGGAGTAGCTCCTCGAATCAGTCTGGTGGGATCAAAAGAGTGTGGGCTTGAAAGCCAAATGGAGCTGGGTTTGAATCTTGGCTCAGCTGCTTCCGAGTGGGGTCAGCTTGGGCAAGTCACTTTATTTTTCTGAGCCTCACTTTCCTCCTGAGTGTGTGGGGGGACGATATCTACCTCTTAGGGCTGCGTTAGCACACGTTGAAGTGACACACATAAAGCAGGCAGTGCCTGCCGTGCTGTGAGGTCTAGTCCACGTTAGCCCATTTTGTGCTCTGTGCGGGAGAGGGACGTGAGTCCTGTTGGGGTTTCCATGCCCAGACTGTAGTGAAGAGGAGTCTTATTGTTATTTTACGGAGCAAAATCTGCTTTATAATTTTCTCTGTCTTTATACTGCTCTCGTTTAGTCCTTGTGGCAATTCTATAAAATAGGCAGACCCCATTTCGCGGATGAGAAAACCGAGGCTTAGAGTAGGGAAGCGATTTTCCAGAAGTCACGCAGCGAGTTGGGATTGCTCCTGTCTCTGGACTCCCGTCCTCCGTGGTTTTGCTCCACAGGTAGGCTTCCCGTACTTCTGGGGAACAGTCTGGGAGGAGTGCATTTTTCTGTCCAGCACGAGGAGGGGCCGAGACTGGGTAGCCCTGTGGGGGCCAGGAGAGGCCAGGGAGGGTGAGCAGTGGACTGTTGCCTCCCAGGCAGCCCTGGGCCATGCCAAGGTGAACAGGCTCAGCCTTCTGGGGCTGGGAGGGGAGGGCACTTGGCCCTCCCCCTGACTAGCTCTGTGACCTTGGGCAAGTCACTGTCCCTCTTTGAGCCTCAGCTTCCCTTTTTGGGAGTTGGAGAGAATGACCTCACTGCTTGCCTTACAAGGCTGTTTTTGAGGCTGTAACATAAATATGTGGTTTTATATATGGTGGGGTATAAAGACACGATATTCCTCAGATTCCACGGAATCTGTGGTTCCAGGAGTGCCTGTCCTACAGTTTGATGATCTGTGGCTATTCAGCGATTCACTTGCTGACACTTGCTCCGGGCCTGGCTGTGCTGGGTGTTATGGGGACAGAGGGAACAAGACCAGCCTCTGCCCCCTAGGGGTGTGCAGCCTGGTGTCACTGTGGACAGCCCTCCCCAGCACATGCTGGCTGGCACGCTCCTTCTTAGCACCCTCCCAGCACTCCCTGCTACCCCCACCCAGGCTGGCGCCTGGCCCCAGCACCTTGCACAACCCGGTCCCACCAGCCCTCTCCCTCCAGTACCGCTCTGTGTTCCCGGCTTCAGCCAGGCTGCTCACTCCCCTTCACCGCTGTGGCTTTCCTTCCTCCATGGCTTGACCTGTGCTGGGCCCTCTGCCTGACAGTCCTTCCCCAATCCTTGCCCTAGAGTCCATGCCTTTTCCAGGAATTAGCTCAAATGTCACTTTTGAAAAAGCCCTCTCCTGGTCACCCCAGCTGGAAGCAGTCAATGCTTCCTGAGAGTGCTGAGAACGGTGTATCTGCTTTACTTTTGGTGACCATTTACTGATGTGCTGTGCACCTACTGTGTGTGCAGCCTGCGTGGCAGTTTGTCTCTCTTTGTGGCTTGGGAATGCCTTGGTGGCAGGGACTGGATACTGGCATGCCTGGGGGCCAGATGAGGCTGATCGGGGCATGCAGTGCATCCCTCAGGTGTCTGTGGCCACTGCCACTTCCTCCCTGAGTGGCCCCTTGGGTCCAGGGATGTGGGCTAGGCCCAGGACGTCCGTTTGAGAAGTCCCAAGCTGAGGGGCTTACCTCAGGCACGGCCCTCCCTGTCCCTGGAGGCTCCACCAGACTGGGGCGGCACCCAGTGACTGGCCACACATGACTCCCCACCCCGTCCCCGCCGAGGAATTGCATAGCACTCCGCAGTTGGCGATTGATTATCTGGGGTACTGATAACTCTTCATTATCGGTTGGCGGAGGTGGGCCTGGCCAGTGCTGGTGGGGCGAGCCGGGCCTGGCTGGGAGATTGCGATCGTGGCCATTTATTTCTGACCAGGAAGCTCGATAAACAGGAACCAGAGAAGAGAGGTGCAGGCCACCTTCCCTCCAACCCAGCTGCCGCAGGGTTAGGGTAGAGGTTGGGAGGAGGGGGATTGGGGCGGATGGGGAGCTTCTGCTCACAACCCCCTTCCTGTGTTCTCCACCTTCCTTATTCTGCTCCAGTCTCTCCTGGCCCTGGGTCTCAGCTTTTCCATCTGTTGAATGGGGATTTCAGTCTCTTTGTGGGGTAGCACTTTGCCTTTGAATGAGATGGTGTTGTAGTCACTGATTTGTCATCACAAATAGGGGCATTTTGAAGCTCTGAGTGGGGGTAGTCCCGTGGGGATGGAGCCAGTATCATGAATCCCAGCCAAGGCTTCTCTGTGGAGAGGATGGGGAGACTGGTGGGCGGGAAGGGGGTCACAGGACAGCAGTCGCCTCAGTAAAGCGCCATGCCTGGCTTCTGAATGTGCAGCCAGGGCTCAGTGGAATTTGTGAAAAAGCAATTTCCAGGGAAACAACATTAAAGAGATGGTGGGGGACGGTTAACCTACTTAGGAGACCCAGTTGCCTTTCAGGCGTGCCAGGAGCACAGGGTGTTGTTTGTGGGGCTCCCGGCTCACGTGATCAATGTTATTTTTTTTAAAACAAATTTTTGTTAGGAGCATTTTCAAACATACAGACATGTAGAAAGGTAGAGAGTATAGTACAGGAACCTCCTGTATACCCCTAGATTTGACAATCATTGACATTTTGCCATATTTTGCTTTATCCTTTTTTCTGAAGTATTTCAAATTATAGACATCATGACATTTCACCCCTAAATATTTCAGCATTCATCTCTAAAAAATAGGAGCAAATAATTCTGTCTGATCTCAAGTGGTCTCCAGTTTCCTTTCATTCTGTCCTTGAGAGCTGAGGATGCTGTAGTTGGGGAGACTGAGGCCTCCTAGGTGACATGGCCTGTCCAAGGTCACATAGCAGAGAAAGGAGGGTGGGGTCGGGATCCAGGGGCGGCTGCCGGTGCTGCCTGGGACTGGACAGGCGCAGGAGGCGCAGGAGGCGCAGGGAGCGGGGAGCCGTGCTCTGGAGCTGCGCTGGGGGCCGGAGCGGGAGCCCCTGGGTGGGTTCTCTGGCTCAGGATGGAGGTTCCCCCTAGAAACCTGAGGTGTCCCTCTTTTAGGTTAATCATTCTCTTCCTTTTGTTTGCTGTGGGGATTAATCAGGAATTGCAGCATCAGGAAAATCTAAAACAACTTCTTGTTTATTGTTTAATTTAGGAGAACACTATCAGGCTTTGGCCATGCAGGGCCAGGGAGCCGCCGGCGGCACAAGAAGCTGGGCTGCCCCCCGCCAGCCGCTCCAGGCCGGCAGCGGGAAGGCTGGCCTGGCGGGAGGGTCAGCATCTGAGTCTGGACTGCCAGGGCTCTGCGGGTATTGGGTGTGTGCGTGTTGGGCACTGGGGCTGAGCCCAGATCTGGGCCGGGCCGAAGGCACTGTGGCCTCAGAACAGAGATGGGAGTGAGACTCGAGGGGAAGCTCCTCGGCAGCTGCAGAGACGTGGGAGGGCCCTGGCCGCCTCTGGCCATGCCAAAGGGCCGTTCTCTGTCCTGCCTAAGCCTCCTCCCCGGGAGGCTTTGACAGGATAAGTGTCCTCCGCCAGCCTGAGGCAGCTGTGGGTCTGCCTGGGCTTCCCTGCCTCCTTGGGGGTCAGGGTGATCTGCCCCCCGCACCCACATTTGCTTGGGATTCCCTGCGGGGGTTGTGGAGGTCCAGGAATTAGAGAATCCTGGAACTAGAAGGCAGCCTCAGAGATGATCTCACTCCACTTATAGGTTCCAGATAGGGAAACCGAGGCACAGGGAGTGGCCGATTCTGTCTTGGGTCTTGGGTCTCACAGTGAAGCATTGCAGAGCCTTGGAAATAAGACAGGTGTCTGGCTTCCCAGCCCCAGGACCCCCTCCCTCCAGGACTTGCGGTTCAGGACCAACTGGTGCTCCCCAGGTGCAGAGGGGAGGAGGCCGGCCCAGCTGTGGAAGCGCTGCCGGTCATCCCTGGGGGTGTGCCCAGGGTTACCTGTTAGGGCCTGCCCTCCTCTGTCGCCCCTCTCCCTCCTCCCCACCACCTGTGTGTGTATGTGTGCGTGTGTGTATGTTTGTGCATATGTGTATGTGTGTGTGTTCATGTGTGTGCGTGAGCCTAGTTACCTACTAGTGGAGAGAAGGGGTGTGCGGGTTGAGGAGGAGGCCTCAGGGGGTGTCCCAAGGCTCAGCCGTGGGGGCTGACACTGGTCTCCTGTACCGTTCCCTGCCCCACAGCGAGGAGAGCCCTGGTTAGTGCCCTGCTGACTGCTGGGCTTATTTCTGGAGGTCAGTAGGGGAGGGAATGGGAGCGGCCCTTGGGAGAAATGCAACCAGAGAAGGTGCAAACGACAGAGACATCAAAACACCTTTGATCCCTGGTCCATGGCCATGCAGTGGCGCCAGGCCCTACATCAAGCCTGCGTGTTCCCTGTAGTCGGGGGAGGAGGGGAAACAGCCTCTCCTTGAACGAGTGGCTCCCTGGGCAGCTGCTTGCTCCCTGGTAAAGTGAGGCCGGGGTAGGCCTCTTCTGCTCCGAGAGTGAGGTAGGGAGGGCCAGGTCATGCTGTCTGTTGGTTGGCCTGTCCTTCACCCCCCGCCAGGTGGGACGTGGGTCACAGGAAAGAGCACAGATCCTTGTTGTCCCCCAATGCCACCAGGCCTTTCCTCAGCTCTCCAGTGCTGTGGGGTGGGGGAGAGCACAGTGCCTGCAGTCTGGGGTTGGCGGGTGGGGCGCACACACTGTGTGTCCCACGCTGACTGTGCTCTGTGCCAGGTGGGCCCTGGGAGAACATCACCCTCATGACTGTGCACAACCGCCCTGCAAGGTGGACATTGTTGACTTCCTTTCACAGATGGGGAAGCTGAGGCTCGGTGGGGTCACTGACCTGGCTAGTGTGAGCTGGGATTGGAGCTCAGCACTGCCTGACTCACTGGGCCACGTTGCCTTTGCGGCCTGGATTCTGCTCTCAGCTGTCACTGGCTGCTGCTCCCTGGGTCTTGGCATTTGCCTTTGTCTGTTGGGACCTGGGACCGGGAGGACGGCTGAGGGCTGAGCCTCATGCCCCGCTGGAGGGAAGGCATCTTTCCATCCCTCAGGAAGGCTCAGCCTCCGTTCTCCTCCCCCATCTGGCCAGGCAGCTTCTGAGGGGTCTGGCCGAGGCTCACCGCTGTTCTTGGAGCAACCCTTCCTGAGCCAGGCAAAAGGAGGATCCCTGGTCCTGCGCTCAGGGATTGGGCCTCCATGTGTGTGCGAAGCTCTTCGGAGCCTCCGGCGCCCTTTGCTCCCAACGGGTGTGTGCCTTTGGAGTGAGCATTTGTTGGGCGACTTTACAGTGGAGTGGGGGCCTGTGTGCACATGTGTGGGCCATCGTGAGGCCCGGAGAGTCATACCTGAGGGTTGAGAATGAAGTAGGGCAGAGGTGAGTTTACTGAACACCTACTAAGTGTTAGGCACAGTGCTAGATGCTTTATATATATATGGCCTCATTCAATCCTAACAGCAACCCCATGAGATATGTACTATTACTATCCCCATTTAGCAGATGAGAAAACTGAGGCTCAGAGAGAGTGAGGGACTTGGCAAAGATCATGCAGCTAATGAACGGAGGAGCTGGCGTTCCAACCTGGTGGCATTGGCTTCCACAGGAGGCTGTCTTGTGTGCCAGTCAGGGGAGTCGTGCTGCAGCTAGGAAGAAGGGTGTCAGGGTTCAGGAAGGGGCTGCTCTGTATTTGGAGAGAGGAGGCCAAGGCCAGTGAGGTCCAGGTGAGGAAGGGCTGGGTCAGCGGCACAGGCCTGGCTGGAGCCCAGCGATCTGGCTAGAGCTGTGTGATCTTGGCCCAGCCCCTGCCCGCCCCCAGGTCTGCATCCTCCAGCCTGCCTCTCCTCCCTCTTGGGGAAGTGGTGCGCATTCCTTCTGCTCCTCTCTCAGGGCGAAGGCCTGGCAGTGAGACTGAGCGCGGCTGCCCAGAAGACAGCCGGGGGCCGTGTGCCATGTGGGGGAGCGGCCGCAGATGAGGCTGGAGAGGGGCCCGCGCCACGCGGGCCTCCTATGGCAGCCTGTAGTGGAGGTTCTCTGGATTTTGAACAGGGCAGAGTCATGGTGGGTCTGAGGTTTACAGGGGTGACTCTCCAGTGGCGAGGGGCCACAGGTGGTGGGGAAGGGGTGAGTGAGCAGAGGACAGCTGAGGGCTTCTTTCCCTTCTGCCCCGGGCCCCATGGTGCAGGCTGAGGCCGCAGCCCACCTCCTTCTTGTGTACGATTCTTTCCCTCCCATCCCTGCCTCCCGGAACATGGGGTCAGGTGGGAGCGGGGGTCCCTGGCCCCTCCAGGTCCCTCCCACAGAGGCTGCAAATATTTTGTCTCACCACCTCTGCTGCTGGAATTGCCGCTTTTACGCCTTTTTTCTCTTGCTTGATACAAACGAATGCTGGAAAAATTCCGTGCTGGGCGCTCGCTCTGTTGCTTCTGCTCATGCCCAGAGTCCCCTCCAAAAACTCTAATTGCCTTTAAGCTGTGATAGTTGGCAAAAGCAATTTCCTTTACATTATGGAGAAAAGGGGAAAATCCACTGGATTTTCTTCTTCCATTTTTTTTTTTTTCCTTTTTGACTCTAACCTCTCGTTTTGAGTTCCCCTCACAGCTTCTATGGTCCTGGGAGAGAAATGGAGCAGAAGAGATATGGGCAGGGAGGCAGGAACACCCACGGGGAGGGCATTTTGCCTCCTGGGCCTCAGTTTCCCCATATACAAAGTGGTACAATGTCTCCATTTGTTTGACAGACATTCGCTGAGCATATCCACTGGAAGCAGCTTGGGGGCGTGGACTGGCTCCCTCTTGTTGGCTGCTACACCCAGCATGGAGCCCGACATGTAGTAGGTGCTCAGTGAAGACTGGTTGCCCGGTAAATGGCTCTCCCATGAGCCAGGCGCTTTGCCAGGCACCAGGACTGCACAGGATGAGTCAGAAGCACACCTGCCCAGGAGAGCCTGCCAGTAGAGGGGCACCATGACGCAGACGTAACTACCGTCTTACTGAGTCGTGACATGGGTGGGCACTGGGGACCAGGGGCACAGAGCAGGGCACCCCAGAGCATTCGGGGAAAACTGCGTGGGGGAGAAAGTCTGGGGCTGCACTTTGAAGAAGGCAGGAGTTTGAGGTGGACTGGGTGGGGGGGAGGGAATTCCGCACAGGAGCTAGCGTGCGCAAAGGCGGGGAAGGGTGATCTCGGAGACGGTAGGTGCAGCTGGAGCGGAGGCCGCCCTATGGGCCCGAGCGGCTGGGGAGAGCTTTGATGGCAGGTGGGGGTTTGGACTTGGTCTCAAGGTAACAAGGAGCCCGGGAGGGGTTCTGAGCAGAGGACTTGTGTAGGGAAGAGCCCTCTGGCTCTGCAGAGGGGCGATGGGGAGGAGGGCTGCTGGCGGGAGGGTGCTCTCCACAAGTCTGCGGGGACGGGAGGTGGCAGTGTGAGTGTGAGTCGGGCCAGGGGGCCCAAGCCCTGGCGCTCACCGCCTCTGCCTGTGCTGCGGTGAGAGGCACTCCAGGTCCTTCCTGGACCCTGGGGATCCCTGGCACAGCTGGGAGGCAGGGGTCCGGTTCGCAGGAGTCTGCTGCTACAGTTGGGTCTGCTTCGCTGTCCTCCAATGAAGTCCATTCACCCTCACCCTCAGCAGGCCCTAGAAATGGTCCCCTGAGGGGCGCAGAGCAGGGCCCAGTCCCCTGCGGACAGATGTAGGTCAAGCTCGTGCCAGCGTCCTGCGGGCAGGTAGAGCTGGGATGGGGGTTTGAACTCAGGCAGCTGCCCGCACCACCTCTGCTGAGCAGCACCGCTGTCCACCCGTGGCCTTCTCCTCTCCTCCCTCCCAAGCCCTGTGCTCCTGCCCTGTTTGCAGAGCGTGCGGGGCTTTTCAAAAGCATTAATGATAGAAAATAAATTGGAATCGGAGAGGAATCATCGCCGGGCGTTCTCGGAGGCCGCCTCTGCCCTTGCGCATCTCAGCCATATTGAAGCCACAGCCGGACCAGAATATGAATGAGTCTGGGGCTGGCTTTGCTCCTAATCTGCCGGGAAGCCCTCCCTGGGCAGACGGCGTGCACCAGCGGCAAAGCCGTTTGCAGCGAGGCCTCAGCCTTCGCTGGGCGTCGCCGGCCTGGGCTGATGTCTCTGGGATGCAGTCGCAGTGCACGGCTGCGAAGGTGTGGCGGACTCCTGAGGCCAGGCTGCCCAACCCCGGAGCTCTGCTGGGGTCGCAGCTCTGAAGTTAGCTCCAGGGAGGGCCAGGTATCCCTGCCGGAGGGAAAGGGCACATAGAAAACCGTCGGTGGCTCCTCAGTATCTGCGTTCCTCATCTGGGCTTCTAAGGCCCTCTGTGTGCATTGACCCTCCTATCCTGTCTCCTCCAGGAAGCCTTCCTTGATCACCGCCCACCTCACGCTTGGTTTTCCATTTGCAAGCTTCTCGTGGCCCTTGAAGCCCAGCAGGGACAGGCAGGTGATGAGTGGAGCAGGCCGTGTGATGCGATAGAGTCGGTGGAGATGGCAGTGTGGGGCCCAGGGAGCACCGGTTTGGGCACCCTGCCACGGGCACATCACACACAGCTTGCTCAGGAGACAGTGCCCTGCTCCACAGCCGCAGTGCTCACCTGCCTACTGGCAGGAGCTCCCTGAGGGCAGGCCCTGTTCTCTGCCACGACGCCCCGTCTTTCCGCAGCAGGCCCGCTGGGCGTGGGCTGGCCACCGGGGCAGGCTTCCCGTAAAGCATCAGAGGCTCTGGGACCTGGGGAATCACTCAGGACAGTGATCCTCAAGCTTTTGGGCACCAGGGACCAGTTCCATGGAAGACAGTTTTCCATGGACCAGGCTGGGGTAGGTGGAGCTCAGGCGGCGCTGCAAGCGGCGGGACGGCTGTGTATGCACTTGGCTGCCTGCCGCTCCCCTGCTGTGCGGCCCCTGTTCCTAGTTTCATGGAGACAATTTTTCCATGGACACGGGGGTGGGAGTGTGAGGGGATTGGGGGATGCGGTACAGGTCTGCAACCGGTCCTAACAGGCCACAAGCCAGTAACCCTTTTGCTTAGAGATGGGGAAACTGAGGCCCAAAGATGGGGGACAGGTGGAAGGCCCCCTGTTCTGCTCCAAGCAGACGGTGCATCTGCGCTTTATTAATCTTCCCAACGGGAGTAGGGGGGCAGTTTTTATTCCTCTGCTTTAGGGAGAAGGAAACTGAGGCTTGGGGGCTGGATCCAGGGATACTACAGGCCTGCATTTGAACCAGTCTATTGGAGCCGAGTGCCAGCCGTTTCTCTCTGGCAGGATTGGGGGTGCCGAGGCACGCACTGAGTCACCCAAGGGGGGTGAGGTGCGTTTGTGCCCACAGTAAGCCCAGCCAAGGGCAGGAGGCCCACATCCACCATTAACTCCTGGTGAGACCCAAGCCAGGCTGAGGAAGGCTCCTGCAGTGGTTGGGGGACTTGGGGGCCACTGAGCGCCTGTGGCCTGGGCCTGGCTGCCAGGCCTGCTCAACACTCCTGTCCGTGCCACTGTATGCGGGAGGTGATGACTGCGCTGCCGAGAGGGGCTGGGCTCTGCGGGCCCGTGAGCTGCAGGGTGGGCTGGGCGGCCAGTCTCCCGCTCCAGCTGAGGGGGTGAGAGGACGAGGGCAGAGGGACTCAGGCCACTGCCAGGTGGGTGGACTGCCCAGACCCAGGACTGCACACTCAGCCCTCCAGCCTGGAGCCAGGGCCACGCCAGCCACACCCCTTCATACCCTTCCACGCAGAATGGACTCACAAGGACTGCCTTGTCTAGCCTGAGGCATAAGATGGGGAAACTGAGGCCCAGAGAGTCAGAGCGAGACTCAGGGTTGCCACTCAGTCACTCTGACCTCTGCCCATCCAGCCTGTGCTCTCACCCTCCCTGATGGGGAGCTCCTCCCCTACCAAGGTAGCCCTGGCCACCCTGGATGGCTCTTTTCCATTTCAGAGCCAGCATCTGCTCCCAGTGACTCACAGGGGTCCCGGCCTGGGGCCCAGGGCACAGGACCTGCCTCCAGCAGAGCCTCCTGATGTGCACGTGGACCTCGTGCCTTGCGCCTCCTCTCCTGTGGGGGTGAGCCCTGCTCCGTTCCTGTCCCATGCTTCGGAACCTTTGGGCTGCGGGCCCCTTGGAGAGTCTGCTGAGAGCCGTGGGCCCTGTGCTGAACACGGGAGCTCCACCCCTCCTGCGTGCACGGGCCTCTGCAGTACCACTTCCCTGGGGAGCCCAGTTAGGAACTCCTGATTTAATCATTCCCCAGGCGACGTGGTTAATATCGCCTGCTGCGCTGACGTAGGATGGGAAGCTAGGTATCCCAGACCCCACTCTTCTGCTCTATCCTGCTGCCTGGAGAAGGTCCCACCGTGTGCCTGGGTTAGGGCCGAGTGTTGTGATAAACCCACTCATTCATTCTACAAACTTTTGTATCCGACGCCTCCTCTGTCCAGGCCTGGGCCGGGCTCTGGAGCGCAGAGGAAAGCAAGACCCGCTGCAGGAAGCCAGACCTGTCAGTAGTCACAGCTTGGGGGATGAGAGCAGGACAGAGGTGAGCACAGGGTGGGGATACCAGAGTGTCTTCCACTCGAGCCTGTAGGGAGAGGCTTCTTGGAAGATAAGGAAGGGAGGGCATTAGCCAGCAGAGGGACCGGCAGGTGCAAAGGCTTGGAGACCTGATTACATCAAGGAGGACAGGAGGCCCCATCTGATTGGAGGGGAGGTACTGGGGTCAGGCAGGAAACTGAGGGCCAGTTGGGGATGGGTCCCAAGGGGCCTGGTGGGCCCAGCAAGGAGTGTGGGCAGGGAGCAGTAGGGAGCCACAGAGGGGTGTGGAGCAGGCAGCGTATGGTTGGTTCTACAGTTTGGAATGCTCCCCTGCCTGCTGAGATGGAACGTGGAGGGGTGTGGGGTGAGGACCAGAGACCTTGAGGACGCTGTGTTAGTTGGGACCCCAATGCAGGTAGAGAGTGTCATTCACCACCCACCAAGAGGAATTTGCTGGTCCCTCCTGTCCCTGTCTCAGGAGCCTCCAGGAGACAGTGAGACATTAGCTCTGCAAAAGATGCTTAAGGTAAGGGGACCTTCTGGAACTGGAGGAGGTGTCAGGCTCCTTCTGGGCACTTTTCTCTGAGTTTGTTGATTGACTCACAAGTGGGAGGGGCACTTCCAGACTGGCCTGATCTCTGGGGTTTGTCGTCTGCTCCTGGTCTCTGCACAGGCGTGCGGGCTGCCCACACGTCCTGACACGCACATAAACACACACACACACACACACACAAAGTCCCTTTGCTGATGGGACGCCCAGGGACACATGCCACGCCACATGTAATACCATGCACACGTACACACAGGTCTACTGGGTTCCTCTCTGTGCAGACACAAAGACACCCTCTCTGCTGTCATCCCTGGGAGTGACGACACACACACACCCCCCGACTCCAGTTTACCGACACGCCTGTGCAGCACTGGGAGTCCACACGTGCCCCAGAGTTCACCCCCGCAGACCTGCCGGTGCCTGCCCTGCGACCGCCACGCACCTGCACCCTGCCGCCTCTCCTCCACCCACGGGCGCATCTGCCCCTCTCTGTGCATGTAGGGAGACACACAACCCAGCCTCTCCCCCTCCCTCCTTCCGGCACAGGAGCCTTCAAGCCCCTCTGCCCTGGAGTTTTCTGCAAAGGCCCTTCCCATGTCCCCTTAATCCCCGGGCTCCCCTCAGCCCAGGGTTCCCCAAGTCTGTGACTCCCTGAATTTTCTGGATACCTAGAGAAACCTCTGACCCCACCTGGGAGGGCCAGAGCTCTGCCTGGGTTGCCTGCATACCTGGGGCAGCCTCTGCCCTGTCCACCTCGGTTTGGGGGAACGCAGGCTCCTCATTCTCCAGCTCAGCCTCGAACTGTCTTAGAGCCCTGCGTTCCTGGAAGGGAATGCGGTGGGGCCGCCTGGGCTGGGTGGGTGGGTGTCGGTCCCCTCCCCTTTCAACCGGAGCAGCCCTGCGTAGATCTGCATTTCTTATTAAGGTCTGGGAAGGATTTTTTAAAAACCCATTAACTCTTTATTGATTTTGTTTTTCTGATTACAAAGGAAAATCCAACAATACAATTGTGGAAAACGGGCCATAAAAGCCCCCACCGCAACCCCCGTCCCCCAGAGGTGATTGCTGCAAAATCTGGCGTGTTGTCCTCCCGTCTTTTGGGGCATATACCAACAAGCTGTTATTGATAAAAATGGGCTTATTCTGAAATAGTGTTTTTCAGCTTGATTTTTTCCCATTGTTATACATAAATGTGCCTCATTGTGTCAGGTGGCTGCGGAATGTTGCATAGCATGAACATGCTGTATTTTATTTGAACATTCCCTTATGGATAAACATTTAAGCCACTCCCAGTCTCTTCTGTACTCCTCCCAGGAGTGCTGCCCCGAGCGTGCTTGCGTATTTATACCTGACTGTTTGTGCTATTGTCTTGTGGGCGGGGCTCCTGGAAGTGGGATTACTAGGTTGGAGGGTGTGTGGGTTTCCAATGTTAATCAATATTGCTGAATTACCCTTCCAAAGGTTGAGCCAATGGTCTATGAGTGTTCATTTCCCCACATCCTTGCCAGGACTGCTTGTTATTAATTATTTAAATTTTTCCCAATCTGATAGGCAAAAAACGGTAGCATGTTGTTTTCATTTGCATTTCTCTGCTAATGAGATAGAACATCTTTTTATACGTTTATTGGCCAATTCAGTTCTTTCTCTGCAGATTTCTAATTTATTGCCAATTTTTTTCTTCTTTTGTCTTTTTTTCTTATTGATTTGTAGGGGCTCTTTGCATATTAGTGATATTTTCTTCCAGTGTCTCATTTGCCTTTTAACTTTGTTTATTGTGTCTTTTGCTGTGTAGATGTTCTGCATGTTTATATACAGTAGTTAGATTTGTCAAATTTTCACTTTATGGCTTCTGGATTTAATGTCTGGCATGGAAAGGCTTCCCCTACTGCATAAGATTTCATTTCAAATAAGAGTTTTATTGCTGAAAAATCTTTTGCAAAGTCCCAGTTTGCAGGCTCCTTCCCAGCCGTGTCTGTTGCTCTCGGCAGCTGCGGCCCTGGCTCTGGGGAGGGAGAGGCGGCGGCGCCGGCGCATCCTCTGCTCTCTGGCCTTGCCCACTGACCATCTGGCTTTGGGGTTGCTGCCGACCCGTCTCTCTTTGGGCCTCTTCTCTGCTGTTTTCCCATCCCCAGCTGGTTTCCCATCAGGCATCGGTGACTAGGGAAGTGAGGTGGCAGTGGTGGCAGCTCTTAGTGGGTTGGGGACGGGATGGCAGCTGTCAGGGAACTAGCTCTCCTCATCCTCCACCTGCCAGGCCAGCCCCAAGTCATGTGGACTGGCAGGGCAGGCCCTGGCCCGGTTCTCTCTCTCAGAGAAGCTATTTTCCTGCCAGAGCTGAGGGCAGGCGCTGGGCCAGGCCTAGTCTCTCCTCCATCGGGAAGCCTTCCAAGACTACTCCTTCCTCCTCCTCCACTGCGCTGGACCAGGCCTCCCCTTTCTGTCCGTGCCAGTCTTCCCTTAACCTGCTTTCTCAGTGCTGACCCCCTGGGTCCACCTGGCTACCTCTCAGGGTCTTGGTCCCACGTGTGCACAGTAGGTCCTGGGGTCTGTACCGCTGCTGGGAGGCATGGCGCATGTGGGGCAGAGTGGAGCTGGTGGCTCTTCTAAGCTGAGCTCTAGAAGGTGTTCTCTTTTTCTCTCTCAGTACCCTCCCTCCCCCAAATCACCGGAAAACAAGGAGAGAATTTGCACACTGCCGACGGAGATGGGGGCTTGGGCTCCATCAGGGCGCAGCCGACAGGGCTCACCTGTTCTCTGGCCAGCGGGGCCAGCCAGGGCCTGGCTCATGGGCGGTGCTCGGGAAAGAGCGAGGGCAGATGCAGTGTGGGGGGGGCAGAGCCTGGCGGGGCGGGGAGTCTGGCACCAGCGCTCTTCGCTGTTCTGTGTTGCTTCTGTGTGGCAAGGCACTTTCCTCGCTCCCTCGTTTCTGGGGACTGGGGGTGCGAATGCGGAACACCCCTCTTCCTCCCAGAGGTGAGGGCCCTAGCTGGGCTGTAGGGGCCTTGGGCTGGGGAGCGGTTGGGAGATGAAGCAGGGAACCCAGAGATCGCTTTGGAGTGCAGCTCAGCAGTCCGTGACCTAAAGCTCTGAGAACCTTCCCTGAGCTCGCACAGCCTCCCAGACTCCTGGCCTGGTGCCTCCCTCTGATCACGGTGGCCTGTCGACTCTCTGAGCTCCTGGTGAGCAGGAGCGGCATCCTTTATATCTCTGTCCCGGTCACCAAGCACTCAGCCGGCACTGAGTACAAGTAGAATGAATCAACAAGGAGCCAGGGATATTGATCAGAGGGTTCAGGTCTAGGGAAGAGGAGACCTGAGTTCTGGGCTTAGCTTTCCTGATGACTTGCTGGGTGAACCCGACCCTAGTTGGGCCTCAGTCTCCCCATCTGTACAATGGGTGTTGGCCTTTCAAGCTCTGCGATTCTGTGCCATGTTGCCCAGAGCAGGCGCATACCCATGTGCCACATGCATGCCAGCACCATTCTCTTTGATCACAGTGTTTGCTGAGCATCTACTGGGTGCCACCCCCTACGGTGCTGAAGCCACATCAGCGGTGTCCTTGAGTAGCTGTTTTGTGAGAGTCTTCCATTCTCTGGAGGACATGTTAATTCTGCTGAACACACAGGCCTTGGTTCTGAGATCTTCCTGGGCTCTGCTGAGGCGTGAGGAGCCAGGAGGGCAAGTGGGGAGTCCCGACCTTGGCTGTAGCCCCTCCACCCTCCTTGGCTGTGGGGTCTGCAGGTGAGATTTCATGTCTTCCGTGGGACTTGGCACACAGGCAGGCCTCGTGTCCAGGAGAGCACCTGGCTCCCACTGCGATTCCTCCCCTGCCCCAAATCATTGTCATGCTCTGCCTGTGGTCCCATTTCCATAGCAACTCCTTGTGATGCCACAGAGGAGAGTGGGAGCTGCAGGAAGGTTTGGGGGGAAGGGAACGGGAGGCTCATCGTTGTCTTAAACTGTGGCAGCTGGGGGCTTGGAGAGGTGCTGGGGATGGCTCGCCCTGCAGCTCAGAGGGGACTGGGCTCAGGGGCACCAGCCGGGTGGTCTGGAGGTCTTCTAGGGACAGGCCTCTCCATGTTGGCCTGGGCCTGGCTGGCTCGTGCCAGTCTACTGGGACCCAGCTTGGGTGGGTACTGAGAGCACCCCTGCCTGGCTAGACCTGGCTTGGGGGACCCAGGCCTGAGGAGTTTCCCAGGCTCTGACTACCCCACTGTCCCAGGCTGGCACCACTATGTCTTGTCCTGTCCCCAGGGCTGGCTGACAGCAGAGGTCCTAGTTTGGGGCTGGGCAGGCCTCTCTCAGCTGGTCCATGCTGCTTTGTGGCCCATCCTCAGGTTGGGAAAGCCAGGCTGGGCCTTGGAACCGCTCAGCGCCCATTTCTCTGCCTGTTCTTGGAGGGGAAGTCTGCAGCCTGCAAAATGGGAAGGTCCTGCTCTGCGGAGTCCCTCCATCGTCACCCGCCATGCGGCCAGGAATTCCACCGTTAGCATTTGAGACTTGATAGAGTGTTCCGGGAGGGCCCCAAGGCCTTTGCTGTCTTCTGCCCACATTAGAGCACCTGTCTCAGAGCCCCATCCCCCCATCCTTCCACCTGTCCTGTCTGGAAGCCTTGCGAGTCCCCTGGGGACCTAGGCCTGTGCTGGTTGTCACCGAGAGGGGTGGAGGGGCTGGCCTGGCCCCCCAGGAAGATGGAACCTGCTCACTGTCACGGGGTGCCGGGAGCCGGACGCTGGGTCAGATGCCAACTTCCTGAGTTTCCCTTTCACCATCACACTCGTGGCAACCTCTGGGCGCCACCTGCACTCGTGTTTTCTTCATCCCGTCTTTGCGTTGAAGAAAGGGTGTGTAGGGGAGATGTCTGGGTATGTGTTGCTCGGCCGGGGTGGGCAGGGGGATCAGACCCATCTGTGTGCGTGCCCCCCGCAGCCCAGGCCACCTGCCGCCGCCCACGCCGGGTCACAGCCGTCTCCTTTCTCCCCACAGCCTCCTGCGCCCGTGGGCCCTGAGCTGCAGCGTGTGGGCAGAGAGGGCAACCGAGCCGAGCCCGCTGGCCCAGCCCCACCGAACTCCCCGGACGCCACCCAGCCTGAGGTGAGAGGCCACTCCGGGCCACCGGGCAGAGTGGGGGTGGTGTCAGCCATGGGGCATGGGGGCTCAGGAGAGGCCGTCGCAGGGCACTCTCTTGGGGGGCTCCCCTGTCTCTCCTTCCCAACACGCTGCCAGGTCTAGGCGCTGCCAGCCCTCGCTGTGGCAGGGCTCCCGCAGCCAGCCCAGAGCCTGGGGGTCCTTCCCAGGGACGCTGTTTCCTGAGCAGGGCTGGCTGCCAGTTCCCGTGTGGCGTGGGAGGGCTCTGAGGGTGACCTGCTGGGCTCTGTCCTTGGTCCTGTCACACGTTGACCGAACGTGTGCCTGACCGCAGGTCAGGAGGGAGCTGGAACTAGTGGACTGAGACAGTCGGGGCCCAAGAAACTGTCAAGAGGCTGGCTCTGATGTGTGGAGTTTAACGGGGCTTCACGCCAGAGTCAGCGCGTGGGTCCAGACACCTTCAGGGCCGGGTGAGGCTCAGACCCCAGGTGTGTTCGTGTGACAAGCACTGGCAGCCAGGTGACCTTGGCTCTCTGTGAACAGAGCAGATGGGCTCTTGGACTGTATCACGAGGAGCAAGACACCCGGAATATGGGAGGTGACAGACCCTCCCACATCATGTTCCATGTGAGGGGGTGTGGAGGAACCGCAGCATGTCCCAGAGTGGTAGGAGATGGGAAGGAGGGGACCTGGCTTGCTGCCTGGCTGGACCCCTGGCTTGCTGTGACCTTGGGCATGTCACCTCCCCCTGTATCAGGGCCCACCCCCTGTTATTTATTTATTTATTTTTTTGAGACAGAGTCTCACTCTGTTGCCTGGGCTAGAGTGCCGTGGCGTCAGCCTAGCTCACAGCAACCTCAAACTCCTGGGCTCAAGCAGTCCTCCTGCCTCAGCCTCCCGAGTAGCTGGGACTACAGGCATGCGCCACCATGCCCGGCTAATTTTTTCTATATATTTTTAGTTGGCCAATTGATTTCTGTCTATTTTTAGTAGAGATGGGGTCTCACTCTTGCTCAGGCTGGTTTCGAACTCCTGACCTTGAGCAATCCACCTGCCTCGGCCTCCCAGAGTGCTAGGATTACAGGCGTGAGCCACCACGCCTGGCCCATCCCGTTCTCAGCAGGCCTCTGTGACCCATGCGGAGGCTGCAGAGGGCCTTCGCCAAACGGAAGGTGCGGTGTGGGGGCCCGGGCAGCTGGCCGGCCGTCTTGTTCTCATTTCTTGGGCAGAAGGCCTGGCGGCTCAGCAGGGCAGCGGGCCTGGAGTCCCGTCTCCCGCAGGACTGGTGACAGTGCGGCTGAGGCTCGGCCAGCCCTGCTCTCCCGCCGGGAAGCTGGTGGAGTGTGGCGCCTGGACTCCCTTCCCGGGCGCTAGGCTTTGCTCTGAAGCCCAGTCATCTCCATCGAAACGTTGCTGCTAATGAGCTGCTTCTGGGCGGAGTGAGCAGCTAACGAGCCCCTGCAGTGTAACCTGTAATTGCTGAAGGGAGGGCGGGTCAGGGTTGTCTGCGAGGTGGCCAGGGCGACGAGAGGCAGAGCGATCGGGCTCACCCACAGCCTGGCCAGGAGGCCGAGGCAGCCTCCCCGCTGCCCAGGCAGACGCAGCACCCGCAGGTGCGACAGCAGGGGCGCGGCGGGCAGAGGGGCACGCGTGCAGGGTGGGGGCCGGCAGGCCTTGCTGGAGGAGGTGATGTCTGCACTGAGCCTTGGAGTCTGGAAGGTCCTTTTGAAACATTCTATTTTTCTGGTTATAAAAAAGTAATGTGTGTTCTCTATAGAAAAATGTGAGCACTTGGGTGTTTAGCCCGTCAGTCATTTACAAAATATGTATTTATGACATAATTGGGATCAAGCTGTACTTACTGTTTTCTAACCTGCCTTTTGTACTTAATACCATACCAAGATCATTTTCCCGTCATTAAACACTCTTCTACAGTGTGATTTTTGATGGCGGCATAATGTTTCAGCCTGTGTGTGTCATAGCATGTTTAACCAATTCTCTGTTGTATATTGTGATGGTTTCCAATGCCTTGTCATTATAGATAACACCTGGATGAACAAAGTGGTGTACGTAGGTTATGGTGGGCAGAAAAGGTTTGGGGTGGGTCTGGGGGTAGGGCCCAGCCTGAGCACAGGCGGAGAGACAGGGCAGTTGGGAGTGTGTGTGGGGAGTGACTGCCAGAGGGGCTGGAGTTGCTCACGGAGCCCTGGGGGCCGTCCCAGGGGCTGGGGCTTGGCTCAGGAAAGCTCTGGACTCCTGGAGGAAGCCCGGGTTTTTCCTTGCTGTCTCCTGCTTCCTCTGCCCCCTCCTTTAGTGCTGCAGGGGTTGGAGGCGAGGGACAGGGTGGCAGAGGGAGGGCAGGCAAGGTTGGGGGTCCCAGATGCCACAGCTGTTGACCTCTCCAACACTGGCAGAATCGGTGGTGTTTAAACCAAGCCCCTCTGCTCTCTGGGGAGCCCTGCCCAGGCGTCCTCCTTGCAGGAGGGATGCAGGGACCAGCTCTGAACATCTCTGGACTCCTGGATCCGCATGGCTGGTCAGAGAGGCACCCCATCCCCTCGGTGTTGGGGGGCCCATGACGGGGACCCTGGAGGGCCAGGGAAGGAGGCTGGGGGTGCTGTGTCATCTCTTCCAGAAGCTCCCCTGACGTCTCGGTGGGGCTAGTGCTCCCTCCCTGTGCACACCTCTGGCCCCCGCGCCGTGTGCCTGGGTTGGGATGACCCATGGTGTGGGCTGCTGCTCCCCACAGACCATGGGGACTCTCAGGGCAGAGTCTTTCCTGAGTCACCCCTCTGTTCTCGTGTGGCATACACTAGGTGCTGCACAAAGGCTGCTGAAGTCATCATTTGTTCAAGGGTTCGCTCGCTGAACCCCTGGTGTGCATCAGGCATGGTTCTCTGTGCCCGGGATTGCATCATGGGTGAACAAGTTAGACCACATCATTGCCCTCATGGAGCCCACATTCCAGCAGAGCAGGCAGAAAAAACCAGATAAGTAAATTAATAATATAAGGTTGGGGAGTCATAAATGCCCCAGAGAAAAATAAGGCCGAGAAAGGGAGTGTGTTCTGGAGCCTCTCTGCCAGGTGGTCAGGAAAGGCCTCTCAGATGACACCGGTGCCCTCTGAGCAGAGACCTGAGCAGAGGAACAGGCCCTGGGGACGTCTGGACAGGCTCTGGGCTGGGACCAGCACAGGGGCCCCTGTGGCTGGAGGGTGGCCGGTGGGGGGAGGCTGAGAAACGAGGGTCCAGCTGGGAGTCAGAGAGTCACACGGGGTGTGAGGATCTGAGGCTTGCGGGCTGCTCTGGCTGCCTGCTGGGGACAGGGTCATGGGGCGGGTGGGCGAGAGCAGAGCTGGCGGGCCAGTTGGCAGGCCCCAGCGTCAGTCCAGACGAGAGATGGAGGGGCTGGGCTCGGGTGTGGCGGGGACAGGTCCCTCCACACTTGTGGAAGGCTTTGAAGCGGCAGCTGAAGGATGGGCAGTGGGAGAGATCCGGGCCTGGGTGAGGTAGGCGCTGGAACCTTTGCCCAAGCCGAGGTACGGGGCTGAGAGCCAGCTTGCAGGGGACAAGCAAGAGTCCTGCTGGAAAGTGTCTTCGGTGCCTGTGTCCCCGTGGGGCGCTTGCACAGACAGCGGGGAGTGTGAGTGCAGCTGAGCGGGGAGACCGGGCTGGAGATGCAGTTGTGGGAGCCTGGGTGTCCGGGTGGGTTTTGGAGCCCCTGAGCCTGGACCAGATTGTGTAGAGAAGAAATCTGGGCCTTGCTGCTCGGGGGAAGCCAGCGGGGGCTCCCTCCCTATGGGTGGGCCTGTACTCAGCCTTGCAGACAGGGCTCTGGATGTCCCAGTCTGGAGAAACTGCTGCCAGCTCACCTTCCCAGCTGCTCCTCCCAAATGGCCTCATGGTTGGCACCATCATTCTGTGCCGTTCGTCAGGGCCGCTGTGGGCAAGGAGTGCGGTGCTGATACTGGCCTGATCCTCTCACCCTTTCCTCCCCCGAGGGAGCCAAGTCTGGAGCAGCCTTGGCCTTGGTGGTCATTAACACAGGCCTTCCTTTGGGTCATGCTTCTCCTCAAGAACCTTCAGTGGCTCCTTATTGTTTAGGGTTGAAATCCAAGATCCTTCTCCTGGTTATCCAAGGACGTTCATGATCTGTCCGAAGCTGACCCTTTCTGTGCCCCCTCCTTTCCAACAGGTGAGTCTGCTCCTCATCTCCCCAGCCAGGCTTAGTCTCACCTTCTGTCACCTCAGTCTAGAATGCTTTTCTTGAGCGCCAGCCGCTTCCCACCTCTTCTAGATGTTGTCCCTGACTCTTCCAGCCCCTTTGGCCTCTGAGTGGCTGTGTGTGCTCTGCGTCTTGTCCTTCCCAGGCCCGCGGCTTGTGTTGAGCTGTCCCACCACATGACCCCAGCTCGTCCTCATCCTCAGCTTGCCTTGATCTGTGCCCTCCACGTCCTCTTGTCCCTCATGTGTCCTGCCCACGTGCCACCCCACCCCCATGCACCGCTGTCAGACCTCTCCCCAAACGGGGTCCTGTTCAAACTTGGCGCTCTGTGGGCTGGAGTGCCCAAGCTTGGCTCTGCGCCAGGCCCAGGGGTGTCACTGGAGACAAGGCTCCTCTGGGGTCCACCCAGACCTGATCCAGAACTGCAGGGGGACCCAGGAATCTGGGCGACTAACAAGCCCCATAGTCACTTCTTGATGATCAGCCGTGTTGGGACGCACTGGCCCAACCCAGACTCGTGCTGGAGAAGTGCAGGTGTCCTTGAGATTGTGACCTCTGACCTTTACTTGCATGCCTTTAGGGACAGGGACCTCCCTGTCTCCAGGGAAGCCGAAGCCTCAGATGCAGCTCTGACATGGCTCCTCCTTGTGCTGGCTGAGCTGAGTCTGTCTCCCTACACCGCCGTGGACGGGGCCGGCTCCACGCGGCCAGGGGAGCTCTGCTTTCGCACTCCCAGGCCCAGTGTGGGGCCTGGCACGTGGTGGGGACTCGGCGACGTCTGTGGTTGACGGTGGATGGAGGACTTGCTCCCTCCACTCTGCCTGCCCGGGCCTCCTCAGTGACTGCTCTTGCTGCTGTCCCCAGCCCTCCATTAAAGGGGCGATGGCGCGAGGGTGCGGGGCTCGGCAGACGTGCCTTCCTCACACGAAGGGCCGCTGTGGCCACGCTGCCAGCCCCTGTGTGTCTGCCATGCAGCCGCCAGCGTGGGTGGCGAGGGCGAGGGCGCCAGCGTGTCTGGAACACAGCGCGTCCTGCGTCCCATCCGTCCCATGGCACTGTGGAGCACGGATGCTGTCATTCCTGTTCCTCCAGCGAGCATCTGGGGAGCACCTGCCGTGTGCCAGGCCACGCCCTGGGCACAGTTGAACAAGCCAAGGTTTGGAGAGGGGCGGGGGCTTGTCCAGCGTCACACAGCTAGTGAAGGGCCCAGTCTGCTCTAGAACCCGGTCTGGGGAGTGTTAGTTTGCCAGGGCTGCTGTGACACGGGACCACAAACTGCGTGACTTAGACGCACATTTGTCGCCTCACAGTTCCGGAGCCTGGAGGTCTGAAAGGACTGGTCCCTCTTGAGGGCCGCGAGGGAGGGTCTGTCTCAGGCCTCTCTACTTGGCTTGCAGATGACCGTCTACCGCTGTGTCTCCGCACGTGGCCTTCTTCCTGGTGCCACGTTGCCAACTGCCCTCCGTGCAATACTTAGCGATTTGGGCTGTGTCTCCACATTTCTCCTTCTCAGGACACCAGTCACATTGGAGTAAGGGCCTACCCTGGTCCAGTGTGGCCTCATCCTGATTAGCTAAGCACGTCTGCAATGACCCAATTGCCAAATAAGGTCACATTCTGAGGTTCTGGGGGGTTAGAGCCTCAACATATACGTTTTGGGGGGACACAGTTCAACCCATAGCGGGCGACGGGAGCGGCGACTTTCACAGCCGCAGCTCAAGGCACGAGAGGCTCCCAGGGAGCGGTGAGGCCGCCCCATGCGTCGGGACACTGGGAGGAGATTCCTACGCCAGGGCTGGGACCAGGGCTTCTCTGAGGTCTGTCCCTGCCTGGGATGCTGATCAGGTGCAGGAACGAGGTAGGTGGTGTGCACTGCAGCTGTGTGGCTCCTGCCCCCGGGGTGAAAGGCAGGTACGTAGAGTGGGCTGGGAGGAAGAACTCCCCAGTTCTTTCTGGGGTGCCCTGGGGGAGTGGCTTTTACTTCTGGGCCCGGTCTACCTGACTGAATTGGGGACTGTCCTGTTGGCCTGCTTTTGTCACAGGCCCGTGGCTCGGCTCAAAGGGGAGAAGGAATAGGAGAGTGCTTTGTCTCTGTTCATCTTTCCTTACGCGTTCTGCACATATTTATCAGGTGCAGTGTGTGCGAGGCTCTGCGTGTCCCGGGGACACAGAGCTGGGATGGTCATGCCCTGGCCCTCAAGGAGCACACAGGCCACGGGTGGGGCAGGCAGGTGTAGGTGACAGTCTGGAGCCAGACTGTCTGGGGTCCAGTCCTAGCTCTGCCACTGGCTAAAGGTGTGAATTTAGGCAACTTGCCTAAGCTCTCTGGGCCTCAGTCTTTCCATCAGTAAACTGGGAGTAATAACAGCATGTGCCTTGAGTGGATCAAGCAGGCCGATGCACATGAGGGGCTTAGAGCAGTGTCTGGCACATAGCAAATGCTTAATAAGTATGATTCTGAGTGAGCAGCTATGGAGAGTGTGGCGGGGAGCCGCAGAGGGGCTTATGGGCTGTTCATTGAGCATTAGGCTCCGGGAACCCCGCAGATGTGGGTGCCCAGACTGAGCAGGATGAGTCTGTCAGCATTTTAGTCCTTTAGCCACTTGCCACCCTGCTCTGAGTGTGGGCGCCATGGTGGGGCGGTGAGGAGGGCCGCAGAGCAGGTGCGCCCCACAGGGAGGGCAGGATGCTTCTCACAGTCTGCGGGGACCTGGGGTCTGTGCGGCGGCGTGGGGCAGCCTGCCGCCTCTCCGCCCACGTCTGGGGAAGTGCGGTGGTGCTGCTCGGCTTTCCTAGCCTTTGTGTTTAGTCTGCAGGTTTGGGGAGAGGAGATGTTGGGGAAGCAAAATTAAAATTCCTCTTTGAGAAGTTAACAACTTCCCAATTAAAGGATTCTTATTTGTGAGATGCCTTAGAGGCCTTTTCAATCAAGAGGCTCTTCTGAATAATAAAAGGGCTGAGCTGGGCTTGGAGTGTGGCGGAGCTGCTGACAAGGAGGTGGCACGTGGGGACGGGCACCCTGGCTTGTGTGTGACGGGGGTGAAGCTGCAAGGCTTTTCCGCTCGGCAGCTGGGGTGGAGGGTGGCATGGGGAGGGCAAAGAGGAGGGACTGTCCCCATCCCACCCCGAGCAGCCCTCAGCCCTCTGTCCACAGCCCACCCACCACATTTAGCCTGCACGCCCGCCCCGGCTCCTCCCAGCAGCTGGCTGCTTCGCACCCGCCTGGCTCTCACTTTGTCCATGCTTGGAGCCCCTTCCTGTCGGACCCCTTTGTGACACCCCATCCACTCTTGGGAGCACGTCAGCTGTGCTCCCCCAGCTTCCCCCCCATGGTAGCGAGCAGCGGTGGACGTGGCCTGGACCATGTGCTCTGGATGGGGACAGCTCCTTGGTGCCCACGCCAAGCCTGCTACCCTGACCTTGCTCTCCTGGGTGTGGTGGTGGTGGTGGTGTCTGTCGGGCGTGTCTACCTGCCCTTCAGCCTGGCGCTCCCACCCAGTGCACCCAGCTGGCTTCCCGGAGGCTCTGGGATCCGCCCTGCTTGCAGCTGTCTGTCGGGCGTCCCAGGAGAGGCGCAGCCGTGGGTCCTGCCGAGCTTAACCACTGCGCACAGAGGGCCTGGACAGTGCCAGGCCCAGCGGCTCTCCCGCCCTCATGTGCCTGGGAGGCAGCTGTGACCACCCATTTACACATGAGGAAGTGGCGACTGAGTGAACTGAGGTGACCCTCTGTGCAGCGAGGAGTTCTCACTAAAAAGGGGCCATGTCCTCTGGGGCTCTCCAGGTCACTAAGCAAAGAGGAGTTGGAGGGGACGGTGGCCAAGGCCCTCCCCTCAGTGGGCAGCCCAGGCGGCTAGCCCAGCCCTGACAGGGGCTGCCGCAGCACTCGCCAGTGTCATTGGAAGAGATGGCCCATGGCGGTCCCTCTGTCCAGGCCGTGAGGAGGGTGGCGGGAGTGTCTGCAGCCCACACCTGCTGCCCCTCACTCCCCTGCATGGCCTACTTTCTAGGCGCCGGCGTGCCGAGGCTGTCCGCATAGATACCCGGAACTGTCCAGCAGCCTGGAGGAGGGTGGGCCCCCAGGGAGGGGAAGGTGGGTCTGGGTCTGTAGGACTCTGGGGTGGGATGGGTGGGGTGAGGTGAGCTGACCTGGTCAGCCGCCCTGACCAGGTGGGAGCTGAGAGAATTTGGATTCAAGTCCCAGCCCTGCCACTTACTGTGTGGCCTTGAGCAAGTGACTCAGCCTCTCTGGACCTCTGTTTGCTCCTGAGTGGCACAGATGACCTCCCTGAGGGGTGGTGAGGATCAGATGGGACTGCTGTGTGAACCGGCTGGGCCCAGGGCTGGTGGTCCTGTATGTGGAGCATGGATTTGTGGACTGTGTCCTAATAGCACCGATTGATGGGGCTGGGTCCCATCTTAGCCCTGATGCTTGGGAAAGTGATTCACTTCTTTTAACCTCAGTTTCCCCATCTGCACAGTGGGCACAATAATACCTACCGCGAGGGCGTGTGTACTCATCAGTGGGAGTCCTCCACACCCTCTCCTCCATCGTTTGATGAGCTCTTGTCGTCCTGAATACCCGATGGGATTTGCTGGGCTTGGCTGCCACAAAATGAGTTGGTGATGTGGTCCTTGCCTTTGGGTAGCAAGATGATGTTAGACGGCCAAGGGGAAATGCTGTGAGCCTCAGGAAAGGGAAGGTGATGAAGGCTGGAGAAGGCAGGAAGGGCTTCCTGGAGGAGTCTGGTCCTCAGAGTACGGGAGGATTTGGGGAGCTGGGGCGGGAGGAGGGGCAGAGAGGGGCAGAGAGCTGCCTACTTGGGAGGAGCAAGCGGATAGGAGATGTGGGACAGGATGTGGCTGCCTGAGAGCAGCTGGTGGCAGGGGTGGGGGTGGGGCGTCAGAGCCCAGAGAG